>CM017565.1:11322449-11887557 GCA_007844125.1 Sinonovacula constricta
TCCTATAGGACCAACATGTCTTTAATACACAGGGAACATAACATTCTACAGGACCAACATGTCTTTAATTCACTGGGAACATAACATCCTACAGGACCAACATGTCTTTAATTCACTGGAAACATAACATCCTATAGGACCAACATGTCTTTAATACACTGGGAACATAACATCCTATAGGACCAACATGTCTTTAATACACTGGGAACATAACATCCTACAGGACCAACATGTCTTTTATACACAGGGAACATAACATCCTACAGGACCAACATGTCTTTAATACACAGGGAACATAACATCTTATAGGACCAACATGTCTTTAATACACTGGGAACATAACATCCTACAGGACCAACATGTCTTTAATACACTGGGAACATTACATCCTACCCGACCAACATGTCTTTAATTCACTGGGAACATAACATCCTATAGGACCAACATGTCTTTAATACACAGGGAACATAACATCCTACAGGACCAACATGTCTTTAATACACTGGGAACATAACATCCTATAGGAACAACATGTCTTGAATACACTGGGAACATAACATCCTACAGGACCAACATGTCTTGAATACACTGGGAACATAACATCCTATAGGAACAACATGTCTTGAATACACTGGGAACATAACATCCTACAGGACCAACATGTCTTTAATACACAGGGAACATAACATCCTACAGGACCAACATGTCTTTAATTCACTGGGAACATAACATCCTACAGGACCAACATGTCTTTAATACACAGGGAACATAACATCCTACAGGACCAACATGTCTTTAATTCACTGAGAACATAACATCCTACAGGACCAACATGTCTTTAATACACAGGGAACATAACATCCTACAGGACCAACATGTCTTTAATACACAGGGAACATAACATTCTATAGGACCAACATGTCTTTAATTCACTGGAAACATAACATCCTACACGACCAACATGTCTTTAACTCACTGGGAACATAACATCCTACAGGACCAACATGTCTTTAATACACAGGGAACATAACATCCTACAGGACCAACATGTCTTTAATTCACTGGGAACATAACATCCTATAGGACCAACATGTCTTTAATACACTGGGAACATAACATCCTACACGACCAACATGTCTTGAATACACTGGGAACATAACATCCTACAGGACCAACATGTCTTTAATTCACTGGGAACATAACATCCTACAGGACCAACATGTCTTTAATTTACTGGGAACATAACATCCTACAGGACCAACATGTCTTTAACTCACTGGGAACATAACATCCTACAGGACCAACATGTCTTTAATACACAGGGAACATAACATCCTACAGGACCAACATGTCTTTAATTCACTGGGAACATAACATCCTATAGGACCAACATGTCTTTAATACACTGGGAACATAACATCCTACACGACCAACATGTCTTGAATACACTGGGAACATAACATCCTACAGGACCAACATGTCTTTAACTCACTGGGAACATAACATCCTACAGGACCAACATGTCTTTAATACACAGGGAACATAACATCCTACAGGACCAACATGTCTTTAATTCACTGGGAACATAACATCCTACAGGACCAACATGTCTTTAATTTACTGGGAACATAACATCCTATAGGACCAACATGTCATTAATACACAGGGAACATAACATCCTATAGGACCAACATGTCTAACTCACTGGGAACATAACATCCTACAGGACTAACATGTCTTTAATACACTGGGAACATAACATCCTATAAGAGTAACATGTCTTTAATACACTGGGAACATAACATCCTATAGGACCAACATGTCTTTAATTCACTGGGAACATAACATCCTACAGGACCAATATGTCTTTAATACACTGGGAACATAACATCATATAGGACCAACATGTCTTTAATACACTGAGAACATAACATCCTATAGGACCAACATGTCTTTAATACACTGGGAACATAACATCCTACAGGACCAACATGTCTTTAATTCACTGGGAACATAACATCCTTTAGGACCAAATGTCTTTAATTTGCTGGGAACATAACATCCTACAGGACCAACATGTCTTTAATACACTGGTAACATAACATCCTATAGGACCAACATGTCTTTAATTTACTGGGAACATAACATCATACAGGACCAACATGTCTTTAATACACAAGGAACATAACATCCTATAGGACCAACATGTCTTTAATTTGCTGGGAACATAACATCCTACAGGACCAACATGTCTTTAATACACTGGTAACATAAAATCCTATAGGACCAACATGTCTTTAATTCACTGGGAACATAACATCCTTTAGGACCAACATGTCTTTAATTTGCTGGGAACATAACATCCTACAGGACCAACATGTCTTTAATACACTGGGAACATAACATCCTATATGACCAACATGTCTTTAATTTACTGGGAACATAACATCCTATAGGACCAACATGTCTTTAATTCACTGAGAACATAACATCCTATAGGACCAACATGTCTTTAATTCACTGGGAACATAACATCCTACAGGACCAACATGTCTTTAATTCACTGAGAACATAACATCCTATAGGACCAACATGTCTTTTATTCACTGGGAACATACCATCCTACAGGACCAACATGCCTTTAATTCACTGAGAACATAACATCCTATAGGACCAACATGTCTTTAATTCACTGGGAACATAACATCCTACAGGACCAACATGCCTTTAATTCACTGGGAACATAACATCCTACCCGACCAACATGTCTTTAATTCACTGGGAACATAACATCCTATAGGACCAACATGTCTTTAATACACAGGGAACATAACATCCTACAGGACCAACATGTCTTTAATACACTGGGAACATAACATCCTATAGGAACAACATGTCTTGAATACACTGGGAACATAACATCCTACAGGACCAACATGTCTTGAATACACTGGGAACATAACATCCTATAGGAACAACATGTCTTGAATACACTGGGAACATAACATCCTACAGGACCAACATGTCTTTAATACACAGGGAACATAACATCCTACAGGACCAACATGTCTTTAATTCACTGGGAACATAACATCCTACAGGACCAACATGTCTTTAATACACAGGGAACATAACATCCTACAGGACCAACATGTCTTTAATTCACTGAGAACATAACATCCTACAGGACCAACATGTCTTTAATACACAGGGAACATAACATCCTACAGGACCAACATGTCTTTAATACACAGGGAACATAACATTCTATAGGACCAACATGTCTTTAATTCACTGGAAACATAACATCCTACACGACCAACATGTCTTTAACTCACTGGGAACATAACATCCTACAGGACCAACATGTCTTTAATACACAGGGAACATAACATCCTACAGGACCAACATGTCTTTAATTCACTGGGAACATAACATCCTATAGGACCAACATGTCTTTAATACACTGGGAACATAACATCCTATAGGACCAACATGTCATTAATACACAGGGAACATAACATCCTATAGGACCAACATGTCTAACTCACTGGGAACATAACATCCTACAGGACTAACATGTCTTTAATACACTGGGAACATAACATCCTATAAGACCAACATGTCTTTAATACACTGGGAACATAACATCCTATAGGACCAACATGTCTTTAATTCACTGGGAACATAACATCCTACAGGACCAATATGTCTTTAATACACTGGGAACATAACATCATATAGGACCAACATGTCTTTAATACACTGAGAACATAACATCCTATAGGACCAACATGTCTTTAATACACTGGGAACATAACATCCTACAGGACCAACATGTCTTTAATTCACTGGGAACATAACATCCTTTAGGACCAAATGTCTTTAATTTGCTGGGAACATAACATCCTACAGGACCAACATGTCTTTAATACACTGGTAACATAACATCCTATAGGACCAACATGTCTTTAATTTACTGGGAACATAACATCATACAGGACCAACATGTCTTTAATACACAAGGAACATAACATCCTATAGGACCAACATGTCTTTAATTTGCTGGGAACATAACATCCTACAGGACCAACATGTCTTTAATACACTGGTAACATAAAATCCTATAGGACCAACATGTCTTTAATTCACTGGGAACATAACATCCTTTAGGACCAACATGTCTTTAATTTGCTGGGAACATAACATCCTACAGGACCAACATGTCTTTAATACACTGGGAACATAACATCCTATATGACCAACATGTCTTTAATTTACTGGGAACATAACATCCTATAGGACCAACATGTCTTTAATTCACTGAGAACATAACATCCTATAGGACCAACATGTCTTTAATTCACTGGGAACATAACATCCTACAGGACCAACATGTCTTTAATTCACTGAGAACATAACATCCTATAGGACCAACATGTCTTTAATTCACTGGGAACATAACATCCTACAGGACCAACATGCCTTTAATTCACTGAGAACATAACATCCTATAGGACCAACATGTCTTTAATTCACTGGGAACATAACATCCTACAGGACCAACATGCCTTTAATTCACTGGGAACATAACATCCTACAGGACCAACATGTCTTGAATACACTGGGAACATAACATCCTATAGGACCAACATGTCTTTAACTCACTGGGAACATAACATCCTATAGAACCAACATGTCTTTAATTTACTGGGAACATAACATCATAACAGGACCAACATGTCTTTAATACACAGGGAACATAACATCCTATAAGACCAACATGTCTTTAATTCACTGGGACCATAACATTCTACAGGACCAACATGTCTTTAATTCACTGGGAACATAACATCCTATAGGACCAACATGTCTTTAATGCACAGGGAACGTAACATCCTATAGGACCAACATGTCTTTAATACACTGGGAACATAACATCCTATAGGACCAACATGTCTTTATTTCACTGTAGGATTAAAAGGGTAACATACAACATGATCAGGATCTAGCTACATTGGTAATTTCTTCTTTGAAAAGGCTATTTTAGATTATTTAGATTGGTCACTCTTATTACCAGTATAGAATTTTCTCTATACATGTAGTATGGATGTTCTTACAGGACAAGCATGCTTACTGGTGGTTTGATCATAACCTACTGACTAAAGTTTATATTAGATATTATATGTGTCTCTCCATGGTTACTACAAGAAGCCTACCTGCATCCCAGCCTTGATCAGCAACACAAAGTAACAGTAGCCAATCAGGAAGTTCCATCTAGATAAAGAAAACAAAGTATTTTCTTTCAAAGACTTTACAAAAAGTAAATTACTTCTCAATTAATGATGAAAGTGATTCTATTCTTATTTAGAATTATTTGTTAAGTATTTTCTAATTTAGTATTTATATGTCCAATCTTTTAGCCTTTATTATGTTGAACAACTGTTTGAAATGTTCAAGTGCTGAGCTACCATACTTGAAGATTTATTATTAACATTTTCCTTTGTGGAAGAAAGCATGTGAACTTCCTAAGACCATTATGCCTTTGAAAAAATACTCTTCTGAAAGATATATATTGACTCAAGCTCAACACAGCTGTTGAAAATATAAATACTCATTCTTGATGCAGCTGTCATATATATAAATATTAATGCCTGACACAGCTGTCTTACACATAAATACTCATGCTTGACACAGCTGTCATATACATACTCACATGACAAAGGTGTCATACATATAAATATTAATGGTCGACAGCTGTCATAAATACTCATGCTCATACTCAAGCCAACAGCTGTCATTCATATAAATACTCACGCTCGACACAGCTGACGTAGAGGTTTGATAAGGAATTCCTGGCCAAACCACATGAAGCAGAAGACAGCAATGACATAGCCCATGCTAAACATGTTGATTCTGGTTGTGCCAGCAATAAACACCATTGCCATGGTTACCCAGAACATGTACGTAAACACAAAGTTCTTCACAACGTCCAAATATGACCTGGAAAACAAAGTAGCGAATGTTTTTTTGTTTTGCAAAAAACATGCTTTAGAGTTTATTGCCAGAAGCCTAAAAGTATATCTGAGATAAAAAGATTATGCACTCTGCTTAATCAAAATAAATATTAATGAAAGCAATTTATACCAACAACAAAAGTGATTAAAAAAAACAGTTTTGACTTTAAAGTATTTAAGATATTAAAATTTATTTAATTGTTCAAAATACAAGTACATAACTAAACAGAATCTTAATTGAATTAAGGCATGGATTATGTCAATTGATTCTGAGTGTAAGCACAATATTTTGTTTGATGTTTGCACAGTGTGCAAGTGGTCTTTTTTGCACCAACAAAGTACATCATTTTTCTACTCACGAGATCTTGGCAGTGAAGTCCTCAACAGGTACCTTCTTCATGGCCTCCACCTCTGGGAGGATATCCTCATTGCTACCACCATCTGGCACATCTTTGTCATTCTCACGCTTTTTCTCCACACGGAACACTCGCCACTGTAGACAGACAAACAGCAGCTGGAAAAAGTCAGCCATCAGGAGAGTGGGGCTAGGGCCAAACCTGTAGTCTGGCAGGTACAGCCATCGCTCCAACTCCATTTTCAGCTCAGACACAATGGTGCCATCATCCCATGGATACACTGTGGACAGATACAGATCAGATATTTGTTGTCAAGAATAAACAAATAAACTTTAAACTTGTAATGAGTTGTGTTTATAATTCCAGCCAAAATCATTTAGCATTGTATGGTTATTTTGCTTGTTTGTAGAACTTTATCTTTGCAAGCACAGGCATGGCCTACGTGTACGATTAATGGTTTGCTGAAATCAGACATACTAGTTATAGAATGACAATCTTTGAATGCATGAGATATAGTTGGTCTGCAGAAGACATTTAATGAATTTAAGGCTAACATCCAGACTGCTCAATCTTAGCTGCAAGTTAACATAAAGCATAAAGTGTATGAAAAAACATCGTTTAAAGACAGCTTTACAACTATACTCAATCAATAAGCATCTCTACTTCAACCCAGTGATAGATTCTATCTATACACAATGAATACAGGGCAACTTACACTGACAGAAGCCGAGAGGCAGCCCGAGGGTGGCTAGGTACTGTATGGGCAGTAGAACCAGCAGGATGATGGTGTAGATAGGCCAAATACGACCATTCCAGCGCCGACTCAGGGCCAACATGATACCCAGCAGCAAGGCATAAATCACAGCAAAGACATCTACACGCACACAGATTGTGATGGCACTCATGATGTAGCATAGCTGCAATAATCATCAACTATGTAACACAGCTTAGTTTTTGTTTTGTTGATATGACACAGAGACACATCTTTGACCTTTAGAATTATGTCCAGCTATAAGTGAGGTAGGAAGACCTTGACAAATATCTGCAGGCAAACTTGAAGGCCTACCCCCATAAAAAGTTCTTACCATGACATGAACCCAAACAGTAAGGGTCCATGGAGTCAAAGAAGTTACAAATCAACAGATGCTCATGTAATGAAACTATAGAAAGTAACAAAGTCTACAGATAACCTATGTGCAATTTCTAGGTTCAGTTCTTTTTCTAAACAATTCAACGTGTATGGACAGGTTGATTTATTCTTTTTGGTTTGGTCACCATACATGATATTCTTATACAAGATAATGTATTCCTTTAATTGTATTTTACTTTGTTAAAGTAGCCTCTGTAAAACCACCTTACCTCAAGGCCAAACTTGTAGAAGAAATAGTTTAGCAGATATTTGCCACACTCCAGAAGCCCTTTGTCTGCGTCCTTGCGGGTCACCTCTGGGAAGATAATGCCTGTCTTGGGGCGTGTGACACCTGGGGTATTGAAGAACTGGAACTGGTGTAGGTGGACCACTCGCTGTAGCACTATGATCAGCAGGATGCCCACATAGTTCTGGGGAAATACATGACAAATGCATCAAACTGAGTTCTCAAGTTCAACAAATCAGGCCTAACGAAACTATCTAAGAAAGCTATTGGTGATTAACAGAAACAAGTCCTGCAACTGAAAATCAACAAATGAATTGATTAACAAACAAGAAATTTCATTTATGCCCCCAAAATGTGATGACCCTAAATATGACTTTGACCTTGAGGCTGCACTTGCAATGTGATGCACAACACAACTCCTAGTGTAAGTTTGAAAGATGGTGAAGTTGAATTGAAATGCTGTAAGTTATGTCTGGGAAGTGGATATTGGATGGACAAACATAAAGATGGACAGTGCAAACATAAATAAGAGCCTTGATGTAACGCAAAAACTAATTTTCAGCAAATTAACATGAAGTAAAACACTGACCTTTGAGTTCAGGTCTTGTATAATACACTTAATATTCTCATGGCAAACACTCATTCCAATGGTCAAGAACAGCAATCTCTTATCAAATATGGTTGCCCACACATACAAAATGGCAATATGTTGATTTCATTGCACTACACCACAAAAGCTATTGGTCATGTAGCAATATGGTAATACAGCACATAATATTGCCTTAAAGGTTGTTTCAGACTGTTTGTAACTGCAATGGGTAGTAACACAGATAACGGAATGATGATGAGATCATATGACCATAAAAATAAATGGTCACATGGTTAAGTTTACTCCTTTGGGTTAAAAATGTCTAACTATGCTGCATAGGCAAAGACAGGTATCCCCAGTTGTGAAAGTGATTAAGCTGGTAGGCTACACTTTTCATATCATGGACATCAATGAACTACACTTCACAGGACCTTTGCAGATTAACTTATTGGGTTGTTTGAGGAAAAAAGTTTTTCATTCCAAACTTTCAGACTCCACCTTTTAATTATAGCCAATCATTCAGCCGCGGGCGCCCCTAGACAACTTTACTTCACACAATAAAACAGACAGCAAACCTGGAGTATTCTTCTATCTACTATGAGACCTAATGTCTGATGGCCCAACTCGTTTGTTTATTGGGTTTATCGTCACACCAACAGTATTTTATCTGGAGACGGTGTCCACTTGAGGCAGATATAGTGCTGCCTTCACAGTGTATAGCATGCAATTAACACCTGGCATAGTACCACACCCAGACACATTATCATGTCACCGGGCCAACCAGTCGTAGAACTACCCTTATATTTGCTCGAGAGTTAGCAAGGGAGCTTTACGACTACCATTTTTAATGACTTTGGTATGTTGTGGCCTGGGATCGAAGCCTCCCGTAGTTAGAGCCAACACTCTACCTCAAAAGGGACCATCATGCATAATTATATTATACAGGTAACATAGAACACATGCTCCTTACTGTGAGATACTGGGAGATATGGGAATCCTTCTTCAGTCCCACCCACACTGCATTGTCAATGGTGTCATTGAATGGTGGGATAAACGATATGTTGCCCTGGAAATATACATACACAGTAAAGTGTTACTAGACATTTTTTTTTCCAGAAATATAACATTACAGCATATAACAATAAAAGAACATAAACACTTCAAATAATTATGTTTATAAACACATTTATATATATATAAGAACAGATTTAGCAATGCATATACTTAGAGTTATACATACAGTACAGTTGGATAGCCAGTGGTTGTTGTATTTCTCTATGAGGCCAAGCTGGAATATCATCTTGGAAAGTAGAACCAGGGCTGTCCAGAACTGGGCGATGTGTGCCAGCAGGGTCTGACAGCCAGTCAGGGGCATGAACACTGATAGCAGGATCACATACACGGCACTGATAACTGATACCTGTGTGGTAGATAATCAACAGGAGCATGAACATTGATAGCAGGATCACTTACACTGCCCTGATACCTGTGTGGTAAATAATCAACAGGGGCATGAACACTGCACTGATCACTGAAACCTGTGTGATATATAATCAACAGGGACATGTACACTGATAGCAGGATCACATACACTGCACTGATCACTGATACCTGTGTGGTATATAATCAACAGGGACATGAACACTGATAGCAGGATCACATACACTGCTCTGATCACTGATACCTGTGTGGTATATAATCAACAGGGACATGAACACTGATAGCAGGATCACATATACTGCTCTGATCACTGATACCTGTGTGGTATATAATCAACAGGGACATGTACACTGATAGCAGGATCACATACACTGCTCTGATCACTGATACCTGTGTGGTATATAATCAACAGGGACATGAACACTGATAGCAGGATCACATACACTGCTCTGATCACTGATACCTGTGTGGTATATAATCAACAGGGACATGTACACTGATAGCAGGATCACATACACAGCACTGATCACTGATACCTGTGTGGTATATAATCAACAGGGACATGTACACTGATAGCAGGATCACATACACAGCACTGATCACTGATACCTGTGTGGTATATAATCAACAGGGACATGTACACTGATAGCAGGATCACATACACTGCATTGATCACTGATACCTGTGTGGTATATAATCAACAGGGACATGTACACTGATAGCAGGATCACATACACAGCACTGATCACTGATACCTGTGTGGTAGATAATCAACAGGGGCATGTACACTGATAGCAGGATCACATACACAGCACTGATCACTGATATCTGCGTGGTATATAATCAACAGGGGCATGTACACTGATAGCAGGATCACATACACTGCTCTGATCACTGATACCTGTGTGGTATATAATCAACAGGGACATGAACACTGATAGCAGGATCACATACACTGCATTGATCACTGATACCTGTGTGGTATATAACCAACAGGGACATAAACACTGACAGCAGGATCACATACACTGCACTGATCACTGATACCTGTGTGGTATATAATCAACAGGGACATGAACACTGATAGCAGGATCACATACACTGCTCTGATCACTGATACCTGTGTGGTATATAACCAACAGGGACATGTACACTGATAGCAGGATCACATACACTGCTCTGAACACTGATACCTGTGTGGTATATAATCAACAGGGACATGTACACTGATAGCAGGATCACATACACTGCTCTGATCACTGATACCTGTGTGGTATATAATCAACAGGGACTTGTACACTGATAGCAGGATCACATACACTGCTCTGATCACTGATACCTGTGTGGTATATAATCAACAGGGACATGTACACTGATAGCAGGATCACATACACTGCTCTGATCACTGATACCTGTGTGGTATATAACCAACAGGGACATGTACACTGATAGCAGGATCACATACACTGCTCTGATCACTGATACCTGTGTGGTGTATAATCAACAGGAACATGAACACTGATAGCAGGTTCAATGATAGCAGGATCACTGATACCTGTGTGGTAAAAAATCAACAGGGACATGGACACTGATAGCAGGATCACATACACTGCACTGACCACTGATACCTGTGTGGTATATAATCTAAACTATTAAATAAACAGAGTAGCATTTGTTGTCCTTCCCATAGTTCTCCCTTAAATTATAAAATGTCAGTACTCTTTTAGATCATCCCAACATAACAATTATAATTAATAACACAGGGCTGGAAAAATACGCTAGCCCGACGTCCCGGACTAGTCAACATGTAGTTTCGGGCTACTGACCATTGGTCATTTAATTAGTCCCGGACTAGTCATTAAATAGACGGCCGGACAAGTGACAATACACAGCGGTACCTAATTAGCGATGCAAGCTATCGCCTGGGGCGTTTAATCAACACCACGTAATGGTTTTGCATAGACAATTCAAACGCATCCCAAAACAGCCAATCACGACGCGCGATACATCAACGCTTAACATGATCGGCCAATCAATGTGTAGGTGACAAATAACGGCATTAATACTGCATATTGAAGTACATGTGATAAGTGATAATTGATTCGCGAACTTTTTAAACTCGGCACGCGAAGAGTAAAGGAATTAGAGCCAGGTAAGTCTCAGTTTGATGATCTTTACTTTCATTGTCATATCTGAATACAATAGCCCAATTAAACAATACTCGATGCCAATTAAGGTGGGTATAAGGTATATCTTGGTACGAGATTGAAGATGATTTTAATTTTAATCCATCGTCAAGTCTGTGCACAATGCAGTAGTAAAATATGCAGCCATGTCACTCTTGAAATATTTTACATTTGGAAACACGAACTCTTACACTTTAAATGAAAATCAACAATCAAAGTCACAAACTGGCGGAAGTAAACGGCGACTTGAAAAATGCCCAAACACTCCAACGAAAATTAAGTCTGCAAAACTTGACAGCAAAACAATGTCAAAGGATCAGAAATACGAGGACAAGCGAGAGAGAAAAATTTTTGATAAGTGGCTTGCTGATTTTCCATGGCTTTTGTATAAAGAAGAGGAAGACTTGATGTTCTGTAGGATTTGTTCAAAGTATCCGAAGTTAGCTACATCTGCCAAGTTTCCCAATACCATCCATGTGTTTGTGACTGGTTCAAACAACTTCAGAATAGAATCAATTCGCTCCCACGAGAATAGTGACCTTCACAAGAAATATGCTATCCAGTACCTACATGACCAGGATGATGTGTTGATGGGTCAGGACAGATTCAGTTGTTAAAAAAGCAAAACTTTCATGCCTTACCATGATGTAATGTCAATATACTGTAAATATGTTATGGAGACAAAGTAGTTGTATAAGTGAGTAACAATAAAGTGTACAAGTGTATTGGCCCAACATTTGCGTGTCAGGGTCAGGATGATTAAAATTTGACATTGTTACAAAAACAATGTACACGTAATGTATTTTCTTTATAAAATCAGGACATTGCAAGAGCTATTTAATCAGTTGTAACTTATTTATTCTTTACTTTTGTGTTAGATTATATGCTGTTTTACAGACAAAAATAAAACAAAAACTTGTTTATATCTTGTTTGTTAGTTATATATATGACAAATTAGTGTCCATTTATTGAAAATGATGCACATTTTCGGACAAGTCATCTTTGTCCTGGTTACTAGTCCGGGACTAGTCATGAAAAAGAAATTTTTTCCAGCCCTGTAACAACACTTCAGTTTTTATTAAGAGTTAATAGATGTATTGTTAAACAAAGACATTCAGATTATCTGTCCTAGTCTGTGGGTATGCAAACAGTATTCAGAATATGCCTTAGATGTCTTAATGTACATGTACGTCTACTATAAATTCAAAGTGGATGAGAATCTCCGAGAGTTGTCTGGCTAGAAGCAGATAAATCATAAACTAACTGACGAGTATTTATCAATTATACTTAGCAATTATAAATTGCAGCTAGCTGTATTAGATTGAAAATGTTATGCTTGTTTTGAAATGTAACTAATGGTACCTGATGTTTATTAATAATAAAATATAAAACAAAAACACAAATCCTACCTACCTCATGGACACAGACCATGATGATAACGAAGGCCACAACCTTGAAGACATGAATCTCTCCAATTCTCCATAGATACCGTGAAACAACGGCCCAGGTGGTGCTAGCAAGCGCCCATACTAAACGGAACATCTTGCTGAACCTTTTCTTGAATGCTAAAAACAATGCACCATGAAAAACAAATGAATGAGTGTACAGCTGTCTATAAACACATGTAGTATTAAACGATGATGGATTCCATATATCAGAAAATTTAACTATGTTTAATTTTATTTTTAACCAGCAAGTAATGAACTATTGAAATTCATAGTCATTATTATTTAAACATATCAAACACAATGTTTTATTTGGTAACATGTAAAATGGTTCAGCTAATTTTTTCATCAATAACAATAATTTACTATATAATACATACGTTTCTTCTGTCCCTTCTCCTTGGGGCATTCCGAGGTGGTCGCTGTGTCGTCAGTATTGGGGTCGGTCACATTTGGTGTGGGCAGCTCACCATTCCTGCAACAAACATTTCAGTTAATTGGTCACAGATAACTATTTATGTAGAATGTTAGGTTTTTCTCAAATGCTAGCAGCCATTGCCAGTCTTAGAAATGTCTCTTTTGTAATGATGCCATCTATAAATAATGAAAAACATCCATAGGTCTAACTCACTATTCGAATGAACAGCGAATATTATTAAACAACAATGTAGGTATCACTAATATTCCATAATCTCTCAACAACATAAACATATTTATACTATCTGGATAACAACATCTACAATGGTTTCTTAAGCAGCAGCTACTGCCCTTGGCTCCCACAGAAGCTGTTACTTACTTGTATCTGTCAAGGTCACTGATAAGCATGAAAGGCCTGTGGAAGTAGTGAACCTGTATGATGATGAAGATCAGGAAGCTGGTGGGAGTGAGCAGCTTCACAAACAGCGTGGTCGTGTCAAATGTCTGCAGGCCGATATCCGCAAGACTGATAAGGAAACAAGGGAACATAGGTTCAACATATTTTAAAAAGGACATGAGTTTAAATCTCCTGACAACATTCGGCTCAGAAGTTTGTAAGTTTTGAGCTCAAGATTACTGGTTTCTTTTGGTAACGATAATGAGTCTGACCAATCTGTTGCTAGAGAATGTCATTCAGAGGGTTTCCTGTTACTTTTAAACCCTAACCAATCTAATAATTTGGGCTGCATACAACTTGTTTTAGAGCCATACAACTTGTAAAAATATATTAAATTTTTTTATTGAAAATAAGTCTATAAAACTCAATTAATAATAAATTAAATTAATATTCATGCCATTTTCCTTTGTTAACTGACCAAAGAAAGGAAAATAAATAAGAAATTAAAGTCAGATCTTAAATCTTGATTTCCCCTGATAATTGTTGATACTTTAATAATTGAATTTTTGTTAATAATATCGCAACTGATGCCAAGTTTAATTTGGAACCTTTTACTGCAAAAACTATAAAAATTCTATTATTCATATTTGTACTGATTTTTCAACATGGATCATTCTATACATCAATTAAATAAAATATATGCAGTTTTATAGATATTTCTGTTGGATTTGGTTGTCAATGATGGCTGTACTAACGTATCTGAGGACAGCCCAGTTGTGTTGAGCCACATGTTGGAGACGACCTCAAACTGGAAGGTGTAGAGGGCTATCAGGACAATCATGGAGTATACGATGATCACCCACCAGTATACAAACATTGTCAACCGCCAGAATACATAGGAATACTGAAAATTACAAAATATATGGTATCACATATCATTAGCAAAACATACTTAAACTGAGGCATAACCATTTATATAAATACCTATAAACACTGTCTTTACATGTACAAAAAGTATAAATACACATTTTAGCCATTCAATAGCTTCAGTGTCATGGAGATACCAGAAGTAACTATTTAGAACTGGGTCTGATATGTTTATGTGAAAACGCATTACTTTTTCTGGTTGCAAAGTTCAGCATTTTTAAGTAACAGAAATAATGTATTTGGAACATCTAACCAACAAGCTAAACACAAGAAAACTGATCTGTGCTTTTTCATGTGAAGAAATGTTGTCGTGACCTACCTGGAAGGAGAGGACAAAGAGGAGGAAAAGGATCATATAGATGATTCTGTAGACGACCACTTCCTGGATGGAGATGACCAGTAGCATGGTGGTGCAGACAAAGATCCAGTACTTACACAGGAGGCACCAGGCATATTGTCCTGTAACATATCACATACATAGCTCAGTTGAGGATGGCACTAGGAGAGTTGGCGACTGTTAAACTATAACAGTTAAACAGTTCATTGTGGCTTTGGCAGAAACACACTTGTTTTTACTGCCTTAAAGGTATAGTTAAATAATGTAGGAACAATTATGAAAGCTATACATTGGACAATTAGAGCCTGTTCTACCATAGGTAAAAGTAACTTACTGCTTGTTGTCTTGTATTAGTAAAACATGAAATTATCATAAGCATACAATGTCTTAATGTAAGTACATACTTTGTTTACTGATAAATACTTATATTATTTTCCAAGTGTTATTATTATTATCCCTATTATTATCTCATTACTGTAATCAATATCACTAATCTATACAAGACGTATATAAACATGAGGTACTTTTCATCATCAAGCCACAACAAACACAATATACCATCAAGCCAACATTTCAAGTCCACAGTAACATATAATACATATACAAGAGATACTCAAATGACTTTCAGCAAGACTTGAATAAGGCAGTACAACATATAAACTTACTGTCTGAGTTTGATTACAACTTATTATTAATTAGCACTTATTTAAACATTTTACTTGAAGCATAAACAGAGAGAATAATAGACAAACATCAGATTAGAATTACAGACAATAGATGTTGTTATGTATAAACAACTAACTTTTTTTGTTGTTGCTGCCAGAACATGTAAAATGGTCATTTGTTCTCAATGAAATACATATATCACTCTTTACTTACAATGCATTTAACTATCTATGTAAGACAAAAGATAATAAATAAGATGTATTTATTGTTGGTATTGAGCAACAAGTACATATAACACTCTGACCAGCCGGAAGTTGTTGTCTATGAGGTCAGATTCAACTTTTATCTTAACCACGGCTTATACTTCACCTCCACCGAACAAAACGCATGCAGTATATACGGTACATGTCATTGTTAGAGTGATTAGTACGGTCTTGTGTACACACAATCCATGAATTATAAACTGTATAAATAGGGTACTGGCAGTGGTTAATAGTTGTAATAAAAGTGTTACACTTATTATAGAAGGATACAATGTTTTTTCATATCAAACTGGGTTACAATTATAATTATATGAAAATAAATGCCAAAGATTATATAAAATAAATAGAAATCAAATTAAAAAAAATACCTCCAAAATTCAAAACATTTTAATAATGTGAATACCAAACTCCATAAAAATGCTGGCAGCAATACTACCCAAGGCAATTAACTACATATGTGCGTACAAGCCTCAACTATTGTAACATCTCAGATCTGTATATGTGGATGTTTCTTATGTACTAATACTGAAGTATAGTAACTAACAGCAAGGCATACAAGCAACTAATCAAGCATGTATATGGAAGCGGATATCCGCCAATATTCTTATTACTACTTCTAACTTTCAATACTCGGGTTTGTCATTTCAAATGTCAATTTGTAAATTGCAACACAGCACATGCTAAATATCGCTATCTAATTACATCCTTACTTTTATATGTCACATGAAAATGTCCACATTTCAACATTGCATTTGAACAATTTCACATTTCCCGCATATACAATTTACAAGTTACAAATCGAGGGGCGAAAATCACTATGGCATTTTACATTTCTAGAATCTAATTTACAAGTAACTAATCTCGAGGCTACTGTAAAATGTACATCGCATAGCACCAGTTCAACATTAGGACACAAGGGGGCGCTTCTAACTCGGGAATGTCCATCTATAAATAGAATGTATGGCTCGAACTTGTCCGCATTCGCGTGTACTTTTAAGTTGTGAGTTTCTAACCGACAGAATCAGACACATGTATTTTTTATCTGTGCTATACAATTTTAGGGATATTATTCTGTACTTAAATGGTGATCATGATATGACTACATATATATAGTCCTATGTTTGTGATTATAGAAGATCAAGTGATAATTCAGTGTTAGTGGCACATTAAGAAAAATGCGTGATACATGCATTTATAATCATTTGTGACTTGTACTGTAGACATGCACCAATAAAAGTTGGTCCATATTTACACGTCTCTACCTTTTCCTCTAACTGTATGATTCAGTTCAAATGTTGTTCGTATATTTTTATCTCTCAGGTCTGACCCCTTTCAACCTCTATGGCCCCACCCTCTTTCATTTAACTACATATATCCTGATTTAACCGAAGTGATTCGAGCTGGCAAAATTCCTTTGATGTTACACAATATTGAGTTCGAACCCAAGACCTCCTTCGTAATCAGGTTCTTTACCACCTGCTGGCCTACCTGGGCAGAAAGCTTTCAACCATCATTATTTTTAGCCAGGTATCAACCGGATAGAACCAGCAGTACCTAGCACGTTCCTGCTCCACATGGTGTTCTGATGAATTAATTCTGAAGTCACTAAAAAGGCTGGAAAATCCAATTACCGAGAGCAGGGGTCGAATCCAGGACCTCCTGCTTTTTAGGTAGGAGCTCTAGCAACTGAGCTACATGGGTACCTGCCTCTGGGGAAAACATTCTCACTACATCAAGTACACCTGTTGATGAAGTTCAATCCCAATGCAAACAAATCCAAATGTTTTTCTGGAAACGTCCGATATTAAATTGGATTGAATGTAGTTTTAAGAAAACAAAGACTTATATGGTAATATTTCTTTAGTACTTTTAGTATATACATTAATAACTACTTTTGGCAAGATAACGCGTTCAATTTGACTACAAATAACGTTGGCTGTTTTCTATTATATCTCCCTTGAGAATCATTTATGATTCCGTTCTATTTTTAACTTATGATATTCCGTTCTATTTTTAGCTTAGTGATGTCTATATTTATGTGGTACCGCCACCTAGCGTCTGAATGATGCCAATTCTTAACTTGTACATTAGTGATTTGTGACTTGAGAATTGTGACTTTGAGATTTGTAACATGTAAATTGTAAGCGAACATAACATTTGTGACTTGAGAATTGTGACTTGAGATTTGTAATTTCCAAATTGTACACGAGAAGTGTGAATTAGATACATGTTAAAATGAACGTGTTTGTGCAAACAAATAGCAAATTTAAGCATATGCAGTGTTGCAATTTGCAAATTAGAAATTGAATATTGCCGGACATCCCTTTCCATCCCCTTCCAACGTGGGTCCAAAACATCATCAGCAATAAGCACTTTAACAAACTTCATTAACTATATAAAATAATACATCTTAGCAATATCACTTAAACATTTACACTAAGTCATTTTGTATTGTCTTAAATTTGAGTGTTAGGGATTTTTGTAAAAAAATAAATATGTAACAACATTGAAGCAAAACATAAATAAGCTTTGGGTTTCTCTTTTTTTATTAAAATGGGTCTTTTACATGGAGATTAAAACGATGAAGATTTATAATAACTGTAGTCTAAAGTATTGATTTTTAAAAAAAAAAAAGAAAGCCACATCATCATGGAAAATTACATGGTTGAACTAGAAATACTTTTGAACATCAAAGCATTAAAGTCTAGAAAAGGAAAAAACCTTGAAGAATGATACTAACTATCTCCTGATAAAAGGATATATGTGCTAGCTGATAATCACACACTGATAGAAAGCTATTCTTGTTCTGAGTTATCTATATAACTGTGTCTGGTTAAAATAATTGTACTGCCAATAACATCAAAGCAAAAAATCCTGTAGCTAAAATGCTTTTCAATACATTTATTTTGGCTATTGCTAACAATTAAGAATATTATGCAATCAATTGTTGGCAATTGTTGAAATGTTTCGCTTCAATGTGATAAATATATCAGGTGAGTGTGTAAATGTAAGGGTGCTAGCTACAGAATCTAGCATCTACTTCATTTTCTTATGAGCCCACCAACATATGTTTGATGTTTATAACAGTTAGGTTTAAAGATCATGAATATGAACTGAACATGAAGAAAGCCAATGGTGCATTACAGACATTGTGCATTCATTTACAATAAAATATTCATACAAGTGATAAAAATATTACTACAAGTGATAACTGACAACAAATATGTGTTATTGAAATAGAAATAACCTTACACTTTATGTAAATAAAGGTCTCAGCACATTTTAAGGCAAATGATAAGGTTTTGCATCCAATTATTAATATAAAAACATACAGCACCATACAGATCAAAATAAGGAACAAAAGTTGCAAATTCTTCTCTCAAAACAAGCACCACTGATTTCTAACTTAATAATAAAGTGACCTGAAAATGTGAAAGCAATAACACTGGGTACACAAGTCTCTGCAGTGTGTACACAAGTTAACCAAGGAGACAACTGATGGTACACTAATAGAACAGAAACCCTGGATTACACTCAAGGAAAGAAGAAGAATAAAAAGCTCCAAGGAAAATATCCAGGGACACATAGATACGGCGGGGTGGGATGACTTCATGGTTAGCAGACGACAGTTTCCTACCTAGGGATTTCATTGTATTGCTATCATATCCATCGGGCGCGTCAAGACCGAGTGGAAAATCTGGAGGAGAGTCACAACAAATGCACAACACAAGGAAACTGGAGAGTTGGTCTAGAGGACATAACTACAGGTACAATTGTTAGTCACAAGAACAATAACAATATGCTTAAGTACTATGTTATTTTAAAATAAATTGTTAAAATGTGTATATTTAGAATAAAAGGTAAACTGATTTTTTACATCCTTCTTATACACTTTTTTTTCTGGACAAGATTTTTTATAGTTCCGAATATTATCATAGGTTTCAAAATAATTATCAACTTAGAAATAAATATGTTATGAAATTATCATTGACAACATAAGGTTTTACCCCACATTGTGCATTAAAGAATCTTCAGAACTAAATATATAAAAAGGATGACACAGTTCTTTTCTTATTTAAATGTTAATTGCAGATCAAGAATCATTCGGAGTCTTTATTGAAGAATGAGAGCACTTTATAAGAATACATTCCATAATCCAGTTAGCAGCACCTTGTGGAAATGTACAATCATTCTGGATAACAGCTTCTTGTAAACAACACAATAAACGTATTGTTTCAATAAATGTAAATAATAATATGCTGTAGATTACCAACCATTTTATATGATCTGATGGATTGTTTATTATACATCAATTAAAACAGTTTTTTGTACAACTGTCTGTAGGTATAACCTACAGAATTTTTTGTTATATGATTCTGGCACAAAGCATAAGGTAAATTGGCTGAGATCTATATAAAATTGATGCAATATAATTATATAGAGGTTCCTTATATCAAATCAAGCCAAAAGACTTTCATTCTTCAATAAACAACTCATGTTAGTAGACTGCAACCCATCAAATCCAAAATGCATGTTAAATACTAAAAATATTAGTTAAAAAAGAGAATAAGTCTAGATTTACCTAACATAGCTAGAAGAAACAAGGAACAACAAAAAAACATTTTAACAACTTTTCTGAAAACAGTTTTTAACTAAATCTTAAAAGAAAACTTGAACACATGTTAACATACGAAATTTTAAAACTTTTGAATATTTTAATTAGCACAACTTTTGAACATAATTAGTATTCAAGTAAACTCTTATAAAATTTATTATCTATATAAATTCTACAATAACAGAACTGCAATCTTATTATTTACAAGCTTTAAACATGAAAAATTATTATGAAATAATATCTAATCACCAAGTAAGCAATGGGTTTAAAGAAAACTTCATGCACATTTCCCCACAATTGTTACATAGTATCTGCTCCCAACAGGATATGACAGATTAAAACACCTTTGCACAAACCCATGGAAACAAATGAAAATGGTTGAAAATGAAAATCTGAGTAACAGAAAACAAAATGACTTGAATATAAAAGCGACTATAATCAGTTACTCCTCGAATTCTGATATTGTTTTACTGAATTAAAATCTACAGAAACTAAATGTTCTTTTTTTAATAGTGAGTATTATGTTAAAATTGTATTTCAATTATGTCCAAACATCAAGTTGAACTCTAATCTGGAACTGTTACAAAAATTTAATTCCAATTAGACATCAGGTCGACACAATGTTAATACCTACAACAGCAAGCCAGATAAACCCCAACAAGTTATGTACCCTATTACTTGGTGAAAGGTTTCAAGATTATTCTGTTACACACAGAAATGCCATATTTAATAGATAAACTATTGGATTATCAATAGCTAGTTAAATTGATAGGGAGTGACACAAGTACTTGACATTAAAGGCATTGAACATTGTAATGTACCTTATCTGGTTTCAAACTGTGATCACAGTGGGAGGTTAATGGGTTAGGGGAGGGTAGCGGAGGTGGGTCTTGCCAGCTGGACACAGCCTCAGACTGCAGAGGTATCAGGAAATGGGTGGGGATTAGAGCGTAACTGACCAATGGCAGTTCAGTAAGCCCATGAGCATCAAGTGAGACTTATTGTTTTACGACTTCTTCCCCTATGATGACACATCTGTTTATTTTAAACTAATAAAGTGTCCAGCTGTGATCTCATGGCATGATGTCATCTTTGATTTGAACTAATAACAGCACAGTGTTATCTGTTCTTTTTTTTTCTTTCATTATTGTGGGGGGTGGGGTGGGGGAGGCGGGGAGACGGAGAGGGGACTCTAAAGAAAGCCATGTCAATACCTTTAAGAACATAGAACATTAATGGATATAATTTTAAAAGACCTATACAATTCTTAAGAGGACAAAAGGTATATGATGGTGCATAGTTAACCAATTTTCTCTTATAATGGTCATTAGGTTGGGTATGATAATAAGGTATATAGAGTCACCAAACTGGTGATAGCTAATACATTAAATGGTGACATGGCAGCTGATGTTGACAAACTTGATCACACAAAACAAATATCATTCTACTAAAACTTCTGAAAAACCAAAAGTAGGCAGTATTATATTTATAGATTTATAGACAGAAACAATATCTTTGCTTGCAACAAAAAGTCAAATAAAAGTAATTAAAATTCAATATTTCATCGATGAACTGTATTATTTATATTCAACTGGCTATATGAAGTTATAAAGATTGTAAAGTTAGCAGGTTTCATCTGAGTAATGATGTGTAATGTACTGTTAGTAAAATATATAATGTTTCTACACCAATTTAATGGACTGATACACAAGCATCACTCAATAGTCACAGTACCATTTCCCCAAACAATAAAAGCACATCAAAAGACAAAAAAAAAAAAAAAAATATGTATAGTCTTTATATTCAAACAATTTCATTTTTTTCCCAAATTAAACAAATGATTTTTTTATACAAAACAATATTAGATCTTTCATCCACTCCTCCAAAACAAACTACACACCTCAACATCCCACTACCAGAAAAGTATAAATTATGATCTAGGGCAGAAAATCAAGTGAAGCTATCATATTAAGCTAAGTGAGTTAGAGGTTATTGCTTTGACAAATATATACCATAGTCATTATCCACCCAGTTTCGCAATTTCTCTAGTCGAATGTGCTCCCTGTTGTCTAAGTAAACACAAACATTTAAACAATTAATAGTTCATGAAAATGACCTGCTTTAGATTAACTTTTATATGAATATATTCTGCTTCTATAAAGAATGAACCTATAAAATAATGTTCGAAACTTAATTACTAATGTTTAAAAGGGTATAATTTGTTCATGTTAAAAAAAGGTAACAGACAGAGCAAAGAAAAGCACATTAAACAACAACAATGAAAGCTGAGGACAAATACAGTTAAATGATTCAAGAAGATTTTTTATAGCTTAGACTTTTTGTCTGTAAATGAAAACGATAATGATGTGTTACGCCCTATTTGTAAAAAAGAATATAGCTTATACCGGTACTTACCTATACAACTACAGGAAAGTGTAACACATTATGTTGGTATTCTCAGCCATAAATAATGCAAACCCTGATAAAAAAAACTCATAACAGGAACCAGGTGATCTGGTCCTACACTAGTTGCCCCTGCTAGATTGCTGTTTTGCTTACCAGGTAAGGAACTATAAAATGCCAGTCATACTTATTACCTCCAAGAGGGTATTGCAAAACATTGGAAGGATCCCTGCAGAATGGTGTATTAATCTCAACATTGAGTTACAGGACAAGAGACGCTGTGACAGACAATTCAACAATCACTAAGTTATAAAAACTTAACAGAATGACTTATCATTCTTTGAGATACAATACAAGACTTACTAAACAATTTTCACTGGACTATGGTTGTATTAATGAGCTATAAGGAACACACTAAAATCTTTCAGGCATAACTCAACAGTGTGTTAGGGCTATAATGCAATATATAACCACATTTTACAGATGGGTATGAGTGAGAAAACCTATGAATTAAAGGATCAAAGTTTTGATAATTATGAACCCTGCAGAATAAGTGATACAAAAAGGAAAATTTTCCTTCATGTCTCACATAGGAAAATGGATCAATAAACTTTAAAGAATCCAACTGGATCTATATACAACTATGAAGCCAAAAGAAAAGTTGCACTGTGAAACTTACTCATCATTTCGGACAGAGACATAGGTGTGCCTGGGGTACTTGAGGGGATGGGTCCCAGCTGATATTTCTCGCTCTCCGCTAGAATGTTGAGTCTTCTCTCCCGCATGTACTGACGCAACATGGTCCAGAACATCAACGTAAACAACACCTGCAAACATATTGTCAATAAGTACATTCAAAGGTAGACATGTTGCTGGAGTATTAGCAGCAAACAGTGCAGACCTTGATTAGACGCCCTGTAGCATGTCGGTTATAAAAAACAATGTCACACAATATTAACTAACACCTTTTATACAACACTTTACCATAAAAAATTAAGGACATTTTTTAGAACAAATTTATAAAATCATCATATCCCATCTTACTTCAGATGATCAGAAGCCTTTTGAAGGACATAATCTTTAGAAAATTTAAAATAACTATATACAATCAGGTATTTTCATTAAGAATTGATCTGTTTTGTAGTGTACCTGTAGTGCCAGAGGCAGACATGGATACTTGTATTTCTTTAGACCGATGTCGGACAACTGTACACCCATCTCCTGTGGGAGTTCTGAGTCATTGAGGTTGAGTCCATATACAAACTGGATGAGCAGCAGGCAGATACCGTAGAAGAGGATGATGGGAGATAGGATGTAGCAGATGTGTCGGGAGCGGGGGATCATCCAGATGATACATGCAGCCAGCAGCAACACAAACGTCAACCAGCTATGGAAGATGATGCTCCATGCCTGTATGAGGGAGAAGATAGGCACAACATGTCATCATTGGTCTGTCATACTTTTTTAAACTCATAGCACCCAAAACAGAAATTTATTACAATATAAAGTATGACCCATGACAAAATTCTGCTGAACAACTGGTACACATAAAGCATAAGGCTAGTTTTGTAAATATATTTTTCACATATATTAACATGTTTAAATCTGTCAATACTACCCTTACCTACCAAATGTAATTTAAAATCAACAACACAACCCTACATATCTAAATACCTTGGCAATCATTTACTTCATGTATTGTCTAACACCAAATTGACAATCATTGAATGCCTGATAATAGGCTGACAATACATACAAATATAGCTAAGGATAATGGTACACAGCTATTGCAGGAAGAAGATGAACAAATCATGAATAAAATAAAGTTAACAAATTCTATTTTAACTTCCATAAATCATTGAAAAACTCCATATTTAGACAATATATTAGACAATATCATCACTAACAGTGGCACCCAATAGTTCTGGTGCATGTTGAATAATGATGAGACAAACTCAACAAGCAGACTTTTACAAAGGTTTTTATCAATATTAGGTAAACAACTAGAATTTCAGTAACATTTCAGTAACATCCATATCGAAAATAATTGAGGAAATCGTAATTTGTAAGATTTCGGCTATTAAATAGCAACATAAGAAGAGTGACCCACAAATGACATCTTGCAGGTTTTTGTTTCTTAAAAAGAAGATGGGGGCTTGGGGGCTTTGAGAAGGGGAACATTTTGTGGGATGCCATGATGGCCCTTAATCGCTCACCTGGTGACACAGACTTTTAGTTGGTTTAAATCTGGCATCAAGCAATTAAGAGTTATTTACTTTAGAAATCTTTGGTGAAGATTGGACCATTAGTGTGGCCACTGGGTTCATAACATGTTCTAGAATTTAACCAAGTAACCTACTGAATCCACATGACCCACTTCAAAACATATGTAAGATTTCATACTGGCAAACATGATGGCCAAGTTTGGTGAAGATTGGGCCATCAATGTGGCCTCAGTTTTTTCATTTTAAAATGTGCCCTAGTGAACTTCTTTTTCACCCCACGTGACCCAAAAATCAATCAACATTTCATGCAGACAAACAATCTGATCAAGTTTGGTGAAGATTGAGCTATGAATGTGTCCTCTAGTATGTTCACATGTTTTTTCGAAGTTTTGACCGAGTGACCACTTTTTTGACCCCACTTGACCTAATAACGAACTCATCCAAGATTTCATGTAGACAAACATTCTGACCAAGTTTGGTGAAGATTGGCCTATAAATGTGGCCTCTAGTGTGTTCACAAGCTTTTTCACAAGCTCATCCAAGATTTCATGCAGACAAATATTCTGACCAAGTTTGGTGAAGATTGGTAAAAACAGTGGCCTGTAGTATGTTCACAAGATAAAATGTTTACACCCGACGCCGGACGAAGTGGTATCACAAAAGCTCCCTTTAAGCACATTGTGCTCAGGTGAGCTAAAAAGGGGAAAATGTGCTTGTTTAACATGTTATCATAATCTCTCTATCTGTTTTTGAACTAGTCCACCAAATTTTCAATGTCCAGTTCACTTAGGCTACCACTGTAGTCACTGATCTGCATCAGTGCATCTAATTTCCACATTTCGGCAATGAAATATTGAATTTTATCATAGGGGAATTGTCATATTTAAGGAAAAAACTAGGCTTATTTTCCAAGCGGAAGGGACCTTTAAATGACCCCTTCTATATAAGGTAGAAGGTAGTATAAGAAACAACCTGTCTTACATAAGCTTCCATGAGATTCTCAGGGAATAATTTCTCAAAATTATCACTGGAAGTGGTAATTCTGTGTTTATTTAACTACAGCAACAAATGTGACAAATGTCTGATTAGACCTGGCAAGCTCTATCTATTGCAGCAAAGTATCTACTCTCAGACTCAATACTTAGTTTTCTAGTACACACCATCATTGCAAACAGTGAGGCCACATAACTTTGCCTCATGAAGAAGATGATGAGGGTGATGACTGGGGGACGTTTCTTGTTCTCGTCTTTCTTCGAGCTGTCCTGTGTATTATCCATCTCATCGCTTGGACCAGTGGCACCCTCTGGCAGCATGGTGGGGGAATCAGATCGGTCTCCAGCATCACGGTCAGACATGGTACTGTAGTCCTTCACCTCGGAGTCTACCAGTCGCTGCAGGGACACATAGAGGAATCATATGAAATTGTTGTCAAATATATGTAATACAACAAGAGAAAAAAATACTCAAAGAAAAAAAAAGGTCAAATCAATGTTCTGACATGCAAGTTTTTATTCTTTTACTTGCTTCAAGTTTCAAATAATTTGGATTAATGAGCTATGTTTTTTATTTATTCTATTTGTTGGAGAGAGTATGGGAAAGATTAAACTTTTGCTTCAGTAAATACATCAAGATGACATAACATATTTAACTTATTGTAAGTTTATAAAAAAGAAAAGAAATTTAAGTTGATACAATACATTTGCATAAAAATATAAATCATCCAAGATAAGTTTGTTGAGTTGTCATGGTATTGTTGACCTTTTTTTATTTCAAGTAGGATGTACTACTAAATACTTTTCTCCTGGTACATTGTATTATAATAATATTATGATCATAACTTGTCACCATGGTTATTTGTTTCATTGAACAACATTTAAAGAAATTGAAACAAGAAGAAAACAGTAATGCAATCAAGCTCAGAATCATACATTGATAATCAATAAATGTTTATTAGTAAACCAACATTTCCAGTTAACATTCCATTAGCAGTTACATAACCAGCAAAAAGATTTACATCGATACAATATTGCAACAAATTCAAGCTATTACATGCAAAGCTGATTGCATTTAAGCATTTAATAACTTACATGGAAAAAATAAACACTGAAACACTTTCTTATACATCACAATGGTCAATAAGGTAAAAATATCTTATGGGTCCACAAATATCAACATAACCATACTTACATGCCAGGAACAAACAAAATCAAAACTAGATTCTCCATTTTGCTTTTGGAGAATATCTACAAAACAAATGAAAACAAGGCTAGGTGGAATTTCAGAAATAAGTGTTATTTTTGTGAGTAATTTGAATATGTCATACAGTATTTGTTGTTAAGAATAAATAGACTATGATGATGTCCTTTACTAGCATGCATATGAGGGCTGGCATGTTGCCTCTGCTGTATGTACTGCATGGAAGGACATACAGTGTGGACAGAAAAGGAGGTCTCACTACTGTTAAAGGAAACAGGGAAGAAAAAGAAAATAAAGACATAAAGAATGGTATGAGCCATGAGTGATATTTACAAGAGCAAGAGTGTGTCTGATATAATATATTATCTAATGTTACATTACAGAAACTAGCAAAAATGTGTCTGGACTTGCTTGTTTATGACCGTATAAGACCAGAGAGAACTAGGGATACCAAGTTTTAAAAACTATGGCATATCACTAATCCAGACAGCGACAGCATATTTATTCATTTGATACACTTAAATGCTGTGTAAGATATAAGAATACACAATTTGTTGCTGTATGATATAAGATAAGACTTGAGTGCTGACAGATCTCCTCTCATCTTTTAACATTATAGTTAACTTATCTAAAGGAACAGATGGCTGAACAATAAGCTCATCTAGTAGAAAGAAAATATATGTCAGAATGACAAAGACCCATAAAGACTGACTTAGTATTAAAGGTGGTATGTGACACTTTGAACTAGAAGTAACATCATAGAAAATGAAGTTAAGGTATTGTACACTTGATTCGTCCTGAGGCTTGTTGACTCTCACAGAATTGACCTAACACTTTGAACTAGAAGTAACAGCATAGAAAATGAAGTCAAGACATGGTTTACATGACATGTCCTGCTAACAGAGGCTTGTTGACTCTCATAGAATTGACTTAACACTTTGAACTAGAAGTAACAGCATAGAAAATGAAGTCAAGACATGGTTTACATGACATGTCCTGCTAACAGAGGCTTGTTAACTCTCATAGAATTGACCTAACACTTTGAACTAGAAGTAACAGCATAGAAAATGAAGTCAAGACATGGTTTACATGACATGTCCTGCTAACAGAGGCTTGTTGACTCTCATAGAATTGACCTAACACTTTGAACTAGAAGTAACAGCATAGAAAATGAAGTCAAGACATGGTTTACATGACATGTCCTGCTAACAGAGGCTTGTTGACTCTCATAGAATTGACTTAACATTTTGAACTAGAAGTAACAGCATAGAAAATGAAGTCAAGACATGGTTTACATGACATGTCCTGCTAACAGAGGCTTGTTAACTCTCATAGAATTAACCTAACACTTTGAACTAGAAGTAACAGTATAGAAAATGAAGTCAAGACATGGTTTACATGACATGTCCTGCTAACAGAGGCTTGTTGACTCTCATAGAATTGACCTAACACTTTGAACTAGAAGTAACAGCATAGAAAATGAAGTCAAGACATGGTTTACATGACATGTCCTGCTAACAGAGGCTTGTTGACTCTCATAGAATTGACTTAACACTTTGAACTAGAAGTAACAGCATAGAAAATGAAGTCAAGACATGGTTTACATGACATGTCCTGCTAACAGAGGCTTGTTAACTCTCATAGAATTGACCTAACACTTTGAACTAGAAGTAACAGCATAGAAAATGAAGTCAAGACATGGTTTACATGACATGTCCTGCTAACAGAGGCTTGTTGACTCTCATAGAATTGACCTAACACTTTGAACTAGAAGTAACAGCATAGAAAATGAAGTCAAGACATGGTTTACATGACATGTCCTGCTAACAGAGGCTTGTTGACTCTCATAGAATTGACCTAACACTTTGAACTAGAAGTAACAGCATAGAAAATGATGTCAAGACATGGTTTACATGACATGTCCTGCTAACAGAGGCTTGTTAACTCTCATAGAATTGACCTAACACTTTGAACTAGAAGTAACAGCATAGAAAATGAAGTCAAGACATGGTTTACATGACATGTCCTGCTAACAGAGGCTTGTTAACTCTCATAGAATTGACCTAACACTTTGAACTAGAAGTAACAGCATAGAAAATGAAGTCAAGACATGGTTTACATGACATGTCCTGCTAACAGAGGCTTGTTAACTCTCATAGAATTGACCTAACACTTTGAACTAGAAGTAACAGCATAGAAAATGATGTCAAGACATGGTTTACATGACATGTCCTGCTAACAGAGGCTTGTTGACTCTCATAGAATTGACCTAACACTTTGAACTAGAAGTAACAGCATAGAAAATGAAGTCAAGACATGGTTTACATGACATGTCCTGCTAACAGAGGCTTGTTAACTCTCATAGAATTGACCTAACACTTTGAACTAGAAGTAACAGCATAGAAAATGAAGTCAAGACATGGTTTACATGACATGTCCTGCTAATAGAGGCTTGTTAACTCTCATAGAATTGACAGAATTATTATGTTACAACGTAAGCCTGATTTATGGGACAAACCTTGTCCCTGTATACACATTCCAGTTACTTGGATCTAGTAACAGCAACGTATGGTGTGGCACTGTTACAGCACAAAAACATGGATAAATCTTTCATGTTATCAGCAACCTGTCATATATTTAGTGACAAAACTCTGTCATGAAGAGAACAAGATTAACATCAGAACAAAAGCCTAAATAAGCTGAAAACTGCAACATGACAAAATACTTTATATAAAATGATGAATAATCAGTTTATGAAAGTGTTTAGCATTCCCAAATACCAACAGATAATATATGTTATTGTTACATGTATTTGTTATAGGCAAATTGTCAGATACTACCATCCAACCATGGACAGGAAACTGCATGTAAATGGAGAATTTAAATAATTTATAGATAGTATGAAGCACTAACTACATGAACCCAGCCAAGATATCAACTATGTCACATAAAATTAAAAGAATTAAAAAAACACACATGAAGAAACGTTGCCACACGACGAAACCAGGTTTTTATTTTAAGTATTAATAGAAATCCAAGTACTCTTGTAAAGAACATATCTGGCTGATAACTGTAGAAACTGACACTCAAAAAAAAGTAATGTCTATTTTTAGTAATAGTTTACATTAAAAATAAAAATAAAAATCTTCTATTGGGGGGAGTAAAGGTGGGTTACAATGATCAACCCAGACCCACCTCACCCTCGAAGAAATGTTTATCAGTTTGAAAGCAAAGGAAAGAAATAAAAATGTCTGACAGTTTGAGTTTAGGAATTAAAGAAAATAAAAATGTTATATTTTTTTTTATTTTATTGGGACAGGGGCTACTACCATCTACCCTGACCCACACCACCCCTGAAGACATTTTTGTTCGGGCACAGTTTTCGTACTTGTTAATCCTGTTATGCATAGATGAACAATTCTGTGTAACATGTATGAAAACCTTTCATTAGTTGCAAAGTTATGCTCCAGAAACTATAAATTTGCACAAATTTTAACCTTTGAACTCTTAAGTGTGACCTTGACAGTTGAGGTAGGGCAATGGTTCTTTGATGCAAAACTGTGTTTCATTGAGATGAACATTCTTTTATGCATCTAAGCTGAAGTGCACTTTTAAAGTACTTAACTAAACTCCAAAAGCTTCATATTGGCATTTTTTTATACTTAATACCCTAGGTGGGACCTTGACCTTTGAGGTAGGGCCATGGTTCTTAGACATGGTTCTTATTGGCATTTTTTGATACTTAATATCCTAGGTGGGATCTTGACCTTTGAGGTAGGGCCATGGTTCTTAGAAAAGACACTCCGTTATATAAAATGAACACTTGTGTGAAGATATGTTAAGTTTCAAAGCTCTTTCATGAATGGTTACTGAGAAAATGTTAACTGAAACAAAAGCTTAATGAAAATGCTAAGTGAAGAAGCGGCATAACTATGACAAAATATAGAGTTATAAAACTTGTCCTGATAATTGCTTCTGTAATGTCAGACAACTGTGTTAAGTATCAAAGCTCTACCTAGAATGGTTAATGAGAAAAAGACAACTTTCACAAAAAACTTAATGAAAATTGTAAGTGAAAAAAGGGGCATAATTTTGGCAAAATAGAGTCAGGGGTTATGAAACTTGTCCTGAAAATTGCTACTGTGATGTCAACTACATGTATATTAAGTTTGAAAGCTCTATCTTGAACCATAACTGAGAAAAAGGCGACTTTGAAAAACAAGCTTAATGAAATGTTGACAAACTTGCCCAACGACATACCCCAATGTAATAACCAGGATTTTCCTAAAGAAAACCTGGTTAAAAATGATATTCAAAAATCAAAATGGCATGATAAAAGAGATTTGGTCAATAACAGAATGAGCCCATAAGAAAAAAAAGGTCAATAACAGAATATTGTAGCTGATTTTTTTTTAAATATTGCCATAGAAATGGTAAACAATTTCACTGTAGTAAGAAGATTTCCCTGAGAAAATCTTCAGATAACAAATTGCTAATAGTCACTAGAACACTAGACTCATCATTAAGAATTGCATTGATAGTGTGTTTTTCTAATAAAGCAATATGAAGTGTGGTGTATTATTGTTACATTTGTATACTTCTGAAGTATAAAATAAGATGACATATAAGCCTTTTCATTCTTTTTATATATCAAGATGACAAATTTCATAAGTCAGAATATGTCATGTAGTTTTATTGGGACTTGAACAGTGAACACCAATCAACTTAGCTAATTGCAATTAACACAAGGACTTATCAGTTTTTCACAACCTGTGTGCTAAAAAAAACCATTACCAAATTATAATAATACATCAAATATTGTTGAAAAAAGTAATACCCATCTTTCGTGAACCTGTGTTTTTATTATTGTTTCCCAATGACTCTGTGTGAATCAAAGAAATTCTAAGTCATTTGTAGAGAAATAATGGACAATAATTATGTAGAAAACCAACAAAACAAACCAATAACATATAAGTGTAGACAATGATTAGCTTCACATACCAGATATGTTAATAGCAATGACTATCACAATATCAGCAGATTATATGGCATACACAAAAGCATAAATGTACAATTAAAACAAACTTACTAGTAGCACAAACTTCAATGTCAACACATAAATTGATGAAAATTGCCAACACAAAAATAATACCAACAATAAAATACAGTGAAATTAAAGAAATAGAAGTGATAAAAAAGAAACAGTAAAAGAGCAGAAAGCAACAACAGCCTCACAACAGCCAACAGTAATATTATGGTAACCCACAATATGCATGCTTGCAAACGACAGGTACATGGCAAGCAAGGCAATAAATGCAACATTATCAGAGACCTTGGTCAGAAATGCCATACTCTTGGGTAATAGACTTCAGTGACACAAGTGCAGGACTAACATAATCTTTACTCAGATGAACATAGAAAATATACCATAGAAAGCAAATTGGCATTCACACATGTAACAATGGACAAGTTTGTAAAGCTTGGTTTAGATACTTAATGCCAAACTTACCTGTCTAATACTCAACCTTTATTAAACTATTCCATTAACTTTTTATCCTTTAAGCTTATTTAAGTAGCAGCACACTTATCAGAGTCTGTTGAGTTTGTAATGTTTGACTGTTGATGGTTGTAATGTTTGACTGTTGATGGTTGTCATGTTTGACTGTTGATGGTTGTAATGTTTGACTGTTGATGGTTGTCATGTTTGACTGTTGATGGTTGCCATTTAAACACCATGCTCGACATGTACCCTAACTTTGGTTTAAACTTCATGTTAACACATTGTCTAACTTTACATCTACATCCAACAGAAACATAGGGGTAGGCGTCCAGAACACAGGCAGTTAGAACATACAGTCACATGTGTTGGGCGGTACTCATGCACTGTTTCTAATTCCTGCTGAACAGAATGATTATATTGGTCACATACAATGATTTATTGTATATTTAGAAAAGATATGACATTTTACTATGCTTTTCTAAGGTTAACTGAATTATACTGGTTTATATAATTAATCAGATGTGCACAATTGTTTTCTTACAATAAATTGTAGTTAACTTTTTAATTTGTATGTTATGAACATGCAAACAATGGACTAGGAGACAAGTTTTTTATATTGATGGGATATGTACAGAGGGGCGCTAGTAAAATGTTGGTGTTTGCCTGATTTAATTTGTAATTTGTAACTTTTTTAAAGAGCAAGCAGATTCCAAATACTGTAGACTGTGCATCTGTTTACTCTTTATGTAATAATATCAAAAGGTTTGTTTTTTTTATTTTTATTCTAGAGCCTTTAAACATGTTAAGCAACAGGTATACAAGCCTTCTTTCTGCATGGAATAATTCTGTCAAAGAAATTTAAAGTCTATGACAAAAAAATTAAATTAAAAAAAAATGTTATTTGAGAAAAACAAGAAGAGAACAAGAGGGCCATGATGGCCCTTAATCGCTTACCTGATGACACAGGCTTTTAGAAGGCTCAAATCTGGCATCAAGTAATTCAGAGTTATTTACTTTAGAACTCTTTGGTGAAGATTGGCTCATTTGTGTGGCCACTGAGTTGATAACATTTTCTAGAATTTTACCAAGTAACCTACTAAATCTACATGACCTACTTCAAAACATATGTAAGATTTCATACTGACAAACATGCTGGTCAAGTTGGTAAAGATTGGGCCATCAATGTGGCCTCTTAAGTGTTTTCACAAGGTTTTTCAAAAATATGACCAAGTGACCTACTTTTTGACCCCACATGACCCAATAATATACTCATTCAAGATTTGATTCAGACAAACAATCTGATTAAGTTTGGCGAAGATTAGGCTATGAATGAGGCCTCAAGTGTGTTCACAAACCTTTTCTAAGATTAAACCTAGTGACCTACTTTTTGACCCCACATGACCCAGTTATGAACTTATCCAAGATTTTATGAAGGCAAACATTCTGATCAAGTTTGGTGAAGATTGGGCCATACATGGGGTGTTCACAAGCTTTTTCTAAGCTTTGACCTAGTGAACTACGTTTTGATCCCACGTGACCCAGTCATGAACTCATCCAAGATTTTATGCAGACAAACATTCTGACCAAGTTTGGTGAAGATTGGGCTATAATGTGGTGTATAGTGTGTTCACAATCTTTCTCTAAAATTTGACCTAGTGACCTACTTTTTGACCCCATGTGACCCAATAACGAACTCATCTTAGATTTCATGTAGACAAACATTCTAATGTTGATGAAGATTGGCCTATAAATATGGCCTCTAGTGTGATAAAAGCTTTTCTAAGATTTGACCTAGTGACCTATCTTTTGACCCTATGTGATCCAGTTAAGTCTTAAGATTTCATGCAGACAAACATTCTGACTAAGTTTGGTAAAGATTGGGTTATAAATAAGGTTTCTAATGTGTTCACAAGTTTTCCCTAAAATTTGACCTAGTGACCTACTTTTTGACCCCAGGTGACCTAATAATGAACTCATCCAAGATTTCATACAGACAGACCTTCTGACCAAGTTTGATGAAGATTGGATAAAAACTGTGGCCTGTTGCATGTTTATAAGCTAAACTGTTGAAGACGGAAAACGAACGACTGACGCTGGAGGAAGCAGTATCACAAAAGCTCCCATAGAGGACACTGTGCTCAGGAGAGCTAAAAAAAGGTAATACGTAATAAGAGGTTTTATCGTCAGAAAAGGATGTAATTGTGCTAAATGAGAAATAGTGACACGTGTTTTTTTAAGGAAGGTCTGAAGTAAATTTCTTATCTTGTTAAGACCTATGTGTCACACGGTTACAGTGTAGACAGAATCACAGCAAAAATAAGGTGCAGTGTTAGCTAGAAGTTCCTCTCATTGGCAGTAGATTTGTGAGTAGAGTGCTCACCCTTGCACTGGCATTCACTAGTAACAATAAGGTATAGTGTCAGCTGGAAGCCCGTCATAGGCAATGTTTCTGTGGGCATACACCCATAATCTGGGATTCCCCAGCAGCAATGAGGTAGTCCCTGTCATGAGCAATGTTTCTGTGGGCATACACCCATAATCTGGGATTCCCCAGCAGCAATGAGGTAGTCCCTGTCATGAGCAATGTTTCTGTGGGCATACACCCATAATCTGGGATTCCCCAGCAACAATGAGGTAGTCCCTGTCATGAGCAATGTTTCTGTGGGCATACACCCATAATCTGGGATTCCCCAGCAACAATGAGGTGCAGAGTCCCTGTCATGAGCAATGTTTCTGTGGGCATACACCCATAATCTGGGATTCCCCAGCAGCAATGAGGTGCAGAGTCCCTGTCATGAGCAATGTTTCTGTGGGCATACACCCATAATCTGGGATTCCCCAGCAACAATGAGGTAGTCCCTGTCATGAGCAATGTTTCTGTGGGCATACACCCATAATCTGGGATTCCCCAGCAACAATGAGGTGCAGAGTCCCTGTCATGGGCAATTTTTCTGTGGGCATACACCCATAATCTGGGATTCCCCAGCAACAATGAGGTGCAGAGTCCCTGTCACGAGCAATGTTTCTGTGGGCATACACCCATAATCTGGGATTCCCCAGCAACAATTAGGTGCAGAGTCCCTGTCATGGGCAATTTTTCTGTGGGCATACACCCATAATCTGGGATTCCCCAGCAACAATTAGGTGCAGAGTCCCTGTCACGGGCAATTTTTCTGTGGGCATACAACCATAATCTGGGATTCCCAAGCAACAATGAGATAGTCCCTGTCACAGGCAATGTTTCTGTGGGCAAACACCCATAATCTGGGATTCCCCAGCAACAATGAGGTGCAGAGTCCCTGTCACAGGCAATGTTTCTGTGGGCAAACACCCATAATCTGGGATTCCCCAGCAACAATGAGGTAGTCCCTGTCACGGGCAATGTTTCTGTGGGCATATATATTATTAAGGAAGCGCAGATGTTTAGAAGCTGTATAGAACCAGTAAGCCAATGACACTTCAAACATCAAGATGGTATGTTGATTTTGTTATCATAATATACTTACCACCTTAACTGTATTTTCTACACTGCTCTGTGATTCTTTCTCCTTTAAATGGCAAGTATTATAGCGATTGTCTTTCTTATAAAAAACAGAACTGCACTTGACTTTTATTTGAATATCATTTTTTTTAAATTAATGTTTGAGCAAGGGAATCAAAAAAGATTCAATCCTGCTGCCAACTTTGATCATGTTTTCAATCAAGGCTTCAATCTATATAAGGGTATCTATTTTAAATTGGTCACTATGACAAAAATATTCCCAATTTACAAAGATTTTTAAGCTAGAATGTATTTTTATGAATATACAATGTTTAATCAAATGTTTTTGTAAACAATTATGCATGTGTAGAGCCTACAATTCCCCAGCCTGTCACTGATCTAGATGTAAAGCAAAACAAAATGATATTAATAACAATACTGATAGCTATCTAATTTTTGTACATTTTTGACAACATTAGTACAATACTAAAAGCCTAATACAAATATTGCTTTAAAGGGAGATAATTTCCACCGAACCTCCTTTTGGCTTTCGTCCAGATTTGAGGCTACCTGACGTTCAGTATCTGTCCGTTTCTTTCGTCGAGTCTGACCTGGTTCTGTACCATCAAGGTCATTCCCTGTATTGGCCTACAATGGAACATTGTGTGTGGGTAGGCCAGACAAAATCTACTACACAAGAACTATCACACAGGTAGTCAAGAGATGGATAAACAAACAAAAAAAGTCATGCGGCAGATGTCACAAAACAGCCAACTGGAAACTTGCAGCCTGCAAGCAAGAAAAGCCAAACAATACTGTGCCAGAATAATGATCCAGTGTTTTAATTACTGTTACCAATGGAAGAAATCATTTAAAGAATTAGCAACAATGACTTAGAAAGCAAAATTACATGTGTGTTTGTTTGATTTTTTTTTTTGTTAAAAGAGAGATACATAGTTATGGTCATATTGGCAACTTCCAGCTAATTACTGTTTGTAGAAAACCCAAGATATGCGTTTTGATAGATCTCCTAGCCTGCTGAAGGTTATTTGCATGTAATGTAATATTAAGAAGTTTATTAAATTGCTTGCTAATGAATCAAATGGAAACTGAAAGTATTGTTTCATCAGACTGGCACACAATGATGTCAAACTTGTTTATCTAGAATGCAAAAAGCTAACAGAGTGTTGTATAACTGTGCACTATATATCTACAATGAACCTTGAATACAAACTGCTGGATTATAATGTTTTACGTTAGATGCCTTTGTAACTGTCTGGCACAGAATCTTTAAGGCAACCTTACAACCTTTATGTATTTCACATGGCCTGCCATGTAACTGTCTGACACAGAATCTTTAAGGCAACTTTACAACCTATATATATATACTTTACATGGCCTGCTTTGTTGTTAAAATATCTTTAATCTACAATTATAGACCAAAGATCACATGACAAGTAGAGATCCTATTATCTTTTGTGGCATCATAACCTTGACTGGTCACAAGACTATTTCTGATCACATGGTCCTTACTGATCACACAGCCTTTACGGATCACATTGTATTGAATGATCATATGGCCTTTAAGAATCAGTGGTATTTACTGATCACATGACCTGTACTGGTCACATGGCATTCACTGATCCATGATTATAGTCCTTGTTGTCATTTATCTAAACTAATTACAATATAGTTACAGACTTCTAATTTTAAACCACTTATAAATCCCATGACAACTTGATGTTACTACAACAGATCACAAGGGTACTGTTTGTTACGTCCAATACAATGTGTCATGGTTCATCCTACTACATCACATATAGCCACCTTCGATGGAATACATTAAACAATGATACTGGGAATCAAATAAGAAAAAACTAAGTCAAATTGTTAAGCATACGTAAGACATTCTAAATAATATTGGCTTAAGAAATGTTTAGTAGGATAAGTAGCCTTTAATATCCCCATTCAAAAATGGCCAAAACCCAACCTATTGCTCCTCATGCCTACAATGTACATGGCGGATTTGATTATCAATCAAAATGTTATATAAAACAGTACATGTGAGAAAATGGTTATCAATCAAAAAGTAATTAAAGTGTTATTAATAAAAAAATAACAAAGTAGTAATTCATCAAAAAGTTATTAAATGTCAACTTATTAATATTGATTCAACCAGTTGACAGAAACTTGACACTTTGTCCCACTGACACTTCTATGAATGATCATACAGGTCCCAATCTGAATTTGTCCCTCATTGTGATAGACCCTCAGGAAATCACCTAAACTGTATTCTGTGTCATCCATTAAAAAAACAATTACAAGACCCAGACCCCTAATTACAGTTTCACAACAAATCTGGCCACCAATTTAATCAATGCCAGCTGTGCAATCCAAATAAGTCCTGATGGAGTTCAGTCTGTGATTGCTTTGCACCAAGTGGACCTAAGGCAAATGTGATGGGAAAAATCCAATTTACAGTCCTTTTGTATTTAAAGTTACCCTAAAGTTCAAAAATACTATTTATAACTGATTTAAGTATTGAAGTGTATATATATGATTGTATCATTGAAAGTGTAATAAAAATATTTTAATGACAAGTTATTCAAAAACATATTATTTAATTGATTAAAAAGTCTGAACTTAAGGGAGAAAAATGTTTTCAAAAATGGCGTAGTCTTTATAAAAAGAGTTTATCATATGGCATTGAATACAAGTAACATCATGAAAACAATGTAAAACAGTACAAACACATCTACAAAAAGACGAAATGATTAAAGACCAGTAATAGCAAATTTTTAAGAATCATACTACTTTTAATTTAACAATAACTGCTGTTAGGGAAATTAACCTAATTTGGTGGCATGTTTTGTTTTTATTTGCATTACATGAATATTTTCTTTGTTTGGGGTATCTTTAACATGGTCGGAGCCAACTGTATTTCAGACTCATCTCTGGAAAATGTCTGTTGGCTGAAACTAGAGGTCACTTACAGACATTAAACTTTGATCTCTGTGAATCTCAGTAAGTGTTCAGATTGATTCACATAAGGTTTCTCCAACAAATTCTGCCATGTTTTAATTCATTGTACCTTCATATCTATACTTCAGAAGGTGTACCTAAATGCAATTTTTTGTTTAAATCCATGTACCCTTGTTTTTGATTAGGACAATATACAATTATAAATGAATGTATCTTGATCTGAACAGAAATTTAATGATATAACTAGAAACATCAACTTTGAATAGTTCTTAAGAGGAGAGCACAATAAAGCAACAACATGAACTCAAGGGTAAACACAGGTAAACAGTTGTATATGTCTGAGAATCACTACAAAGGTGTATAGGAACACAATGTCAACTCAGAGCTCCTGATCCAATGGGAACCATATTTCTCATGTTTACTCCTGTTTTCTCCACCAAACCTGCTACTGGTACATAGAAGAACGGTTTCAACAAAACACTTATACTGAGTACCAACAGTGTAAGGTTTGGTTGAGAATTATGGGACATTTTGCTATATAATATTTCATAACTGCCCCCACCCCCTCTTAACAAAGAGAATGCTCTGAAACTTATTTGTTACTGCTAATATATTAAATGTTTGTGACCTATATATTATGAAACAAAACCAGAAGTACTCCATAAATCTGGAACTCTGTAACTGTAGTATCAACATGTCAAACCACTTGAGGAATGCTGGGCACCTACTTACTTTTGCATGGCACTGGTGGCGGGCATCAAATGCCAGTTTGTAGAACAGCAGTAAGATGATGGCTGGGTTGACGAAGTATGGCCACATGGACGTATCAGTGAAGAAGACAGACTGAGGAGCTGAGCAATCTGTGTAAACTACAGCTGTTAGACCCAGAAGTCTAGAACAGCAAGAAAGAATGTATGAAGCAGTTAGAAGACTTTTCAACAGTGGAAGTAACAGTGAAACCTGTCATATCTTCATTTATGAAGCTGGATAATGCTTTGTTTCCATCTTATCACTAAAGAAGTGTATTAAATACAAAACAGACTTTTGAAAGTATGAATATTAGTTCACCAATTTCCAGCCTAAACTATACAATGATATTAATCTGATTTTGTCTGATGTCATAAATAGTAGTAATAAAGGCTTTTAGATAATCTATATCACACACGTAACATTGTTGTTATAATTCATAAGCAAAACTAAAAGAAATAAACACTATCAAAACCTTGCTTAAAGTTATAAACCACAATTCAGAAAAGTTGAAAGGACAGATGTGCAAGTGATTCCTATATAGCCCCCTCCACTCATAGAGGGGTATAGAAGTTGAGGTTACATATATCAACCTGACAAGCAAGTATCTGACAAGTTTATCTGACATGAAGTTCTTTACCTGACATGCCTGCTGTGACATATTTACCTGACATGTATGTATCTAACATATTAACCTGAAATGCAAGTGACATATTTACCCGACATACAAGTATCCTATATATCTATCTGGCACGCAAAAATCCTAAATATTTACCTGACATGTGAGTATTAATACAATTACCTGACATGCAAGTATCTGACATACTTACCTGGCAATGAAGCTATCAGGTGCAAGCACATCTTGAAAGAACTGGAACTGGTACAGGTGTAGAACGAGTATGTGACTCCCACTGTAGATCAGTAGGATGATACGGAACACAGTGAACTTGCGACCAAGTCTCCCATACAGTGACCAGAGTGTGGTAATGAATATGAAGCAAAGGAAGTAGACGGCTGACAGGACGCTGGGAACAATGATACCGCTGGCTGCCAGAAGGACCACAAGAACAGTGACACCCAGAAAGTGAACAAATTCATGGACAGCACCCTTCTGTTTTTCCTTTGATACGACCGAGGGTAGCTGATCCTTGCTCTGAGTTTCCACTGGAAGTAGTTTCATACACACAATGTAGATGATGAGACCAGTCACAAATACAGCCACATCTGGTAGAACAAGGCGTATAATGTCAACCATTGGCACACCATCCAGTCTGGAAACAAGACAAAATGGATATAAGAACAGCAAACAGGTCTGTTACCACTTATTTTTTTTTACAGTTATTTTAAAAATAGTATGAAAACTGTGCTAGCCATAAAGTGAATGGATAGTGAAAGTCATATACACCTGACATGGGTTGTCATGACTTCCATTGTCAACATTTTCATTGTGTCAATTTTCTTAATTAAGTCCAAACGTCTTTGTTTTCTTTATATAATTTTACCACTGATCTATCCAAATTTAATAGTTGACTTTTTCCCTTTATCAACTTATTTCTAAATCTCCAGTTGGTTATTCACACCTGAAATTAACCACTTGTGCAATTTAACAGTTTGCTGAGTTTTTCTTTTTCCTAAGTACATTGGACTATCCCAATTAATCTGCAAGATGCCCTTGCTTTGAGAAACTGCTTTTTTGATTAATTGCCATAATTGAACTTTCTCAATCTCATATCTAAGAGTAATTACATATATTGATGTATTTTTTGCCTCATGTACTTGAATTTATGAATTCTTGAAAATGGCTCAATGGACAACTGTATTAGGCCACATACATGTAGTATGTGTCACTTAGAACTCTAGAGAAGGAAACCAACCTGGCTAAATATCTGAAGCAGCCATGAGGCCACAAGAAAGAAATTGTTTGCAATAAATCTAAGATGCTGTACTTGTGACAGTTATTGCTGTGTATTTTTGTTAATTACTTTGTTACTGAATATTATGATAGTGTCTATTTTATGGCTGTACAAGACAGTAAATGAAGGCTGATATTGGACCATAACATTAACCAGATCCTGACCTTTACATAGTGGTAAGAATATATTGTCTGTGCTATGTATTGATTCTATTTTTTTTTTTAATTTTAATATAATCAGATAGAAAAACTTAGTGAATTTAATATAGTCATTTTAGTTACATTTGACACCATCTTCATACATTTTTTTATATCCATTATGTGTACATATATTATTTTAGATTGTTTTTTTATTTTTAGGACAAAATAATTATTAAGGTATCAAACTGTTCTTATGTAAACCTTTTTACTTAGGTGCAACCACAGGTCAGACGAATGCCAACTATTTTGTTATATTATGCTAATATCAACAAATTTACTCAAAATAAGCCAAGTTTAAGCAAGTTGTTTATAACATGATTTAGATATACTTGCTTAAAATAACATTATGAAAAAAGTCATTCTGTATTTAGACTTACCTCTCTACGGCAATCTGTCTGGCTATTTGATCATTTAAAGAACCTGAAATAGAAAAAAAGAAAATTAACAAAAGTGAGTAAAACATGTGATGGTGTTGTTCGGGATGAATAGAGTTGCCAGATTTGACTTCTCTCAGACATGTACTGAAAATATTTGAGGGTGTTGTTCGGGATGAATAGAGTTGCCAGATTTGACTTCTCTCAGACATGTACTGAAAATATTTGAGGGTGTTGTTCGGGATGAATAGAGTTGCCAGATTTGACTTCTCTCAGACATGTACTGAAAATATTTGATGGTGTTGTTCGGGATGAATAGAGTTGCCAGATTTGACTTCTCTCAGACATGTACTGAAAATATTTGAGGGTGTTGTTCGGGATGAATAGAGTTGCCAGATTTGACTTCTCTCAGACATGTACTGAAAATATTTGAGGGTGTTGTTCGGGATGAATAGAGTTGCCAGATTTGACTTCTCTCAGACATGTACTGAAAATATTTGAGGGTGTTGTGCTGGGATGAATAGAGTTGCCAGGTATGACTTCTCTCAGACATGTACTGAAAACATATGAGGGTCTAACTGGGTGAATAGAGTTGCCAGATTTGATGTCTCTCAGACATGTACTGAATGTGGCAATACCATTCATGACACCTTTGAACAGGTTATGACTGATTTTTAGTATCTAATCTGGGGAAAACTCCTTTGAGTAAATGTAGTTCATATCTTAAGTTATTTATCTTTCATTTATTAAGGAAAACCTGTTTCTATTCATGAAAACCTTGTCTTGTAGTTCTGATACTACAGTAGCTATGTCAGAAGATTGGCAGAACTTCTACAATCATACTTCAGAACTGACAGAAATGATGATCAACAGTACTCTGGCAAGATATACTAAAGGATGTTCCATACTGTGATATATGCTCTTTGTGATATTGTGACTACCTTGCACCAACAGTAATGTTTGTTACCATTAGAGTCTTTGTATGGTGAACATGCTGACGTACCAACAGTAGTGTTTGTTACCATTAGAGTCTTTGTATGGTGAACATGCTGACATACCAACAGTAGTGTTTGTTACCATTAGAGTCTTTGTATGGTGAACATGCTGACGTACCAACAGTAGTGTTTGTTACCATTAGAGTCTTTGTATGGTGAACATGCTGATGTACCAACAGTAATGTTTGTTACCATTAGAGTCTTTGTATGGTGAACATGCTGACGTACCAACAGTAGTGTTTGTTACCATTAGAGTCTTTGTATGGTGAACATGCTGACGTACCAACAGTAGTGTTTGTTACCATTAGAGTCTTTGTATGGTGAACATGCTGACGTACCAACAGTAGTGTTTGTTACCATTAGAGTCTTTGTATGGTGAACATGCTGACGTACCAACAGTAATGTTTGTTACCATTAGAGTCTTTGTATGGTGAACATGCTGACGTACCAACAGTAGTGTTTGTTACCATTAGAGTCTTTGTATGGTGAACATGCTGACGTACCAACAGTAGTGTTTGTTACCATTAGAGTCTTTGTATGGTGAACATGCTGACGTACCAACAGTAGTGTTTGTTACCATTAGAGTCTTTGTATGGTGAACATGCTGACGTACCAACAGTAGTGTTTGTTACCATTAGAGTCTTTGTATGGTGAACATGCTGACGTACCAACAGTAGTGTTTGTTACCATTAGAGTCTTTGTATGGTGAACATGCTGACGTACCAACAGTAGTGTTTGTTACCATTAGAGTCTTTGTATGGTGAACATGCTGACGTACCAACAGTAGTGTTTGTTACCATTAGAGTCTTTGTATGGTGAACATGCTGACGTACCAACAGTAGTGTTTGTTACCATTAGAGTCTTTGTATGGTGAACATGCTGACGTACCAACAGTAGTGTTTGTTACCATTAGAGTCTTTGTATGGTGAACATGCTGATGTACCAACAGTAATGTTTGTTACCATTAGAGTCTTTGTATGGTGAACATGCTGACATACCAACAGTAGTGTTTGTTACCATTAGAGTCTTTGTATGGTGAATATGCTGACGTACCAACAGTAGTGTTTGTTACCATTAGAGTCTTTGCATGGTGAACATGCTGACGTACCAACAGTAGTGTTTGTTACCATTAGAGTCTTTGTATGGTGAACATGCTGACGTACCAACAGTAGTGTTTGTTACCATTAGAGTCTTTGTATGGTGAACATGCTGACGTACCAACAGTAGTGTTTGTTACCATTAGAGTCTTTGTATGGTGAATATGCTGATGTACCAACAGTAGTGTTTGTTACCATTAGAGTCTTTGTATGGTGAACATGCTGACGTACCAACAGTAGTGTTTGTTACCATTAGAGTCTTTGTATGGTGAACATGCTGACGTACCAACAGTAGTGTTTGTTACCATTAGTGTCTTTGTATGGTGAACATGCTGACGTACCAACAGTAGTGTTTGTTACCATTAGAGTCTTTGTATGGTGAACATGCTGACGTACCAACAGTAGTGTTTGTTACCATTAGAGTGTTTGTATGGTGAACATGCTGACATGTCAGAAATAAGACTGCATATATTGACTGACTGTATTGTTCAGAGAGACTGTTTTATGTACACAATACCAGGAATCAAAAACTTTCTTATTGATAAATTATCTCTTCATAATATACACACACTGATTCAATAGTCAATCCGCATGTTGACAGAGACAAAGAAACTGGTGGAGTCTCTATAAGTGCACCTCCTATTTTTTATCTGTTCTTTTTTCACATCACACCAACACAATTATGATCATATTGTCAATCCCAGTTAATTATTGGTGGATACAAGACCTCAGAAATGTACAACTACCAGCACAAAAACGGTCAGCTGGAACCCTCCTCACATAGAATGGCTCACACCAACCAGGATTAAATGCAACATTGTGAAGGGCTGAGGAGTTAATAAGTTAGCGACTATCAACTCTCTGCAACAGGTGCCCCATAAGCTCCACTTTATAGCAGCAGCTGCCTCATACGCTCCATTTTACAAGGTTACAGCAACAGGTGCCCCATAAGCTCCACTTTACAAGGTTACAGCAACAGGTGCCCCATAAGCTCCCCTTTACAAGGTGACAGCAACAGGTGCCCCATTAGCTCCACTTTACAAGGTTACAGCAACAGATGCCCCATAAGCTCCGCTTTACAAGGTTATAACAACAGGTGCCCCATAAGCTCCCCTTTACAAGGTTACAACAACAGTTGCCCCGTAAGCTCCCCTTTACAAGGTTACAGCAACAGGTGCCCCATAAGCTCTGCTTTACAAGGTTACAGCAACAGGTGCCCCATAAGCTCCCCTTTACAAGGTTACAGCAACAGGTGCCCCATAAGCTCCCCTTTACAAGGTTACAGCAACAGGTGCCCCATAAGCTCTGCTTTACAAGGTTATAACAACAGGTGCCCCATAAGCTCCCCTTTACAAGGTTACAGCAACAGGTGCCCCATAAGCTCCGCTTTACAAGGTTATAACAACAGTTGCCCCATAAGCTCCGCTTTACAAGGTTATAACAACAGTTGCCCCGTAAGCTCCGCTTTACAAGGTTATAACAACAGGTGCCCCATAAGCTCCGCTTTACAAGGTTACAACAACAGTTGCCCCATAAGCTCCGCTTTACAAGGTTATAACAACAGGTGCCCCATAAGCTCCGCTTTACAAGGTTATAACAACAGGTGCCCCATAAGCTCCACTTTACAAGGTTATAACAACAGTTGCCCCATAAGCTCCGCTTTACAAGGTTATAACAACAGGTGCCCCGTAAGCTCCGCTTTACAAGGTTATAACAACAGGTGCCCCATAAGCTCCGCTTTACAAGGTTATAACAACAGGTGCCCCATAAGCTCCGCTTTACAAGGTTATAACAACAGTTGCCCCGTAAGCTCCGCTTTACAAGGTTATAACAACAGGTGCCCCATAAGCTCCGCTTTACAAGGTTATAACAACAGTTGCCCCGTAAGCTCCACTTTACAAGGTTACAGCAACAGGTGCCCCATAAGCTCCACTTTACAAGGTTACAGCAACAGGTGCCCCATAAGCTCCGCTTTACAAGGTTACAAATCTTTGCCATGATTACTGCAATATGATCTGGTGCTGAAGCATGCCAGCTACTTATAGTGAAAGTCCTAGTGTAATACAATTGGTTCTAAAAAGTATAATTGATTATAACCAGTTATGGAATAATGATATTCAATCAAGGATTGATTATATAATCTGATACTACAATGACCTATGTATTTGGACAATTTAAATATATACAGCATTTAGATAATTGCACACTTTTCTTGTTATTTGAAGAATGTGATATATTACTATAACCACTGAGGTTGATCCATAACCCAGTCAAATGCTGTTGAATGTTTTGGCATATTTATTTTCAAGGGGCAAATTGTTTGTTTTTTAAATCATCTCATGTAATAGACCAGCAGACGATTAACAAATAATAAAATTGTTAATATGTAATGCATCAAAGACTGATTCTAGCAATAGCTGACAATATTGCACCTCTTACAGTGGATCTAGTATAATGCCAGAAATAAAGAAAATGCAACATGCGCCGATACACTTGTCTTTTTTCAGTGCCACAGTTGCAACAAGACCACATAGAGTGTCTAAACCTGAAGAACTATCCTGACAGTGTGGCATCATTACACCTGTGTTGCTGAGTTTGTTATTATCTATCTACCTGTCAGTCAGACCCACAGTCCATTAACCACACCTGGTAATCACATCTACCTGATCACAGCTTGCACTATCATTTGCATTTACTATGTTTATGCATAACTGGCAAAACATGTCCATACAGAGATGTGTTTCCTATGATTTTATTGTGATATTTGAAAATCACAAGAATGTTCCTACTAGCTGTTGGGTGTATTTACAATGTCTCATGTGCTGGATAGTTTAATGCTAGCTGGCAATTAACCTTAACAAAAACCTCAACCAACAAAGAAAATCTTCAGTAGAACAAGGGGCAAAATTGTTTAAATATTAATTTTAGGGCTACCAGTCCTGTGAAATGTTTTCTACTTTTGACAGTGAACAAATATTCCAAGTTTGAAGTAATTTATTTAACTTTACCTTCTGGTGAATATACAGTAAAATGGCAGCATATGCTACATTTTGCTACAAAAAAAACCTTTTCATACAAGAAAGAACTGCCATAAAGAAAAAATAACTATCACCAACTAGTGAGCCGTCTTATTCATTTTGAACCCCTGATGGGATAGCAAGGCTATGAAATAGTAGCAGAAGCCAGCAAATATGCAATCATCCCTGAGGCAACATTTTCCATGATGGAGCTGGGGTATAAGTCAAATAATCCAGGACATCAAAAGGATGGATCTCAGCTTGGTAATGATGACTGACTTAATGGGAGCCATAATTACAGCATTGATTACACTCTAATGGCTGCTACTGAAGCTGACATTCAGGCTCCAGGGAAGCAACAGTTTTTTATCATCCAGTAGTAGTATATTACATTTTATCATCCAGGGGTAGTATATTACATTTTATCATCCAGGGGTAGTACATAACATTATACCATCCAGGGGTAGTACATTACATTATACCATCCAGGGGTAGTACATTACATTATACCATCCAGGGGTAGTACATTACATTATACCATCCAGGGGTAGTACATAACATTATACCATCCAGGGGTAGTACATTACATTATACCATCCAGGGGTAGTATATTACATTATACCATCCAGGGGTAGTACATTACATTATACCATCCAGGGGTAGTACATAACATTATACCATCCAGGGGTAGTACATTACATTATACCATCCAGGGGTAGTACATTACATTATACCATCCAGGGGTAGTATATTACATTATACCATCCAGGGGTAGTATATTACATTATACCATCCAGGGGTAGTATATTACATTATACCATCCAGGGGTAGTATATTATATTATACCATCCAGGGGTAGTATATTACATTATACCATCCAGGGGTAGTACATTACAATATACCATCCAGGGGTAGTACATTACATTATACCATCCAGGGGTAGTACATTACATTATACCATACAGGGGTAGTACATTACATTATACCATACAGGGGTAGTACATTACATTATACCATCCAGGGGTAGTATATTACATTATACCATCCAGGGGTAGTACATTACATTATACCATCCAGGGGTAGTATATTACATTATACCATCCAGGGGTAGTATATTATATTATACCATCCAGGGGTAGTACATTACATTATACCATCCAGGGATAGTACATTACATCATACCATCCAGGGGTAGTACATTACATCATACCATCCAGGGGTAGTACATTACAATATACCATCCAGGGGTAGTACATTACAATATACCATCCAGGGGTAGTACATTACATTATACCATCCAGGGGTAGTACATTACATTATACCATACAGGGGTAGTACATTACATTATACCATCCAGGGGTAGTATATTACATTATACCATCCAGGGGTAGTACATTACATTATACCATCCAGGGGTAGTATATTACATTATACCATCCAGGGGTAGTACATTACATTATACCATCCAGGGGTAGTATATTACATTATACCATCCAGGGGTAGTATATTATATTATACCATCCAGGGGTAGTACATTACATTATACCATCCAGGGGTAGTACATTACATCATACCATCCAGGGGTAGTACATTACAATATACCATCCAGGGATAGTACATTACAATATACCATCCAGGGGTAGTACATTACATTATACCATCCAGGGGTAGTACATTACATTATACCATACAGGGGTAGTACATTACATTATACCATCCAGGGGTAGTATATTACATTATACCATCCAGGGGTAGTACATTACATTATACCATCCAGGGGTAGTATATTACATTATACCATCCAGGGGTAGTATATTATATTATACCATCCAGGGGTAGTACATTACATCATACCATCCAGGGGTAGTACATTACATCATACCATCCAGGGGTAGTACATTACATCATACCATCCAGGGGAAGTACATTACATTATACCATCCAGGGAAGTACATTATATTATACCATCCAGGGAAGTACATTACATTATACCATCCAGGGGTAGTATATTACATTATACCATCCAGGGAAGTACATTATATTATACCATCCAGGGGTAGTACATAACATTATACCATCCAGGGGTAGTATATTACATTATACCATCCAGGGGTAGTATATTACATTATACCATCCAGGGGTAGTATATTACATTATACCATCCAGGGGTAGTACATAACATTATACCATCCAGGGGTAGTATATTACATTATACCATCCAGGGGTAGTACATTACATTATACCATCCAGGGGTAGTACATAACATTATACCATCCAGGGGTAGTATATTACATTATACCATCCAGGGGTAGTACATTACATCATACCATCCAGGGGTAGTACATTACATTATACCATCCAGGGGTAGTATATTACATTATACCATCCAGGGGTAGTACATTACATTATACCATCCAGGGGTAGTATATTACATTATACCATCCAGGAGTAGTACATTACATCATACCATCCAGGGGTAGTACATTACATTATACCATCCAGGGAAGTACATTATATTATACCATCCAGGGGTAGAACATTACATTATACCATCCAGGGGTAGTATATTACATTATACCATCCAGGGGTAGTATATTACATTATACCATCCAGGGGTAGTATATTACATTATACCTACCATCCAGGGCTCTAATCACAATCTCCATTATCTGCTGTAACAATTTACAACACAACAAGTCAACAGACTGTTTTACGCTGAAGCCACATGTCTGATGGGAGGAGGTTACTATGACACCAGGCAGCCGCTGCTGCATCCCTCGTCATCGCATCACGGTCGCTATGTTAACTGACCTCATACAGCTTCTCATTATACTAGCAACCCCTAACATACTTTTTGATAAAAAAGACTTATTCTTAATAAACACTTATGTAACTTGTTGTATTTCTATAGACTCAGAAGCATAAAGTACAGGTTATGATCAGACAGCTTCTAGCAGGATCTGGATACATGTAATTTTACTTGACCTGATCAATATGTGCCATGCATTCTAAGAGCTGAAGATTAAACAGCACATTTAAAAGGCTTCTCTAAATGCATTATGCTAATGGTGTATTAATTAAGATTCTCTTTGAATACTCAAACAAGCCATAGAGAAAGTGCCATAACATTATTATTTGGAGAGCACAACTTTCAGTACAATATATTTAATTTTTTAGTATTTGTCCGTTTTCAAAGCTGTTTAAGTGTTGCAGATCAACAGCTACCCTAATATGGAATACAGAATATATTAATGTTGTAGTGTTTGGTTGATATCCAGCCCCTAATAGTCATCATACGTCTCAAGTCATGATGTACTAACTGAGCCAGAAAGGCAGGTTTTAGTTGCTTCTGTAGTTGATGCAAGAACAGAAAATAACATCTTTTTTTTAGGAGCATTTTATTCTAAACAACTCTAAAACAAACACAAATTACCACATCTATGACAGGAACAGGAAAATCACCATTGATTTAATCTTTACCCTCGGTCTTTTAAGGAAACCTTGTCAGGGACATTACTGTATTTGTCAATATTTATGTAGACTTTTCATGCAGAAGAATATTTACCAACAAGTCTGTCTGTATAGGCCCAACAATTACCCTTATCATGCAACATATAATAATAACCAATACTGAAATCATGTACTTGGCTTATAGTTTCATACATATGTTACAAGATGTTTTTGCAATAAACTAAGCAGCAAATAGTGTAGATCTGGATCAGACAGCCTCCAGTAGGAGTGGGCTGGTCTGGTTCTACATTATTTGTCTAAGCAAGATTAATCCCTGCCACACAGGCTGAGAGTTAGTGTTTTATGATGAATCAATATAAACACCATGTGTACAGACAGGCCAGTAGACAATACATTACACCACACTTTGACAACTGGCAAAACACATGATTGTAGAGCTGCTGTTTTATAAAAAAACATGAGCCAGTGTTTTATTGGTTAATTTTTTCATATATATATATACTGCGAACAAACCAAAATTCTATTCATATCGACACCTGCATTTTTGTTTTTTGAATATAGAAGAAACCAATATGTACAGAATGACTATGTATGTGTTTTTATCAGTTTATCAAAACAAAGCCAGCAGAATGATGCTGTTCCTGTATAGGTTCCTACAATATTGATAAAGAGCAAAAGAGTCACATTTCCATAACATTATCAAAAGCTTTCTGAGTAGGAGAACACTGTCATATCAATGAAATGTAGTTCTGATACATGTGTTTTTCAATTAATAATATGGTTAAAGGTTTTGCAATTAAATTGGTAAGGAACAATAGGCAAACAAAAACATTAAATGACGCCAAAACAGGCTTTTCATTGCCTCATTAAAATAAAACCTACTTTTAGTAAGTGACCTTCACCCTTCTGACCTGAAAAAGGACCACAGTCTTCTTCTTTGAAAAAGGTATCTTTCTAAATTCCAATCTTTCTCCTTCCATAAGGTATCTACTTGCTTAATTTGATAATCATCTGTCTCTCCTAAAAGATGTTAACTGAAGAAACAAAACAAAAATACTTTTTTCAGACATAGTGCACTTCAACAGTCCTCTCTCAAAATCTTGACAAAATGCATGGTAGCACTTAATGAAAAACATTCTATAAAATTGAAATATAATAGGATTTGCACTCAGAAGAAAAGGTTTTATGCCTGCCCAATGATGTTTGCCAATCTTATTACCAAATTTTTCCTACATTACAAAGACACACTTTCCAGTAAAATAATTATTTTATGACTGTTGATGGCATATTAACTAAGGTTTTTACAATCTCAGTAAGTTACAATAAAAGTTTGGGTGAAGATTGGCTTGGTATGAACATTTTACTCCCTGATCCTTACCTTGCTTCACTGTTAAGAAACCACAATAAATTCTTAGTTAAACATGCTAATAACTTTATGAATCAGTAACAAGATATTTTGATAGAAGTTTAGCAGTGGAATGTTCAGATCCTGATAAACAGTTCAAGGTTGGAACTGGCTGATCCATATCTGCTGATTCCTGATCAATTAATGTAAGCAGGTTAGGAGCTAATTAAACTTCTCAAGGCCACGATTGCATCACAGGTAACAGAACAAAAGAAGCCCTCAATCAATAGAATCTAGAGAGTCAATAACCTAGGTTTCCACACTCCTCATACTGGTTATGTTTCAATTTGTTACAGTAACCAATGGCGTCTGGGAAAGCATGTAACCCTAGTGGAGATTGCACTGTGTACATCAACACTGGTCTCAATGGAAACATTTTCCACATGATAATTTTTTTCAAAATCAAAACAGTTAATTATTTTTTACATTTAAACATTCTTAAGACTTTATCATTAGTATAAAGCTTCAGTGGCAGTATGAACATTTTTTAAACAATAAAAACTTTGATGTATCCCTTGATTGCCTGCAGTGGCCACAATGTTTTGAAAGTCCTGTAACTTCTGATGTGGAGGTTGCTAAGTTTCAAGAACTAGCAGGTTACTGTCTGTTCTGTCTAATCATGGGCAGTAGAGACAAACATTCCATCTTGGTCACATGGAAAGCAAGATTTAAACTGACCTCACAAATACTTGGTCAATATTAAGGCAAATTATGACCGAGATTTAAGAGGCAATATGGTTAAACATTCATGACTAATTAGATCTGAAAGGCAATCCTTTGGAAGGAGGTTGTGAATGGTTAGTATAAATGCCCCACTCTTTCACTTAGATAATAATTATGTAGTTCAAAGATTAAACCTCAGCTTAAGAAAGTGACTTGGCTTTGGTAACATTGTGGCATGAAAGCAAAGTATTGGCATCCCTATAATGATCATTTTAACCATTGCATCTGAGCATGACAAAATTTGCTAGTTATACCAGAATAAATATCCTATTTCCAGGACAAATGTTGCTTTTTGTTGTCAATTTTATTCACAAAATACATTCAAGTGATAGAAAATGCACTCCTCAAAGCAATCCTTTTTACATTCATCTCGATTCACTGATAGAGACTGTGCAGTAAGCACTGGGAGTTTCTTCATTGTATTCTGTTGAGGTTTATAAATGCATGATCTGGTATGACACAAACCGGTAGCATGTTGGCAGATAACATGTGCACTTTCAATGCATCAGCCAGGCATCTGTTTGTCATGGATTTCCTGACACAAAAGCAGATCCGATGTGACAGCTGCTTCAAGCTCAATGATACATAAATCACACTGCACCCACCCTGCAGTCAATGTTTTAAACTCAACACCATGCTTAAGCACCTGAATAGTGTAACATGGAGTAATTTGAGTAAGAGAGCTCAAACAATGAAAACTCTGGCTCAAACTTAAAGCATTCTGGTAATAATCCATGTTTAATGTTGTTGTTTTTTGTTATTTATTTTGAATTACTGCAGTAACATTATATTAATGTCCAGCTTTTTTGGTGCAGGAAGACTCCTGACAAATTATTTGGTCACAACCCAGGATCAAACCTTGGGTGTCCCGTACATGAAGCCTATGCTCTATCAATTGCACAACCAGGTCCAGAAGATATATACATGCATATATATATATATATCCTTTTAAACCTTGTGATATGAAAATAAACAATAATAAATAACAATAAGCAGAAATAAAATAAGATATAATGATAAAAAAGCACACACAATTAATCAGACTGTTACTAAGCACTGTTTTTAGTGAGACATGTTTTTGCTATGTTTGCACTCTTTATGAGAGATTATGAGCATGATTATAGACAGTCCCAGCAATGTATGCTGATATTACCAGTGTCTGTTGGTACCCATTACCTTAGCTTCAAAAGCTTTACAATATAAATTTACCATATGAATTGCAATATAAAATGTATGTGCTTCATGTATAAGACCCACAAAACCAATCAACAACAAAATATGTTCACCCAAAACATCTAATGGCAGAATATCTGTCTCCCAAATGAAGCCCCATGTCAATATGTGAGAAAGTTGCACATTCCAGTCTTCCTTAAGGATGTGCGTGGGTGGAACCAAGATGAAATATTACTGATTCATTGCAACATCTACAGCCTTGCTGAAGGCATCATAAAACATCCGGTACAAGGTCAACAGTGGAGAGGTGAACAGAACCTTAATTATGTACACAGGAATGTTTGTAACATTGTATCAGCTGGTAAATGCACCTTACATTATCGATAGTATCTACCAACACTCCTTGTCATTTTTTTTTAATTTACTCTTCTCTTTACTGAATTGTCATCAATGTGATATCAGTATTACCATTGTCTTAAACATTATCATCAAGATATCATCGCTTGCAGCTGGAAATGACTTCTCAAAACAATAATATAAAACATTTTTTACCCATTTTTTACTACAAATTTTAATAAGATTTTCTTTTACCCTTTAATTGCTTTCTAGTCTTCATTATGCATTACAGGCATTTCTCAAAAGAAATACAAAGTTTAAGCACATGGGAAATAATGTATTTTATGTATTTCTTCAACAATAAATATAACATATCCCCTTTTCAATGGCTGCTGTCATCAAAAATAGGTCATACTAAATGCACACTAAAATACAAAGTGGCAAGTTGTATAAATACTTAACATATTTCTGCCTGGTTGGAAATTAGTAGCTGGATTATATTACATGCTATTTGATGCCTGTAGTCATAAGCTAAAGCCATAAACTCCAAGTTTTTATCACCTATGGTAAATTACAAACATCTGCATAGACTTTAAAAAGGGGAGTTTATAATGTCTTAGACAGTGTCAGAGCTACTCAAATACGGAAAGGTTAATGTCTGCAATATCTTAAAGAGGTTACTTTCAAGTAAAAAAAAGATAGCAAAAGATCATTTTTATAAACAAAAAGATATTTAAAAAATTGCTATTTTTAGTACTACTTTAATAACATCCATCATTCTAAGTAAGAGAATAAAGATTCTCCAGCAAACTAAGTATAAAGAAAATAACAAATACAGGGAAATATTTAATATGCTGAAATAGGGAGACAATCCTTAACAAATGACTATCAGTGGTAGAATAATAAAAGAAGACCTTAAACTTTAAAGGCAGAAAAATGTTGTGTCTTAAGTTTCTTCTTTCTTTAAAAATACAACAAAGACAGATATGTGGTCAGTAATTACTGATGGTTACAAAAGTGTGTTTATATAAAAGACTGGGTTTGAAAGGAATGAATCATCCAGTGACTGCTCCATTATTTTAAATCATTGTGTGTAACACACAGAGCAGCTCATAAATGACAAACAGTCTGCAAATACCTGTCAAAGTTCCATGCCATGACAACATAATCAACTTAGAATACTCTGCATACAATCACTAGGGATAAATAAAACAAAACACATGAATTATTCTTTATGTATTATGTGAAAAATAGACAACTTGATTGGTTGTATTGTATGCAAACACATCATTGGAAAGAGTTTATCCTTAATAATAGGAGGTAAGAGGACAGCTGCGCACGAGATAACATGTTTGTTTACAATGATTGCATCTTTCTTGTGGGAATGATGCCTATTACTACTACTACTTTTATTTATAATAAATTCATGCCTTACAACAAAGACATATCAGTCAACACCCTGCATGATCATTCCAGCTATCAACAAGTCAAGATGAAAAAATCTTAATTAACAGAGAGGGGCTTAATAAACTTTGTTGGTACATGGAACAAGAGCTTTAAACAGGATAGCACACTTTACTATACAAGTGTATGACAGTATGTTGTAAGCTTGATAATAAATAAACACAAAAAATAACCTGCATAGTATGATACAAGCACCAAAACTTGATTTTTGTTCTGTCTTTAGAAATAGATCACCGTGAACATTTAGAATCATTATAGTAACATCCAGTTATTTTGCTGAAGGAAGACCTGGACATTTGTCTGGGTAGAACCACTGGTGCAGTTCAGGTCAGTTGTTAGACTTTCCCACATTAAGTCACCCTGAAAGGGACTCTTAAGTTTGGAAAGTTGAACAAAATATTTCTAAAACAATCCAACCTGGAACTATCAAAACATTTCTTCTTTTCTTTGGGTGAGGTGGGGGGGAGGTGCGGACTTATGATCACTAGGAAGATATATATGAAGTTTCACTCATTGATTCTACCTGTACTTCAACCTAAGCATTACAACAACACCCACGTGCATGCTCAAGTGAGCGCAATAGCTCTCATTATTCATAGAAAAGACAATCTTAACAAACAAGTAGCAAACTAAGGGATTCATTAACTGTGTTTGGTACAAGGTTCTAAGCATGAGAAGAGTTAGGAAATGATATTACAATAAACAATAAGTGCTTTGTTTACATGCCAGAGCACTACAAGTTGCTTTAAAGATTGGGTTCGCAATCTTTTGATCATTAATCCTGCAGCAGTTTTAACACTGGCAACAGAAAGTATGCAACAATGGCAAAGAAATATTGCCAAGTCATTAAAATATATTTCGTGAACCAACTGTTAATATCTACCAGACCAGACACATGGTTGCAAACTTTCAATGACAATATCATTCAGCTACATTCTGAAGCAAATCTTATTACCACCATGCTCTCAGTTTCTGTAGATGATGGGGATTTCACTTGCGCTCCAATAGATCAACAATATGAAGAAAAAGGGGAGCAAATCACTTAAGTGAAAATTCTGTTGAATCAACAATCACTGATTATCAATGACCAAACTGTTTCGGCTGTCATCAATAGCACTGAGCACATATATTTTGCAGTATTCCAATTACAGTGCATTGTAATGGGATATTGTCAAATATTACCCTGACTTCATCTACTGGTAAATGGAGCCCCTAGCCTCAGACTCCAACCTATAACTCTTCATTATGTTTCATTTTTGTGAACTCTTATCTATGATCAAACATCATTTATATTGGACAACAAGTATACAGCCAGAGATTAGGTTCCTGTAGACATACGTGCACACTGACTTCAAAACACTATACTGACAGGAGTGTTCTATTATTGCAGCAAAGGTTTGACATTAATTGGACCTGATGTAATCATGTTTCAGAGTGTAGCAGTATATATATTTTCAACATCGGTAGCAAGCTGTATGGGTAAAGACTTGGCAATGTAGACTTTAATTATGAAGCTTTTAAACAGTTTTTATATTGTGTATTGATGCACCTAACACACTTTGTAACACCTGCAACACACTTTATACTGGAAGAAAGCAATTGCTGGAACTAGTACAATACAATTACAACAGTTGCCACCATCACAGGCATAAGAAAGATGACAGGATTGATATGTTTAACAGAGCTCTAGAAGTGCATGTAACAACTCTACTACATGTGTGCATGTCTTGGTTTTCCTATATGTTCATTCACAGCCATTTACCTAAAGCCTAGGTTATACTGTACAATGCCAGTTTTGGATCTTTGATCATTCAAAGGCAACTGATTGGTCAAATATGATTATCAGACTGAGCATTTAGTTGACCAATTAGGTGTAGAGCTGTGATATGTATCAGAGTTCTCGGATATCCAAGAATCCTGTTTGAATATTGGGTATGATTATTTGCCACTGCAAAGATTGCTGAATTGCCATCTTTTATTAAAACATTTGCACATATATTTATGAAAGGTAAGTGGAAAAATGATCTACAAATTGATTTCCAATGATGTTTTGTAAAAGTTTGAACCCGAAGTTAGAAAAATGCTATTTTTGTAGAGTTAGCAATTGTGTTAGATTTGGAAGCAAGTCATCAAAACGATATCTGTATAAAAGTTTGTGTTACCAAAATACAATTAGGCTTCACATACTGTAACAAAGTTATCAAAGTATAATTGTAAATTTATCATATAACATGTGAAAGCAGCAAATTGGTCCTAGCTCTAGTATATTTAGCTGATCAATCAGGTGTAAGATACAGTCTTATCCTTAAACTCCAAAGAAGTTAATGATGTCCATCTCTGGCTTAACATACATTGTCAGGAACCTGGGACCCTAGGTTTTGAAAGCTTGTGTCTATGACAGTTTTAATCTTCTTATAAATCAAGATAAACCTGACCATATTGATGGCTGGGATTACTTTTCAACATTGAGAACCTTTCCTTTACATTTGTATCCTCCATTTCACTTCAGAAAACCTGTCTTGTGGTTTGAAACCCCTACATGAATCCAAGGCTGCAGGTTCAGGTTGCAAGTTTAATCATAAGGCTTATCAACAGAGTAGCTTTTTACAGAGAACATCCATTATTGATTTTAAGTAGTATAATTCCATATTAGTTAGTAAATATTTCCATATTATTCCAGATTGATTTTGCATAGACAATGACAATACATATCTTTTGAGGAAAGAAGAACCAATTTGACTAATAATGAACATGACACAATTTTAATACAATGAAGAATCAGCAAAACGTGAACATGCAAAACATGTTATGAAAGATAATGGAAGCTATATTTCAGGGAACCCACATGTATAAAAAACAAAACAAAACATTATCTAATGGCAAATGCTGTATGTAAGGAATATAACAGACATGTAAAATGATTTATGATCTTTGAAAACTGTAAACAAAATGTTTGCTATTATACTCTGTGCAGGCATTCATTTCCATGCAGGTTTTGCCTTATAAAATCTACTCAATACAACATGAGTGGATATTACATTCATACACAGGTATAGGATATACAGCCAGGCCAAAGTATCTTTTTTTTGATACAGAAATGAGTTACATCTCACTCTTGGGAAATTAACATCATTCTAGATGCAATTTTATATGCCAGGTCAAATTAATAAACATTCTGGGATTTTTGAACTATCTTCTTAATATATATTTAGTTTGTTTTAATTATTAACATTATCTAATTAACTCTAAGAGCTGTATGTTGTTCATTGTACAGCAGGTTTGCACTACTCCCTTATCATGCTACATTTGTTTATAACCAACACAAAATCATATTCATTTGTTAATGAATTCCATGCGATTGTAACAAGACATGTTGCTAGAGTCTCTGCAGCTAAAAATGTGCTGATCCTGATCAGACAGACTGGTTTTCCATGATTACTGGAGTATATTGTTCATACCTGGAGTGACAGCTAAATTTGCATTTGCAAGACAAAATGGCATTTGGACACATTATTTCCTATGTTTATTTGGGGTGGCCAGCCAGATATGTCAGTTGTTGAAATGTTTAAGATGATCTGCCTTGAGAAACATTATTCCATTATTTATACTATTATTATAATATTGTTAATATTGGTACAACAGTTTGGTTTGTCTGGTGTTGCAGAGCTCAAGACAACCTGGTTTTTACACACAATGTTCTTTTAGTTTGGCTTTGATAACTTTACCACTTTGTGGTTTCTGACAGTTTGCATAATAACAATATCAAAACAATGCTCTGGGGAACTTGGGCATAATGCTGTTGGGCTCAGGTGAGCTAAAAAGCATGATACTAAACATTTACTATTAATGTGAGTTTCTGTGCAGTGCTTTTTTAAGTGAACTTCTATACATGTGCTCCTAAAGCGAATTTCTATTTATGTGCTTATATTTTGAGATTATAATGCTTGAGCTAATTGAGTTTCAAAGCATGTGCTACTTACAGTTCTGGAACATAGATCCATATGGTTCAGAGTCTGTTGCTATGGCTGCTAAAGTGATGTGGAAGATGGCGTGAGCGAGGATAGCCAACAGCCCCACCAGGAATACCAGCCGTAGGTAGATACCGGTAGATCCTATTGGTGTTCATATAAAACAGTAATATTTTATATAATGGGATATTAATGACTGGTTTAATACGCAGTTCTAGTAGATCCTGTGGACAGACCAAGAAGTCAAAACAAGATACAGAGCTGCAAAATTTATTTCTGGTAAATGAGACTTTAAAGAAGTGATATTCTAATTAAGGTAACTATACAAGGCTAATATTAACAAAAATATATATGTCATATATAATAAATACTACATATCATTATCAATGACTTACATGAATGTATAAGGTACAAAATTTTGTTGCAAACAAAAATTATATACTACGGTATGTAAAAAAACACACATCAGAAGTTTTTGACTGGAAACTGGTTTTATATTTTTAGAAACAGTGACCATGGCCTTGACCCGACTGGCCCCAAATCCAATCCCAAGCTAGGTCTTCATAAAGTTTGCTACATTCAAAGTTTCAGCAAGATAAATTTATCCAAACTAAAGTTATTAAGTTACCGGAACCCCTCTGTTTGATGCTGAAAGACCGACCGCCTGCCCGCCCACCATACCCCAATCTAATAATCTGGTCAAAAATAAAAACAATTAAGTTCCTAATATCCATATTTGAATTTTAGAAAAATGGCCTACAAAGCAATGTCTTCACTTTTAGGCTGATTATAATTTTTATAAGTGTAATACCTGAAAACCTGTATAAACACTGTAATACATTACACTACATACCTCGGATAGTTCTGGAGGATGGCGAGGAGAGGAGAGGACATATTAACAGGAACATGGCATAGATGAAGGATACTGCATTGTACCGGACCACAGATGCTGGGAAACAATAAGACAATGTACAGGTTTAAGATCGTTAATACAAGGAATACTAGCCAAGCTTTAAATTTATTTATAAAGTGCTTCCATTATAAATTTATTCATTGTATTAAACATAATACACTGCTAAGTAATGGTAATATACATGAGCATTGCTCTGGAATTTAAAAAACAACAACTGTAGTTTATCTAGAGGTCAATTGTCATGAAGTTAACAGTTAGAATTACAATATCAAGAACTATGACAAAGCTCCTTAACTTAATAAAACATAAAAAAAGACTTAAAATATTACAGCATTGTAAAAATTAAGGTTAAATAGAAATACCAGTATGAATATGATGTGCGTTAAAAAAAAAGTCTTTTAAGATGTACTATGTCTGTTAGGAATGAAGTAATTCCTAGTTCAGAATTGTTCAGTTTAAGACTTATTCTTTCCAAAATAAAGCATCTACTAAAACCAAATATTTCCTTTTGGGTCAAATGCATGTATTATTTGAACAGTACTTTTGGTGTTATATATATAACATAAATGGTCTACTGATTGAAATCATTTGATATTTCATTAAAAGCTGCAGCATCAGAGGGTCTTGTGAGGGTTAACAACAATACAGGAAAAAAAAATAGAAACTTTCGATTTGACCTATGAGTTCAAGTATTTAAGACTGAAGTGTACATACCTGCCAGTAGAACCACCGGCAGCAGCAGACGGAACAGCAGGTAGCAGATGAGACGCACCACCACTGTTACCTTAGCCACCATGGTGGATCAACTTCTCCTCTCAGCTGGTCAATACAATACTGTCATATACTGTTACAGGTAGCCATAGAGCTGATAGGAGGCAATCTGGAAATATGCAACATAACTGGCTATAATTATGTAATATTAACATTTACATTTAGAGTGGTAATCATGAACTGATCAGACCAGGCAAATAGTATGGTGTTAGATCAGTTGCTGATGGGAGCTGTCTGATCACAGTCTACACATCTACTTCTAAGATTCTATCAAAGAACCCTTCATCTATGTATAGATAAACTTGTTAGCACAGAACCTGTTAATGTAACTAACAAATATATATCGACTAAATTAGTATTAATTAGTTAATTGACATTTATGTTTAAAAGGTTTTTCAGAAGAGTAGAAATTGTTTAATTACACCTAGTAGAAACCCATTACTAATTTCCAGGCATACAATTAAAGGACTGAAAGGAAAGATCAAATGTTCCATCAAACTTATTATGAGCATGATTGTAAAATACTGACCTATTACCTTCAAAAACTAAATAATCCTCAAAGGCTACACAAACCCAAATACAGTTTTTATGTTGTGTAAGGTTACTAGACTATGCAGGTGTTCAAGTATTCAGGAGATTAATATTGACAGCATTTATGTATACCTGTAATCGTAAGATGTGAATTAATTTCCCAGTTTAAAGAGATCTAATTCACTGAAGGTAACTCCAAGCAAAGTACTACATGTAAATTGTTCAACAACAAATTGGTTTTTATAGATAAAAAAAGCTATTTGCTAATATTTTGCAAAGTGTCAAAAGTACTTTAAAAGGAAAACTATATAGTATACATGTATTTGCTTTATCATCCAAATAGCTGCATCTATATGTCAAAGTGGTAGAGTGTACATCCATTTATGATATGGTTATAATTTAGATCCAAACTTCATCTTTTATAATTATTGTCTTATTTTTTTCTACGCCTAATGTAATGTAAATCAAAGCTGACACATTGCTGTATAAATATATACATTGCTGTATAAACACATACATTGCTTTATAAATATATACATTGCTGTATAAATATATACACTGCTGTATAAATATATACATTGCTGTATAAATATATACATTGCTGTATAAATATATACATTGCTGTATAAATACACACATTGCTGTATAAATATATACATTGCTGTATAAATACATACATTGCTGTATAAATATATACATTGCTGTATAAATGCATACATTGCTGTATAAATACACACATTGCTGTATAAATATATACATTGCTGTATAAATACACACATTGCTGTATAAATACATACATTGCTGTATAAATACATACATTGCTGTATAAACACATACATTGCTGTATAAATATATACATTGTTGTATAAACACATACATTGCTGTATAAACACATACATTGCTGTATAAATATATACATTGCTGTATAAATACACACATTGCTGTATAAATATATACATTGCTGTATAAATACACACATTGCTGTATAAATACATACATTGCTGTATAAATGCATACATTGCTGTATAAATACACACATTGCTGTATAAATATATACATTGCTGTATAAATACACACATTGCTGTATAAATACATACATTGCTGTATAAATACATACATTGCTGTATAAACACATACATTGCTGTATAAATATATACATTGTTGTATAAACACATACATTGCTGTATAAACACATACATTGCTGTATAAATATATACATTGCTGTATAAATACACACATTGCTGTATAAATACATACATTGCTGTATAAATACACACATTGCTGTATAAATATATACATTGCTGTATAAATACATACATTGCTGTATAAATACACACATTGCTGTATAAATATATACATTGCTGTATAAATACATACATTGCTGTATAAATACATACATTGCTGTATAAATACACACATTGCTGTATAAATATATACATTGCTGTATAAATACATACATTGCTGTATAAATACATACATTGCTGTATAAATACATACATTGCTGTATAAACACATACATTGCTGTATAAATATATACATTGCTGTATAAATACACACATTGCTGTATAAATACATACATTGCTGTATAAATACACACATTGCTGTATAAATACATACATTGCTGTATAAATATATACATTGCTGTATAAATACATACATTGCTGTATAAATACACACATTGCTGTATAAATACATACATTGTTGTATAAATACATACATTGCTGTATAAATATATACATTGCTGTATAAATACATACATTGCTGTATAAATACATACATTGCTGTATAAATATATACATTGCTGTATAAATACACACATTGCTGTATAAATACATACATTGCTGTATAAATACACACATTGCTGTATAAATACATACATTGCTGTATAAATATATACATTGCTGTATAAATACATACATTGCTGTATAAATACACACATTGCTGTATAAATACATACATTGCTGTATAAATACATACATTGCTGTATAAATACACACATTGTTGTATAAATACATACATTGCTGTATAAATACACACATTGCTGTATAAATACATACATTGCTGTATAAACACATTTCTTGTTACATGAACTACATGAAATATATAATTAGTTGCTTGAGGTTTATACAGTGTGCTTAAGGTGCTTTGAAACATTCCCAGACCCAGCAATGCCACTGTTACATGTGACACAGATAATTATGGTAATGTTTTATCCTCCTCACATGTAATGATGATTTAAACCAAGGCTGTCCCTAATCAATACAATAACAACCCCATTAAAGTTGTTGGTGAGTTTTAAACAAAGCTATGTAACCAGAAGTGCACAAAGGGATGCACAAAGAAATTTAAGATTGAGCCCTGAATCAATAAATCAATGGAGTGTTGCTAATAAAAGGGAAGTCTGTTATTGATTAAGCCAAGATTTATATAACACCTGGAGGGGCTAACAATGGAAATGTTTGACACCTCTGCATAATGCAATGTCCACAGGTAATCTGATGCCTGTTAGCCATTTACATCCTGTCCTGAAGATGGCTGTTTCAACATCAATACAAGAGATAATTGGATTTGGAAGATGTAATTGGGGGAAAGGGTTTTGTTTTTTATACACCACACCATCACAATTTAGATCATATTGTCAATATCCTCCTATTATAAGACGAGGACTACTGACGCTACACTGGTCAGGTGACTGGTACTCGAACCTGCATGGTGAGGAGGTGTAGAGTTAAAATGTTGAAATTTCACAACGCTTCTATTGTAGAATCTTAGAATCTTAACTGTAAACATATTATGTGTTAATTATAGTTAATCTGTTCATTTGATGATAAATCTTTCCAGAAAATACTCTTCCAAGGAAGAACCCTTACTTGGGGACTGTAGAATAAAGTGTAGTATAAAATCTTCCAAGGTAGAACCTGTACTTGGGTACTGTAGAATAAAGTGTAGTATAAAATCTTCCAAGGTAAAACCTGTACTTGGGTACTCTAAAATAAAGTGTAGTATAAAGTCTTCCAAGGTAGAACCCGTACTTGGGTACTGTAGAATAAAGTGTAGTATAAAGTCTTCCAAGGAAGAACCTGTACTTGGGTACTCTAAAATAAATTGTAGTATAAAGTCTTCCAAGGAAGAACCTGTACTTGGGTACTCTAAAATAAAGTGTAGTATAAAATCTTCCAAGAAAGAACCTGTACTTGGGTACTCTAGAATAAAGTGTAGTATAAAATCTTCCAAGGTAGAACCCATACTTGGGTACTGTAGAATAAAGTGTAGTATAAAGTCTTCCAAGGTAGAACCCATTCTTGGGTACTGTAGAATAAAGTGTAGTATAAAGTCTTCCAAGGTAGAACCCATACTTGGGTACTGTAGAATAAAGTGTAGTATAAAGTTTTCCAAGGTAGAACCCATACTTGGGTACTGTAGACTAAAGTGTAGTATAAAGTCTTCCAAGGTCGAGCTCTAACAAACTCTCATTGGAATGAATTCTGTAGCAACTGTAAATGTTACAAAACTGAACTTAAATCAGCAGAAAACAATGACTCATTTACTCAAAGCAGTAGCTCTAGAACAATTTCTATATATAATTATTAAATGGTTTATCTCAAATGAATCCAGGAATCTGAAAGTGTGGGGTTGGGGGGTGTTAAAAAAAAATAAATAGTTATATGCATTGGTCTTGTTTGCTGTATTTCAACATGCCAACTATGCTAGACATCCTCACGTGAGTGAATGACACACTGAATATATTAGTGTAAGTCAAGTGATAATAAGAATCATGGCTAGAGGTCCAACTTTCATACTGCATTAAGTATCTGGATAGACAACATGTATTGCACAAAGGATTATTTACTTGGTTCTATGTCAAAATTCATAAAACAATATTCTTTATGTTTGGGTCAATTTATCTTTTACCCTTAACTTTCTGTATTTTGTTCATAACCATTATTAATGATTATTCTTTAACATCTATGTTGTGTATATAGGACCTACTATGTGTAGTTTATGTGTAGTTCCTATGGTATGTAAGGAATCCATATTAGTAAGGTTTCTTTGTTTCAATGAGTTTAACATTCCTATAACATGTAAGATTATATGTGTGTAACATTTCTATGTCGCGTTAGGTTCCCATGTTGTGTAAGATCCCCATATTTTGTAACGTTCCTACACGTATGTTGTAGGTTCCCATGTTGTGTAAAATCCACATATTTTGTAACATTCCTACACATATGTTGTAAATGGTTCCTAAGTGTATGCATTTCCTAAGTGTATGCATGTAAATTGATGTTCCTTTTCTATTAAGGTTCCTATGTTGTGTAAGATTTCAATGTGTAAGGTTTCCATGTTGTGTAAGGTTCATATGTTGTGTATGGTTCCTATGAGGTGTTAGGTACCTATGTTGTGTAATGTGCCTTTGTTGTGTAATGAACCTACATGTCTGTTGTGTTAATTGTTCCTGGGTGTGTGAATGTGTAGGGTTTTATAATGTTCTGTAAGGTGGTGTGAATGGTTCTATGCTGTGAAAGGTACCTATGTCATATGTGCCTTTGTTGTGCATTTTTTGAGTTATGTTCTTATTTTGTATAGGGTTTCTATTGTGTGACAGATTCCTATGCTGTTTGATTTTCCTATGTTATTAAATGTACCCATGTAGTGTAAAGTTCCTAGAGTGTGCAAGTGTTTCTTCCAACACAGCTATACAATGCATATAACAGTCACTGCAAGAGGACAAGGGAATACCATACTATAAAGCAGACAAACAGCAGGCTGTCTATAATCAAATTACATTGTATAATCATTAGACTGTAACACAGTCATCAAAAGTTATCACTATATGATCTAGTTCTTTTAAACAGAACTGATGTTGGTTTATTACAAATATTGTAACACCAACAGTATATCAGTTATTTGGAGACAGAGTCCACTTGAAGCAGACATAGTGCTGCCTTCACTGTGTATAGAATGCCGTAAATAACAGGCAAGATATAACAAACTGGTGAACCAGTCACATTATTCTGACACTATGCTGACCAGCCATGGACTACCCTTATATAAAATATGGTGACAATGAATAAATAAGCTAAATGAATGGTTACCTTGCAGTTAATTAATACTGTAGTTAAGTAAGTAATTGAGATCATGTTGACCCTATTAGATCTATCTGGATGGTTTTATTGATCCTCACCCTATGGGCTTGGGTCATAATTCTCCACCGGTCATAATTCTCCACCAAATAACTCGGCTAATATGAAATTATCCAATTAATAAGAAATCACAACTTAAAGTAGTAAACTTGATTCATTAACAACCTTTGGTCATGACAAGATGATTTTACTCCTACAATTATACAACTTCACCATCATGATATTTAGATTGTATGTGCTCTGAGCCAACATCACATATTATCATTATGTAATATAAACTGGAGGACATGGCAAAGTGCTGAGACAAAGCAGCTCAAGAGTCCTTAAGTTAAAAAATAAAGAAAATGGAATCTAGAAAGGATCACTAGTGAGTATAATCACCACTATTAACCATAACATAACCTTGGCCTATTTGTCTGCAGCCTTAATTCACCAATAAGAGTTGGATATCACTCTAAATTACCATGAATCACTGTTGCTGTCATGTATATCAAAAACATTACAATCGTCAATCATAAATCATAACAATTCTGTACAAACACATAACAGGTTAACACTGAACCAAGATACTTTTAAGGGGTCTATATTTAAACATATTTTTTTTCTATTTTGATGAAGCATTATTTCATCAATGCAGTAAAACTGACGAGGAATATGTAACTTACTTACATAATATCAAGTTGCAGCCTGTGATATGTGTGATATGGTGAAGTGTTGAAGGGCAGTGTACCTGCAGAAGCTATCATTGGCTGGCTCTAGGAAATGGATGCTTACATGACTGACAGAGGTCAACATTGCTAAGATGGTATGTTCAAGGAAAAGAGTGAAGATGTTAATAAGTGGGTGTGAGAGAGATCACTCACAGCGTGACTAACATAGGTACCACCCTGTCTGCATCGGTAGCAGCTCAGATGAACAGTCAGTATCTGTCTGATTCTTAAAGTTTAAATACCTCCATTCCTTGATATTCTTAAAGACTAAGAATGACAAACAATTTGAAATCATAAATCATGTGGTCAGTTAACCTTTTCCGACATTTGACTGTGTAACTGGTTGACCCGAACAGTATATCTACTATGTATCAGTACTTAGAATTAGAGTAACCCATATTCTTGTGTAGTCATTACAAGTATTTGTGCTTCCTGTTGACTTTTCTAAAACATGAAAACCTAAAAGGAGCTATAACCTTGTGCTATATACTAAAAACAGGAAATCACAAATGTAAAATACTGGTAGTTGAAAATAATGGCATTGGAAGAGTAGTTGGATTAACATGTTTTAGCCTCAAACAGTCGGCATGTTATATTGCTTGGCTCTGTTGCAAATTGTTCAGGCTGATTTACTGTCTACAGACAACTGGAAGAATTTGGATGTTATGATAAACCCTACAAACAAATAAACCAACAAATCATGTGACTTTATAATATTTCACAAATATGTTGCACAACAACAATTAAGTAAACCATCTAACCATTTGTTTTCTCAGGGATATATAGTTTTAATATTGTTATGTGCTGACAGCAAAGGTCCTGATCCAACCCTGTGCCTTAATTGTTTCCAATGAGAAATGAATTTCTGTCATCTAATTTGTGCCTTTTTTACAAAAAAGAAAAAGGCAGATAGGTTATCTAATGTGTACATTGTGTACACAAAGAGAAGCAGTTAGGTTACCTAATATGTGCCTTGTTTCCACAGCCAAAAGATAGAAAACCCAGACAAATGTTTGCACAGACCACCACACTGGAAAACCTCACCAATTTAAAGTTTTCATCCGGACTCAGGACTCAAACCCAAGCAAAAATGATCATACAAAGGAGGGGAACCAGTGACAATGATCATACAAAGGAATGGGAACCAGTGACATTGATCATACAAAGGAAGGGAACCATACTGGTTTGTATCAGATACAATGTTAACAGACCTCCCAAAGACATGTTAATATGTACACTGTTCGGTTTTTATTATTTTTAACACTTGTGTACATACTCCAAAGCACCAGAGATAAAAGATAACGTTTTTAGAGCTTGCACCATTTCTCTCCTCAAGGACACATTCTCTGAAGATGAAAGGTTAAAATCATCCAACATTTTGTGACAGAAGCAAGCAACATCAAACAAGATCTTTACTTTAATTGTTCTATTATACCTACAAGCAGACACCCTAGATTTGTTCTGGAAATGTCCTGCAGAGCCATAAACATGACTTCCAGTAAGTGACTCCTATACACATGTACAAGCACTATCAAAAGTTAGTTTGATTCAACCAACATGCTTCACCAGGTACCACTTGATTACAAATGCAAGGGTACATGTACCTTTCTATGCTAGTGTTTTTCAATACAGAACAATGTTGCATAATAAAAAAATTATTATAAAAAATGTTGCTGCCAAATCTGATATTTTGTTAAAACAAAAATTTCCATCTTGTGTAAAGATTTATGAGGAATAGATGTGACAAGTCAATGCTTAAAATCTGAAAGCATTCTCTAATACCCAGAACACATGAATGATATTTTTTCTAGTATTTGGTATAGGCATAGTGTTGAATACTTTGTATTAACAATTAAATGATGTCAAAACATTGTTGGACGTGGTGGTGGTACTTATATAGAGTCCAATAGGCTTTCCACTTGAAAATATGACTGATCAACATGTGTAACAACTAAATGATATAGGGTGACTCAGACAAACAGACAGCCAGATAATTGCAAAGGTGACTGTGGTCAAGAGATTCAAGTCTCTGACATTCAATGCACAGCTCCTGAAAACTGTGAGTCCAAGACTTCGATAGGAGAGTAGTTTATTTAGTAACAAATCTTAAGAAAGAGTGTGGTGTGACAATGGTTTCAACATGACAATGTTCAATAGTTGGTACATACCAGTGTAGTCACAATTGTACATGATTTGAGGATAACGAACCAGAATAAATCGGTAAATGACTTAATATTGACTTATATCAGTTAATATCATATAAACTTGGAACTGCCCACGCCTTCTTTTGACAGTTTTCTCAATATCTATTTTTAGTAATCTTTTGTCACGTGAGAGGTTGTTTTCCACTGTGACGAAATTATATGACCAAAATGGCTGCTTGCAGACGTGGCAAATATGATCAGAAAACAAAAAATTGAAAACAAAACAAAACATAAGATGTCAGAGAGCGGAGAAAGTGGTTTACATAACTAATGTGTACATGTAGGAACTCACAGTGCTAGAAAATGTGATACCAAAACTTTGTAAAAAATTATTTTATTGCATGCGGTTATCATGTGATGACAGTATTTAGTAACCTTATCTGTTTTGTTGCACAATGTTCAATCCTTTTGTCTATATTGTTTTATATTTCCACTGTTATGCATTACTTGTAACACTACGACTGTCACGCGGTAAAGTACTAAACCATACAAACACAAACTATGCATAAAATAACCGCTCGGTCACGACAATAGATCAGGAAATACATGATAAAAGGGAAACTTCATGTATGGGACATCACACGGTAGTCAAAATGATAGATATACACGGTACAACTTCAAACAGGAAAAAGTTATTGCTTCTAGTTAGTTGACAACAATGACCGATGGTGCTTTCACCACAGTTTTTACTACCCATGATCCCAAATTCCACCTCTGCGTATATATACAAAGACTAAACGAACGATCGAGGCCTTCCCCATTCGCCCAATTCAACTAGACCAGGAATCAGCGCACGTTTTGTGTATGGGAAAATTGTTGGACACGAAGAAATACTAGATAAGTTATTTTGTATTATTATACTTCTTTATTTTACAAATCTGTTACATACGTTGTAATATTTGTTGTTTGTTGAATCACATAATAACTTTTACTGGTTCTACTTAGAGTTTTGAGATTAGCTAAATAATGCTTGATTGTTAATTATATATAATCGCTTGGCTGTAACTGATATTAGAATTACATATTATTTATGTACCGATTGTAATCAAAAGGTTAAAGCTTATACAGATGAACTTGTTTCCTAATTATCTTAATTAAAGGAGAATTGCCACACTAATTGATATTGTTAAACATCACTAGTTGAGTGATACAGCAATGAAAGGTATGATCCGTATATTATATTATGTTTGTTTATTAACTTGGAATTGATACTTAAAATAGATATTTGATTTGAAAATTTAATTTGAATATTGTAATGTACTTACCACATATTAAATATGAATGACTAGAATACAATTTTGTAATAAATTGTTGTTTCAGGTCTTTATTTCTACCTTCGCAATTAACCAATTATAAGATTTCATAAATCAAAAGTTACGACCCTGAAAAAATCAAGTCACGGAATATTAATAAAACACAACGCATTAAGAACTAAACGAAGACGTACAAAAATCTAACCACTATACGATTATGCGCAAAGGCCACCATTGTAGACGATTCGAGAAGCAACCTTAGTTAAACGATATTAGTAAATTAAATAAACTAATCAAACCCTAAAATCGGGTTGTCGGGCTACATACTGTCAAATGTCTGTCTCAGTATTTCTGACCTGAGACATTTTATTCTAATTTCAAGTTCCAGCCAACAATTTATAATTTCCAACTTAAATCCATTTTAGAAGTGTGTTGTTTTGTGTGTTTTTTAATTTTACAATTAAGTGTGGGACAACTCTAAGATGATTTACTATGTAGTCCTTATTAAAAAAAATAAAAAATAAAATTTAAAATGTTAAAATAAATATCAAATCAATAATATTCAAATTAAGAGTCAGGTATCAATGACATATTATGCCATCTGTTACAAAAATAATCCTCAGACTGTCACAGTAGACACTGATAAAAGAATGACTGTAATATAGACTAGTTGGAGGAAGATGAATCAATATGTTCAATGTACATTTTTTGTCGCATTCAGCCATTCATATGATTTTACTGCATATACCAAGGAACCAAGCCGAGGCAACTGCAGATTTGCTAAAATTAAACTTTAGATCTTAAGTACAAAATTAAAATTAAGTGTGGTTTCACACTACCATGTATTTTTTCAGTAGAATGTTTAAATCAGGTTGAGCTCTAATGCTTGGGCTGGAACTCTATCGTACAATAAAAAATTATTAAAAACAACTGACAACTCACACGTTATGAAGGGTGGAAATGTTCCTTAACACCCAATATGTAGATATTTTGCACTGAAAGTAATTCCAAAGGTGACGAAAAAATCCTTGTTTAAAAACAACACTTTTTAACACGGCAAGGTATAGTAACACTATAAGTGTATGAAGTTTATACTCCTGGGGGAAGATACACTGATATGTGGCTACCACTACTGGTGTAGCTGTTGCAGTGAGGCAAAAAACCAGCTGTCAGCAAATAATCATTGGACTTAGTAATGTAGAAAACACAGACAAGTAAAAGAGAGGTACAGTAAAAGAGAAGTACGATCATTCAACCAATGATTATCTAACATCCCTGATGCAGACAGCTTATAGGGTAGGAATGCACTATTAGTGAGGGAGGACTACACTATATTGGTAAACAAATGAAACTGATTCCATCAAACTCCCCGCAGTGATTACTTCCCTTGACAGTACATTATCTCACTGCCACCAGCAAGTTTTTCGCCCAAATACAGGCGGATAGTTTATTAATTTATTTATTTTTTTTCTGGACTTATCTCCTCAAAATATATTATCTTTCCTTTAAAAATATTAATTTATCATATTAAAAATAAAAAGTAACTTAAAATATGAAAAAATATGAAATTATGAAAGTCAAATTTCACCGTACTGTACAGAATACAACGTGCTATGGAGGCCGCCATGTTAACTTCACGTGATACCCTATCGTCACATGATCCTTGCTGCGGGCAGAGATTTAAGTAGCAACGCGTGACGTAATCGCTGTGAGGAGATTGTGATTCCATAATCAACAAGAAAAGTTGTTGATGTGAAGCATCAAAGGATAAGCATAAACTGGTACAGGTAAACAGGTTAAAGCAATATGGGAGCAATTATCAAAGACATATTTGAAAAGTTTTTATTTGACTGTGTTAAATTTCAGTATACTATAAAAAATCTCAAGAAAAAGTATGTATAACAGATAGGCCTATTCCTGAGACCATAGAATGGTTTAAAACAAAATAAAAGCAAAACCTGACAATGTTTAATAGGTTTTCCAAGAGGTTACATGTTTTGAAAAAATGTTGCCAAAATTATTATAAATAGCAATGAAACTGAAGTGTACAAGCAGAAATTGAACATGTGCAGAAGTCTCACATTACACAAATAATTATTGTTCAGATAGTATTTTTCTGGAACATAGCATTATGTTTACAAAGAATAATGTTTAATATTTCCTAAACTTAACCTACTTCTCACACTGAAAGTGAAATGAAAGAAACAGTAAAGACAAAACGATCTAGAATGTCTTTAATCCCATTCTAAGGTTTGAATTAGGACCCATCTGAACCCGAGTCTATAACCTTAAACTCTTGACCAAGAATAATTGAAGCATATTTTAAATGCTTTCTTGGTGTGTTGAACATTTCTCTTATGCAAGTGAATTAAATATCTGAACCTTTAATAAGATTTTTTTAAAAACTTGTCATGATGGGGCTAGTGTTTGAATTTGAGCCTCTCGATCCAGAGTCCACAAACATGACCAAGTGACCACAAACACTTCAGAGATGCTGTAAAATCATTCCTGCACACTGGAAGCACTGGAAATGCTATTTTTTAGATTTGCAAGGACCTTACAAAAATCTTTAATGTATCTTAAAATGTTGCATAAACATTGCATCAAAGGTCATATTTTACCATGCATACTCAATAGACCATTCAGAAAATTTTTTTTCTGGCTATGGACTGTTCTGTTTCGTTGCTAATAGGGATGGGATGGGATTTGCCGGCATTTTTGCTAATACTGCGCAGAAACATTTCTATATTTTTCATAGCACAGGGGCACTTATGAGGTGCCCAGGGACTGAACCTGGCCAGTCCATTATACTGACACCGACGAGTCAGCCGTAATGCTGTCCCCTTAGCCCCGAGCCTTAGGAGGAAAGCCACTACTACCAACTTTAAAGTCTTTGGTTTGACCCGGCCGGTGTTTGAACCCGCGAACTCCCAATCCGCAAGCCAACGTTCTACCAACAGAGCTATTGCTGTTGGTGCTAATAGGTAATCTCCATTCGGTAACATGCAGTCCAAACATCCAAGGACGTACCGAAGAGCATTCCTATCTACTCTCGTAAGTAAGGGTGTAGAGAGTCTCCATTAGTAAAAGGTTTAGAATTTTTAATATGAAAAAGAAATAAACCAAAATCTCCAGTTTTTACCATGTTAGTATAAAAGTTACAGACATACAAAAAAAAAAATCAATCAAAAATAGGATGCCGTTTAATGAATTAGAACCCGTATTTTATTAAGGTTACAAGGGATGGTAAGCGTACATGTACACTGGAAGCAGTACCCCTGACAATTTGTTGTTATTTATTATTTTATAATATGATTGCCTAACCTTGGTTTACAACCTTTTTAACTGTGATCACCTCTTTTGATCTTATTTGATAGATGACAGTATTTTTTCCCCATAAAAACTGGGAAAATGATCCATACCCAAATATCATGAAACTGTGAATTTTTTTGCCAAAAAACAACAACAAAACACTGACGTGGGAAATTAATCAAAAGATTAAAATGTTTGTTTTGAAAAGAATATGAGAAGCTTTATAAATGCTTAATATACATAAACATTGTCAAGTAACAGAATTTACTCAAACCTTGTTTCTCAATTTTGATTAGGAGTCTTAAATGTTATTTTGTCTCAAATGAGCATTTTGCTGTTTAAATGAAAATATGACCCAATAATGGCAATTCTACTGAGCAACAAAATCCATGATTACGGTGATCTCTGCCAGCGTGAGTCTCTCAAATACCTTTAATAGAGCTAAATCATATTTTTCTCCAATTAATTTTGATGTTTTCATATTATCAATAGAAATATATCAGCCCATATGACACACAAGAAATGACTAAGCAGAACTGAATTTTTTAAGTGACAATCATTATGGTGTCATATAAGATGATGTCCTTTTTGTCACTTTTGCAAGAAATCTGTATCTATATCAGCACTTTCATTAACAAAGTTTACATCAGTGTAGTCACACTATACTTTTTTAAGTTTTCTGTTTATGGCATCTAGCCACAAGGAAAGTACAGTATTTAAATAGATAGTAGCAAAGGAGGAGTAGGTCATCGTTAGTAACATGAAAACATAATCAAGTGACATGATTACTATCATGGTCAAGTAGGACGAAAGTGCTGCAGTTATGATGTGTGGCGGGATAGGATTTTTATACATATTGATTATCCTCATTATACTGGACACTGTACAATAATAACTATTAATTTATTTCACCCTGCCTTGAACAACTTTCCTGATATGTGTACTTCCCACTGCTTAAAAGCTTGTTTGTTCTGACTGTCTCTGTAGCCGAGTGATAGGGAGAGAATGTGTAAGCAGTCCGGTTAGCTCAGTCGGTACAGCATTCGCCCATGTACAAGTATATATCTATACTTATAGTACTCCCCTTTAATTGACCTACTATCCCTATCTATATGCTATTTACCTGTTGTTTTCTACTGTCTCATGCAAAGTGTGCCACTTGTTCCTTTTGGGCAGGAACTCTACCTATATAAGTTCCCTGTTTTCGATACTCTTAGTTGAAAGGATCCTAAATGTGATCTTCTTGCCTTCTTGTCAACTGATCATCTCCCTCTCTCAGCACTCCATTTCTCTTTATCACTCCATTGCTCTCACCTCTCCAGATCTTTCTATCTCTATATCTCTCACTCATATGACAGATTCAGTTAATAAATAACATTATATTAGTTTAAAATATGGTACAGATAAACATTAAATATTCTGTAAACTATTTTCTGCCTTCTGGTTATTGTTTTTAAACTAAACAAAATAAAGAACTTGAATTGAAAGTGGGTTGTACAGACTATACAAAATGTGTCTTTGTTACAGATGGGCAGAACCTAGCTTGGTTTAAGGTAAAAGCAACTTGGATCAATGATTCTACCCTTGTATTTTTTGTTTCACCTACACTTGTGCACAGTGTACATCCATATGACACACATACAGGAATATGGTGCGGTATGTAGGCAACTGCAGGGGGAATGTGAGGTGGATAACAGTGATTTGCATTCAGTTCAGAAAAAAATGTAGTATGAACCTTAAATCCTTCAGGGCAAAATGTAAAACTATCCACTCCAGTTCACGTTTCTTAAAGTACACCAAGCATGGGTGCAATACATGTACATGTTGTATTAAGTAGTGATGTAACTGGTTTAGAAATAGTATTCTCATTCAACGAACTTCTGCAATATGATAGGAACAAATTCTTGCAGACTGAATTATATTACTTATAAAACAGTTTCACCACATTTGTTTTGTTGGTTATGAACACTGTTAATATTTCTAATCAGCAATTTCTTGATCAAATGAGTATAAATGAATAAAATGACATGAAACATCTGAAAATATAAACACACATATAATGGAAGATAAGAATTTTGCCGATATAAAATCTGTATCTGCAGGTTGACTATGAAATTCTTCTCATTCAACATATGGTTAAATTCTCACATTATGGTTTGGCACAACAACGTGGAGACCAGGAGCTATCAAGCCAAGCTCATAAAGTCAAGTAAACCACTTAAATACTTTTACAGGGACACAGTACTTGAACAGGATTATAGGAACGTTTACTAAATTAAAAATTAATAGCATATGTGGCTTTTGAATGCATGAACAATTATTTCTGAGGTTATCAGGCATGTTTTTCTGATGTTGTTTTGTTGTTGTTGGAGTTGGTGATGGTACTCATTATCATCATCACCATCATCATTATTAACAACAACAGCAGAAGCATTAACATAAAAAAACATCATTAACATAAAGCAACATTAAAAACAACAGCTTTAAAAACCACATAAACATACAAATCTAACATCCACATCAAATTCATCAACATCATCCTTAACAATTTCATCAACATGATCATGATCATCATAACAAACATAATAGACAACATCATCACACCCCTCTTCAAAGTTTCTTAACAAGGCATCACCTGAAAAGGAAATCTTTCCGGGACTCAAGCAAAAATGACAGATGTAAGGAAAGAAGAAACTGTTTAAATGATGTCAATTAACTCTCTTTACAGGTAAATGGGAAGGGGTATTAATGGGTGTGGTTGGTAGAATAATTAGAGTTCATGTCAAACATAACTTCACATTTGCCAAAGATGGTAAAGCATTACATTAAATAATTTTGCTTAAACAAAACAACCAAAAAAATCAATCAGATCTGCCAGTCATAGCTTTTTACCAAGCAAATGAATTGAATTTGATTTGAATGCAGGGTTGTCATTAGGAGGCGGCTGGCGGCCGATTTGACTGCCTCAAATGAAAATCGGGCCGCCTCAAATTTGAAAAAAAAATGAACATCGGTCAAGAGCATGCCCCCTGACCCCACTAGCAGCGCTTCTTGCCTTCAGCGCTCGCATAGCCTAGCCTCCTCAAAAGTTAATTGAGCCTGCTCAAAATGTTTCAAGTGACAACCCTGTGAATGAGGGCAAATTATATTAAAAGACCACATTTCCCAGACAAATGTGAACTTTTGTAACATCTTGTGCTTGCCAAGGCAATACAGCATCCATTAACATAAAAAAATCAATAGCATTAATTCTGTCTGTGAGCAATTATATCTCCAGGGACCCACAACAAAGGATATTGTGGTTTGGATTAGTACTAAGATACTTTGAATGGTTAGTCATTTTGGTAATGTCAAGCTATTGTAGGCAGATTCCACACATATATCTCAGTAGGAACAGGTGCTCTGCAGGTTGACTGAAAGACTTCCCCACAAAAAGTTCTTGCCCTGGCAAGAATCAAACCCACATGACTTAGAGACAGACAAGTTGCCTGATGTTGACTCTAAATGCTCGAATATAGTGTCAGATGCTGATTGATCTGGTTATTTCTGTTTCTAATTTTTTATATGATAATTTCAAATGATGAAGCCTAGATCAAGTGGATGGTCAGAGAAAGGCGCAGAGTCATCATGTACATGAAAAGGAGACAAAGAAACATAAACTAATTATTTTTAAAATTCTAAAAGATTACGGAAACAGTGTCTTGTTTGATTTAAAAACCCTAATATCTACAACTTATTTTTTGTCAATTTTTAGTACTCCTAAATGCTCTGTTGCAGCATACCCTATCCCGTATCCATGTTAAAATCATTCACCCTTCCAGCCTATCCAGCCAAAATCAAGCTGGCACACTTCTTTGTCTCATGGCTAGCCTCCAAATATTACTTTCTGACTGATCAACCAATGTATTATCATTACAAAAGCTTTTTTCATTGAATTTGCTTTTAATCAACAAAAATATGATATTTTAATTGTCATTATCAGATACTACCACTTCAAGCTGGACTTAAAGCAACAATCACAGTTGGTTATTATGGAAGGTTTTATTTTACTAAAAGAAGCAAGTCATGTGTAATAAAATATTGCACCTGATCACTTGACTATATATGAGCATTATGTCCTTAAAAATATTGTAATATCTTTCTCAAATACATAATTTATTATATTGTGAAAGGATGAATTTTCCACAATGAACACTTAACTGAGGGAAATTTTTAGCTGACTGTTGACAAACTCAGATTAATAAATAGCAAGTGTAAGTTTGCAAGAGAATCAAACTAAATGTATTCTGACAGTTTAAATAGTTTTGTGTCATTTGTAAATGTATCCACATGTTTCCCAATATAAATATGTAAAACCAACATTAGAATATTCAATGTTTACAGTGTTGTCACAATGGAGAGGGAGGCTCTCAACATGACGCTGACGTTTGGGTTCTTTAAAATGACTTAAGATATTTTGGTACCTTCTGTTTTGGTACCTTACATGTTTCGCACCTCAAATGTTTTGAACAGTGAGTATTGTGAGTAGTGTGTAAACTAATTAGATGCAATTAGAAAATAGCACAATATGATTTCAAAATATAAGTATACAGTTAAAAGTGCATTTTTTTACCATTTTATATTGTTCAATAGACAAAAGCTGATACTTGTATATACAAAGATTATAGGTGTCAGGCCCAGAAACTACATACCGGTATCTCTAAAGTGTAATCATTATCATAAAGTCAGCAATATAGTTTCCATATTTTTCTAGTCTTTATGCAACTTAACACAGATTTCTGTCAACAAAGCCAAGGGTTGTTGCTATTAACTTTTGTCTGTTTTCACTTTTGTTTGCTTGAATAATATTACATATTACCTTTTCTTTTTGCTCTGTTCCATATCAGAATCATTCTTAACGTTATAAACTAAACACAGATTTTTCATGTACAAATCTTGTGTCTTTTAAGAATTATAATGATCTGGAAAAGTCCTTTTTTATTTCATAGCTCCAAAATCAAGGAAGAGAACTCAAAAGGAAACAAAACAAATTTCCGTTATTTTTTATACGGTCACTTTCACAAACTTTATTGTTAGTTCATACTTGTACAAGACCAGTCAGCAATCAATAAACAAATTGTTCATCAAACACACACCATGATTCAATTAACACCTTTAATTGTAACATATTAGATTATTTTTTTTCTTTGAGGAACGTTAATCCATAACTAATAATAGTTCAAAAAGGCCATGGCTGTAAACAAACATGACAACAAAAACAATTTTATTCAATAATTGTGTTAAATTATAATATACAAAGTGTAGCATGTACAAAGAACAACTTTTAGTAGTGTTATTTCCATAAAGAACTAATAGGTAGCAAAACATCCTGGACCTAAGTAGAGAAACATCAGGTGCGAAATATCTGGATTCTGGGTAGTGCAACATCTGTCATCGTTTAAGATAATGTCAAAAATAGATGCTGCTTGACTAGCTAGTTTAAAGTGAACCTATTTGTATGATATTATAAATATGGTATAAAAGTGAAAGTTTTAAAAGGCCGTATCACCTGATTCAAATTGTCTTACTTGTTTAAAATTGTATTGTATCAAACAAACCAGAGATACTTTTGCCAAATGTCTGAAAATACCTAAGTGACATCTTCAAGCAGCATCGATTCTAGTTCAAAAATATAATTTCGAAAACTCCTATACAGTCTCTACGTTCAGATACTAATCGACAGAACTAAAATCTAAATAAAACTTACCCAATAAGGCGAAATGTTCAGCAAACAAAATACCATTAAGAGGGGTTATTTAGGTTACTATTAATGGGAGGTAACTATTAATAAAACTCGTGAGCCATTGTGCGGCGTCAATGAAAGGTTTCCTTACGGTGACAGGAAAAGTCGTTGATGTGAAGCATCAAAGGCGACGCAAATTCTGGAGCAGGATATCAGGTTAAAGCAATATGGGAACAAAGACATATATCTGAAAAGTATTATTTGAAGATTTTCAGTATGCTATAAATCTCGAGAAAAGGTATGTATTCATGAGACTACATAACGGTTTAAACAAAAGAAAAGCAAAATCCGACGCCATTTGATAGGTTTTCCAAGAGGTTACGTACATAGAAAGAATGCTGGACAACTCGCGCCAAACCAACTCGCGCCAGGTAAAACTCGCTCCAATATTGGTCAACTCGCGCCACATATAGACTTACAGTATACAATAGATTGCAACTTACCGATGTTCGCGCTTACCTAATTACATAATTACATAAACTGTATAACAATACACTATTTCATATTATTTCTTTGTGTTTGTTTTTCAGGTCAGGTGCCAACTGTACGAGACACACTTTTTATCATGTACGGCAGGACACATAAGGGAAGCGTTTGGAGTCCTGGACAGCAAGTCAGAAGAGAGCGGCTGCAGTCAGCTCTGCGACCTGACGTCCAACATGCGGAGGACGTGGATTGAAGGGACGTGGAGGCCGGAAAACTGGTCAGTGTTCCAACAGACTGTGAGGACAAACAATGATGTCGAAGGTATGTAACCATCTAAAATAAAATAATTAAACACGTAAACAATATATTTCTAAAATAAAAGCGACGAATTTATGTGTATAAGCACGATTTTATTTGCTGTTGTTTTTACCATTGACATTGTATTTTTTTAATCAAAGGTTGGCATCATCGTATCAACAACCGAGTGGCACGAGTGGGGCCATCGATGTACATACTGATCCCGCTGCTTCATGAAAAAGCCCAGACGGTCGAGATGACCATTCAGCTGGTATCAGAGATGGCTTTAACAAGGTACCAGCGTATCAAGTTCAAGAAAACACACACGCAGCTATTCTCCATGTGGGAGAAATATGAGGATGGAGAGATCTCCACCAGCAGACTTCTCCGGGATGTCAGTTATATACAAGGATTCGCTCCCGTGGACGAATAGCCCACCAGACAGAGATATTTATTTAAAGTGTAATCATAATGTATGTACATTACCAGTGCATCTGTGTGTAGTTACACGAATTATATGAAATTCGTATTTCATGATCTTTTTTCTATTGCAATTTCTACACTGTATGTTTGTTTTTGTGTTTTTATTTCATTGAAACAATAAATCATTTAATCATTAATATTTTACTTCTATTATCTGCAAACAAAAATACTAGGCCTACACAGACAAGTCTAAGTCAAAACATGTGAAAAACAACAATTATCGCCATCCCGCGTACATTGTTCACACCTACCTCTCACTTCATGTATCATATATATAGACTATATATAGACTATATGCGGCGCGAGTTGACCAATTTTGGCGCGAGTTGGTTTGGCGCGAGTTGTCCTGTCACCTTTGAACCCATAACCCTCCGATGCCGAGTCCATAAACTTAACCTCTTGACCAAGAACACTTCAACTATGTTAAAAATGCTTTCTTGGTGTGTTTCAAACGTTTCTTTAATGATCATCCTAATCGTTAATAAGATATTTATTTAAACTTGTCATAACGGGTCTAAGGTTTGAATTCGGAACCATCTGATCCCGAGTCTATAACCTTAACCTCTGGACCAAGAACACTTCAAGTATATTATAAATGGTTTCTTGGTGTGTTGAACGTTTCTCTTATGCAAGTGAATAAAATATCCGAATCTTAAATAAGATCCTTTTTAAAAATTGAAACCAGAGACCAAAAACATAATCTCTTGATCAAAGCACTCATTTCTTCGGTCTTCTACTGTGATTTCTTGAGCTTCCGTTCGCCTACAATTTCAGCTGATTATAAAGAATGCGATCGAATGATTAAAATACCAAAATATGTAACAGTTATTTTACACATAGTTGCAATCACCCTCTTATGGTATAATATTATTTGTTTGAAAAATGTCTTTTACCTTAAAACAATGACTATGCTACCAAATGACTTGCGTAACAGCCAATTATATAAACTTAAAATCATGGTTGTAAAATTATTGTGTTGTATTCATAATTACTCATTTACATGGTTCTTAACCGATCATGTGTGTATTTATTCAGAGAGATTTATTTATATCTGATCCATAGAAACTATCATGTAATCCTTTCACAAAAATACATGTATGCACACGTCGATGGCTACACTAGTATAGCAAACCCAACAAAGAAAAGAAATACATTATGCATTAAATTTGTAAATTATTCCTTTAAACATATTTTATCATTTATTTATTTTGAAAGAAACCAGTCGTGATTTTATCGAGTCCGATTCACCGGGGAAAACAACAACAACACATTCACAACATAATATGCAAGAAACGAGGAGAGCTATCGAAACGTTGCAAAATCGTACAATTTTTAGGCGGGAAAGTCTGCTGCATTGAAGATATTACAAACGTTTTTCGCCCAACTGTGTGTCATTCGTGCCAGAAGGGTAAATTATGACGTTTTGCGTATGAATAAAGTTATCGTGCAAATATCTAACGAATGCCAGCCGCTTTGTAAAGTGGATGTTTAGAAATGCATTTCGAGATTTATATTTTGCGACAAGGCCATTTCAGTGGTTTAAAAACCACTAAAATCATACTTATTATGGCACTTATCATCATAATAAATAAACATATTACAATGTTAAGTCAGTGACATCATTTCAAAAATAGCATAAACCCATGCTGTATGTAACTTTTCCGTTCTAAGCAATTTTATATATGGCACATTTAATGTTACATATAACCTCAATTCAATGGACATAAACAGTAAAACTATAAATTATTTTAACACTTTGTCTCGTACTCGGAATAACTACAATTAGATTAAAGACAGTTTTTCCATCTAATTATTTCCCAAAAAGGCAATAAACAGACACTGCAGGAGATTTGTTGTTTGTTTGTTGTTGTTTTTGCGGAAAAGGGTGTCTGTAAGGACTATATTTTATTGGGTCAGTTGCAATGAAAACTAAACACACACGCGCATGAACGAACGCACGCACGCACACACACACACACACACACACACACACACACTAAAATGCCATGTACTAGGAACTTTGAATGTAACCATAGTTCAATTTGCTTTTACCACCACCATTAACTACATACTTCATATTTGTTAAATATGCTGCAAGAAAACGATGCTATACTTCAACCTGGTGTTTTTTTTTAAAAAACATATAAAGTTAATCGATAAGAATATACCAGTAACATTTGTCATTAGTGATGAATGATATTAACACATGTAGTTCAGATTAGGTGGTTACTATGAGTTTTTAAATTAGTAATATGTATTTGTATGTTTAACCAAGCTTAACTGAGCCACTATATGTACGCCTTCCAACAAAATCAGTACGCTGGAAAGGTTGATTTGCGAGTTAAAATGTGTATTAAGTCTACAAAGGTGCTGATTTATAAAAAAATCTTGCTTGATTCAAGGCCTTTTAGCTACTGCGAAAAAAAGTAGTTTTTGTGATAAAACAATTGTAACAAGCAGTTGATTAATTAATCCACTTGTGGGTCGATTGGGATATCCACATCTACCTGGCCTGTTTAGAGACTGTACACATATACACCCATTCACTCACTAAGTATCAGCTAAAGCTGTAAATAGATGTTACTCTAAGGGAGAAAACCCATGACATTCACGTGCAAATTGTGCTTTTATGATGTAGGTAAAGGCAACAGGTGATGTTACTTATGGCACTAATAGGCTTATCTAAAAATACAGATACGTAAATTGCCTCTCTGAAGACTGGCTAGAACAACTTGAAGTTCTTATCGTGAGTAACATTTTCAGTCATATATAACATTATCAAATTTAGTAAATTTAAGCTACGTAACTTCAAATAAAATGAATATTATGTATAACCAAGTGTAGTATAAATTATTTTATTTTAAATCAATTATAAACAATAACAACAAATAAATATATATCTAACATGTATCCTATAAGCTTTTCTTAAACTATCTGCTATATCGAGACAAGTAATAATATCAACTTCTTGTAAATATCGTCTTTATTATGATAAAACGCCTTAATTATAAACCTAAGTGATTTTAACGTTTCAAGGTACATTTAGTATATTGCATATTTTTGTCAATTTTAAAACAAACGCTTGTCTTGTTTAAAGCAATTTCTGTAAAAATATTCACCTCTAAACTATGACCTGGTTTATTAACATTAAACCATATTACATTATGCGACAGACAGCGTCAGGTAACTTTCATTTTCCATTCTAACGTACGAAGAGGGCATAAGTAAGGGGCATTAATGTGTTTCTACATCTTGTGTGTTGTCTCCTACTGTTCCTGTTTTCTTCATGGTACTGACTCTAAAAAAAAATTGGAACCCACTCAGTTGATTTTCAATATTTTATTACAAATCAACAGTTATTCAAATACAGATAAACAAAATTATCTGGGTAAGAAATTAAGAATGTCGGCATTTATGCAGTTATTCGGCTAAATAGCATGTTCATAGATTATTTTGATAAAATTACTTCTTACCCGTTAACTTATAAACGAATGTAAAGACACAGGTTCAGATACTAGGAGACAATCACACCATCTGATGTAGCCATACCAGACCTTGTGTTTGTATACTCGAAAAAATTATGAAAGTAACTGCATGGTGACAAAGGATTAAGTTGAAGAAAATCCCACATTATCTAGAACTCTTTCAGCCGCTATGACTAATAAACAATGACAACATAGGGGCACATTTAATTGTCAACTTCACAGGTGAAACAGGAGGTAAATGACATAACAATTTTACTTTCAAAAATAACCTTCTGGTCTCCATAACATCACATTTAACAATGTATATTGTTTAAGGAACACGACTAATGTATTCTATGCTTTCTGTTGCTTTTTGAGGCAAATGAATGTGGCCTTTAGCTCGCGGCGAAACTTAAGGTCCATGGCAGCGTAGATAAAAGGGTTGACGATATTGTTGATGAAGAATGAGTTGAAGATGACATTATATGTGTTGTCGGTGGGCAGCGTGTCCTGTTGGGTGGTGAGCATTCCCCACAGCATCAGTGTCAAATGGGGCGTGTAGCTGAGGAGAAATGCTATCGTCACAATTGTCAACATTTTGGTGATCCGCAAGGATTTTCGTCCGGATTTGCTGGAAAAGTTCCTTATCATCATTTTTGCACTCTTCCAAGTGGACGAAGGCTTCGACGACACACCTGCTTTGTTTAATTCAGAAACTACAGTAGATGATTTGGACATGGCACTACGCTTGCTGTTGACACTGATGTTATCGGTGCTTTTGCTTATGTGGTAATCAGGAAGATACTGGACCGACATGCGACCACCGGTTTCTGTGTTGTTCTCGCTGTCGTAATCACTGTAGTTTATGCTGTTACCTGATGCAGACGCTTTCATGGTTGTCCCATTTTGTTCTGTGGAATCATTGCGTCTCATGACATTTTCATTGCCAACAGTTGCTACCTTTCTGGCGATAAAAATATAACAAACGGACATGAATGCAGTTGTAAAGATAGCCAAGAGCACGAGATAGACGTTAAATGCAGTAGGCCATAATGTATCTTTATATGTATCTGAAATAAAACATCTAGTTCCAGTCGTGTTTCTATAACCGGTTTCGATCGTCTGGTTACCAAACAACACAATAGCAGGAGATGCGGAAAAAACGGAAAAAATTCCGACAACGGCGCATATGGCTTTCTTGGCTTGGGCAACCTTCATTTGCGCCTTGAGTGGTCTACAAATCTTTCTAAATCTCTCGTAGGCGATAAGCAGGAGGGTCATGCTGGAGGCGATGCTGGTGTAGTATAGGATAAACCTGAGGATCTTGCAGGACACAGCGTCAGTGTACGTGAATGCGAAGAAAAGTTCAGCGATGCAGAACGGGGTTCCAACGGCACACGAAAAACAATCTTGGAAAGCCAAGACTAGGATAAATGTCCGGTATGTAGAACGAGGGAACCGAAAGTAAAATACTTTAAGGACAAGCAAATTGCCAAATACGCCGACGATGGTGATAACTGACAGATAAGTTATTGAGAATGTCATCTCTTTGGCCTTTTCTCGGCTCAACTCAGCAAGTGTCCAATTGCTCGACTGATCAACGTCATTCAATGGAGAATACATTTTTTATTCTGTTGTATCCGGAGTTTTAATATTTCACCAGCTGTAAGCACACTGTTTTAAAGCTATATGGGCCTTCCTATGCTGAGTCATTCATTCAAAGTTTGCACACACATAGATATCTGAAATATAAAATGTGTACTTGTTGTAAAGTTCGGAATCGACTTCTCGATACATAAGCTTTAAAAGGGCTGTCGAAATATATCAACGAAAATAATAGACATACACAATGTTGCTCTAGTCACGATTTCACTTTTATGTCCATGACACCTTTTAAATATCAGCTGATCACAACGTCCTATGCTTAGAGGTTTTTGATACGAACACTAGACAGTCAACATAATCGTCATTCCTTACTGTCGTATCAGGTAAAAAGTTTGAATTCTTCTGCACTGTACATGAACGGCTTTAAGACTGCTGATCACTTGAAAGGTCTCGGGAAGTTATTTCCGTATGCTCATCGGTTCAGTCAATATCGTGCCCACACCATCGAACCTCTCGGAAATGGTCAACTTAACACTTATAATTTGATACATCCGTGTATCACTGCCGGATCAAATGTATGTACTCTCTACATTGACTGGTATAAGTTGTTACAAACAACGGAAAATAGTGCGCAAGTACATAGAATCTTGATAATCCAAGTTATGTAACATGCTGCTGTATTGCCCTACGAACGTCCAGTGACCGGCCCTAGTAATTGCTTTAATAAAACAAAAACAGCAACAACATAAACAACTGAGCTCACTTCGATATTGACGACCTGTTTTCCGCGTACTAAATAAAATGACCAGTTTGTATCCACAATACATCTCCTTTGCTGTCTATGCGGTAGTAATGATTGATCATGGACCTCATTTACATAGTAATTGTCATTTCGTCACATGACATACCTCATAAAGACGGACGACTATAAACATTCATTACCTCTTTCAGTGTGTCATTTCTGACATCTTCTATAATAATTTATTATGATATTTAGTTTTTAAAGTTCTATATGAGATAACTATTAATGCTACCATCACACTCTCTGGATATCACGTCTAACATTGTCGTATATTGACATCAACTGAACCTTTAAACTACAACAACAATTTTATTAAGAACTGCACTTCCACATGTGTTTTTCACAACATATTCAACATTATTATATTTAATGAACTGTGACATATATAACTGTAGCTACAAAGTATCTTAAATAAATCAATGAAATGTTCTATTCCTCGTGTTAAAGTTGGTATCCTACAAGGGATGGATCCAGGGGTGGGTGGGGGTAAATCTCACTAAAGTCAGATCTTGTAAGATAACGGGGCGGTTTTCAGGATATGATTTTAATCAGATTGGGTTTGGTGGGATCCCGATGCATAACTCTCCACCTGTCACTTCTATCCGAGCCACGCTGCAGAAACATCTATTTTTTAAACTAAGAAAACCAGGCGACCACTTACTTTTAGTATGACATTATATTGTCATCCGGGTAATGCGCTCTGACGTCGATATCTATTTTTAGTAGTGACTATTATTGCGCGTTTTATAGAGTTGCAAAGAATGCATATTAAGAGTATTTTTCTTGATTGTTACTGTCTAACATTATGGTTAGTGTTCAACATCGTATTGATTTTGACTAAAGTATCACTTCCTGCAGATATTATGCCAAAATCTTCTAAAGCTGGGGTAAGATATTGTTACATGTATTCGAAATAGGCAAACTGTCGGATACCTCCTTTAACAGATTTAAATGGCAACACACAACACAATGCGTCATAGTATGCAGCAGGCCTATGCGCTCAAGGTATGGGGGTGTAAGCCGGACATACTTCCAGGGAGCTTGTGATCAGACTTCCCAAGTGGTCTCACTTGATTTCTCGAGTCGCAAGTGTTTCACTTTCAGAGAGCAAGAGGCAACCGACAGGCTCGAGAGAAGACACATTCGTGCTTAATCCGACAGTCTAGGGAGCGTGCCTACGGAGTGTATGAGCGAGCTTGGTCTCAGATGAAGTCCGGCACGAGTAAGGCAGGAGCCATTGAGTGTTGCCTTGTTAGTGTAATTACTTGGATGCAATTTTTAACGGCACTTTCTGCGAGTTTGCTGGTACAGCTTCTTGTGAGAGAAGCGGGCATATATGTGTGAGTAAGCTTTAACCAGCAGTTAAGGACACGTTTGAGCCAGGAAGCAATAGAAGCATATCGTTATTTGGGCTTTGATTGGCTGGATGGTTGTGTGTTAAACCTTCGCTGAAGATAGTTTTCTGTTTTGATCACTCGATCTGATCAGTATTGTAAGCAATCATTGATTGTACATGCATCTACTAACAATTATTATAAAGTGAGTTGGTGTAAATGTCTGAGATGTTAGTACATTGGTTAAATTACAATGGTTTATTGAGCACATACTCGCTTGCTCGTTTGTTTGTTTTCATTAATGTTGGTCTCGCACATTTATTGTTTACCTGAAAGGCCCATTTGAGACACCCCCCTCTCTCCTTCTCAAGGTACGTTAAAATTGAAGGAAATAAAAGATGTCGATTCTTCGTTTTTAAATATAGCTTTTGTGAGAATGGAAGAAATAGCGATAAATGACAGCTAATATAATAAGTCACAGAGGCCCCTTTGTGTGAAACAGTATACGTTGAGAAAGGCAATGGTGCTTTGTCATATAGTGTGACAGCGCGTGGGGTCAAATAACATATTTGTGATCACTGTAACGTAAAATATAAGACCAGGTACGAGTGTAAGTCGAAGACTAGTTAAAAATACTTCTGATATGTTTAGTGGGATTTAAGATAAAAACATTAGCAAAACAAAAGGTTAAAAGTTTGTACTTTGTTATCGATAAGGACTACATCATATAATATCATTCAAAATATAAAATAGGCTTAGAAATCTTGTCTTGAGTCGTGTACATAAACGACAGTCTATTTAATCAACGATAAAGCGTACAATTAAAACAAATTCTGTCAGACGCGCCCCGTCCCCTCCCCCAACTTGCTGTAAAGAGCGTTAATACAGGCTTTATATATTAATATGTTAGTATTTAAACAAAGTATGCACGAAGCAGTTATTTAGAATTAGATCTGATTTAAAACATCTAGGACTACTACTTTATTCATTCCATTTCCTAGCCTTCTATTACAACAGTATACAATGTAGATTTATATATCGTCCAACCCGACACATGGCTTGATGTAGGTTTTCATCTTGTTCCTATAGCCCACTTTGGCAAATCGCAACAATTGAACAGTACCAAAACACACATGAAAATAACACGGAAAAGGGGGTTTGTTTTATATTTTGAATGATAATATGGCAAAACATTTAAAAATAAACACATTTTTATGTATACCGTTTTAGTTTTGTCATAATTTTACCATCGCATATGGCCTTCTATGCACAGGGCACCAGCACCGCTCCCAGATCTAGCTCCATATAGACATCAATGGTCAGGACAATGTTGTGGTAAGTATCCCTTTAGCAAGAACAAATAAAACCACGGAGCCAAACATAGACAACATTTAGTTTGGACAATAAAGTTACAGTTAAAGTTAAAGTTTAATACATCAAAAAAATTTAAATACAATAACAGACACGCATTTGGTCCTTATAATTCAACAATAAAAATCAGTAAAATCAAACTTTATTGATTACATTTATATCATTTAACAATAATTCATTCAGTAAAATCACCCATGTACCTAATCACAGCGCACATGTAGATGTTCTAAGTGTTCATAGCATACGCACATACGCAGTAAAAGACTATGTAAACAGTGGCAGTCATTCGGAGTTCTGTTTGTAGGTGACCTGTTATTAATCTATTATGAAAATATCATTGGCCTGTATTGAAAATATAATGAACACCCAGGACAGGGTTGGTGGGGTCCCTATCAATGCAGACGGTATGTCGATTGGCCAGGGTATAGTTTACAGTTTAATGCTTCGTAAGTTGTCTTTAATTACTGGCGGTGTACACGGAGTAGAACACAGTGTTAGAGTGGGCCCAATAATGGAACACTGTAGTATTGTGTCGTATACGGTCTAAATATTGCAGAGAAAGTGCTAGGTTCAGATTGATGCATTAATTGTGGATATAGCTTGCATTATGGTAAGTTTCGTTTAGAATATGGATGTTATTTTAGAAAGAGTTTAAATAAACTAGTAAAAACAACGAATAGATCAAGGTAACAGCATTTTACACTTAGTAGAGTGCAAGAAAACTATAGCCTTTGTCTAAACAACAATTCTATTCAAATTGGAATAGACGTTATGCTACGGGCAGGACATGCATATGTATTAAAATTACGACCCACGTAAAGTTGCTTCCATGCTCATAAAACAGCTTTTTAAACATTTATTTTTAGTATATAATTAGCAGCAATATATGGCCTTACAACGACCATTTTGTAAGTAGACCTCCATAACGCCTAAGAATTTCAACTATAAATACACATCTCTTTTTATAATTGTCCTACACTCAAAATGCAATGCAATAAAGAACTTAATTTCTATTAAGTAACGCACGTTATTTACTTAAAAGGTGTCCACTAGGTTGAAGTTTGGTTACACCTTTTTAAAAGTGATATCACAAAGTTTGCCTATATAAATTACATGTAACAATATCTAACCAAAGTTTGGATGAATTTAGACATACTTTCTATATAAACCCATATTTTTGTCTAAGGAAAGACGTTAAATAGCACTACCTATATCGCCAGACAGTACAAATCTAAAAAACAAAACAACACTCAGTTGTTCATTATTTTCAAAGCTATAAATAAGCACGATATTGATATCGAAGTCACAGCGGATTACCTGAAAGACGATATAACGTGATCTAAAAAGTAAGTTGCACGTGGTTTTCTAAGTTTAAAATAGCTGTCTCTGCAGCGTGGCTCAGATAGGAAATACCTGTTTGCAAAGACACGTGGGGATTTAGGCGTCACTGTTCACACAGATCTAGAGCATCAATGAACAGCACATTGGAGGACTTTTTCAGGTGACATTGATTTTTGTTATTTGAGACAAATGTTTTGGTCCAATATGTCGGAGACAACCTTTGATAGAACTACAAACTTATATTACAAGAAAATATTTTTCACTGGAAAAAAATGTTCCTATTACTTTATAACAGAATACTTGATGAATAATATATTAAAAGTTGGCTTCATTTCTAAAACGTTTCTTATAAAATGCGCCATTGGTATCCCCTAACGATTGTGAATCCTAAGCATGCATATGTATTTATTGATTATGTCTTCAAGAGAACTAACAAAGGAGTCAATAACAACACAATAATGCGTGCTATTGATGACAAGTGTTTACTCTACTCATCTTTAAAAGCTCGTTTAGACAGTCTATACTACAGTCTTACCCTGGCTGGGTGGATATGAAGTGCCAATGTCTTTTAATCGGCCGTATAAACCCAGTTCTGTCCTAAATGTTTAAAAGCAGATTATACGCAAAAAGCCTGAGAATATAAACGTGTGTCTCACCATGATCACATGCTTGAATATAGTATGACATATTGCAAATAAACATATACATCTGCAATTTAAATACTGGTTGAAAGGTAACTCCCTATATAGCAGAGTTCACAAATTAAACATTAAAGGCAGTGTTATAGTTCAGATACATGGGCAAGATGTTATACATATATGTTTAAACAACTGACAATTAAACAATTGACACGAGTATTTTTTTCAGGTTTACACGAGATATTCCGTTTAACCTCTTTCAATAACGCGTGCAAATTTAATCAAAAACATTGCCATTCACACACCATCAAATACTTTTATAATACATATACATTATTGATACTCATGTTTGGAACTATTAAATTATGATATAACCAGCGATCGGTCGGCGGTCGATTGGTAGCGCTGATGGAACAGCTGACCAGCGATCGGTTGGCAGCTCTGATGGAACAGCTGACCAGCGATCAATTTGCAGCTCTGATGGAACTGGTGTCCGGCGATTGGTTGGCATCTCTGATAGAACAGCTGACCAGCGATCGGTTGGCAGCTCTGATGGAACAGCTGACCAGCGATCAATTTGCAGCTCTGATGGAACAGCTGACCAGCGATTGGTTGGCATCTCTGATGGAACAGCTGACCAGCGATCAATTTGCAGCTCTGATGGAACAGCTGACCAGCGATTGGTTGGCATCTCTGATGGAACAGCTGTCCAGCGATCAATTTGCAGCTCTGATGGAACAGCTGACCGGCAATTGGTTGGCAGCTCTGATGGAACAGCTGACCGGCGATTGGTTGGCAGCTCTGATGGAACAGCTGACCAGCGATCAATTTGCAGCTCTGATGGAACAGATGTCCGGCGATTGGTTGGCATCTCTGATAGAACAGCTGACCAGCGATTGGTTGGCATCTCTGATGGAACAGCTGACCAGCGATCAATTTGCAGCTCTGATGGAACAGCTGACCAACGATCAATGTGCAGCTCTGATGGAACAGCTGACCGGCAATTGGTTGGCAGCTCTGATGGAACAGCTGACCGGCGATTGGTTGGCATCTCTGATGGAACAGCTGACCGGCGATTGGTTGGCAGCTCTGATGGAACAGCTGACCTGCGATCGGTTGGCAGCTCTGATGAAACAGCTGACCGGCGATCGGTTGACAGCTCTGATGGAACAGCTGACCGGCGATTGGTCGGCAGCTCTGATGGAACAGCTGACCGGCGATTGGTTGGCAGCTCTGATGGAACAGCTGACCGGCGATTGGTTGGCAGCTCTGATGGAACAGCTGACCGGCGATTGGTTGACAGCTCTGATGGAACAGCTGAACGGCGATCAATTTGCAGCTCTGATGGAACAGCTGACCGGCGATCGGTTGGCAGCTCTAATGGAACAGATGACCGGCGATCGGTTGGCAGCTCTGATGGAACAGATAAATAAAGTCCCGGGTATGACTTTTGGACATGTAGGGGTATCTCCGACTTTGTTTTATACAGATATACATGTATGTGTATATCTGCATCGACCCCCAACAACTGCTTGGACGTATGGCAGTGATAAACAGGCCACCTAGATTAGATTACTATAAACCATATGTTTAGGAATAAGTAGCATCGTACTTAGAGGAGGTGCTGTAGTTTAAAGCCATGTTTTGGTTCTTATAATGATACAAGAAAGTGTTGACCCAAGGAGTTGGAATACTGGGTTCGATCTTCTGCTATGATTACTGTGTCATTTGTGCTCTGAATTGTGCTTACGTTGTAAATGTAGTTTATCTTTGTGACAAACAGTTACAAACAGTACACAATGTACTTTATTTCGTCAGCTCATGGCTTTGTGCACTATTAAAATAACAATTTTGAAAGAACATTACAACCAAATATTAGAACGCTAACATACGTTGGATTAAAAAGACTTAGAACAACGTGTCAATCCGCGGTTCACTTTATAAATATAGACATGTGTTGTATACTGCTCCTAATACAAATATTGAAATGAGAGACGAGTTAACTTCAGACCGCTCCGTATATCACAGGTATTCAATCGAACCCATGTGCATTAAAATGGCCTAGTCCATTGTAATGGAAGGAACCAATTTTTATTCTATAGTATTATTCTTTTGAAAATAATTTAGTGAAACTGTTGAGTTTAGTGTAGCTTTAGATAATATTGATTTTATCAGTTGAAATAATTTATATGTTCTTTAAATCCCAGCTTATATTTGGCTATTTAGCACTGACAAATCATTGCATAGTCTAGCCTAACAGTTAGTTTAGCTTACGGCAATAAGTCAGAGATTAAAGAGCAGATTGTTGAGATCTAATCTTTTCTGCGATTGCTTCAATCGTTCTGAACTAAATCTGATAACATGGTGGACAATTCGGTGTGACATGTTCCGTATACGTTACGGCTGCAGCGCTTAAGTCACAATTAGAAACAGAAGTATATATTGGTATACGTTTGTAGAATCTAATTCTATACACTACGACTGGAACGATCAGCCTTGGTCAGGCAGTTATACCCATTCAGTTAATTAGGACCATGTTACCGACTTCCAAAGCGGCTCATTGTCAAGCGGGTGTCGGGTTGCACCAGCGTTTGGGTGACACGTATTTAGGACCAGAATTAGACCAAGAAAATGTAACATGAGCCGGTTAGTAGTATGACCAGACCTGCTCGGTGAACAAACCATGCACAATATAGCCAACAAATATAGAATGAACATAACCTGGTTCACAATATTTTGTTTTGTCGTTTAAGTCGTTTTACAAATTAAAAAAACGCACTTTTATAAACACTAGTTTATATGGACTTTTTTTAAACATCATTTGTTTTGAATACATAGGTATGGTTTTATTTTAAATATGTATATTAAAAAGAGAAACTGTTTCAGTTAGTTTACTATCAGTGGTCCCACCTACGTAGAAGTGAGCTGCCACTTGGGCACAGTTGGTCAAATTAATATTTTAGCTTAACAACCCTGTTAGATCCAAACTGCATGCGGTAATATACGTCATGTGTCTATTCCAGTTATAAATAGTAAATGAATCCCTCTAAATGCCTGTTCTGTCCGAATCTGTAAAAAAAGCGATGATGATTTCTGCTGAAAACAGACATCGATTTCAGAGATAAATCCATCGTCGGATACCCACGGTTGATTCTATTACGTTACTCTCCATTCATCACCCGTGGGCAAATTGCTACTCATTTCGTCGTTCTGTTTGAATAGAACAGAACAGACATTATCCAATCAAATGAAATGTTACAAAATTAAATACTCTTCAATCGGAAGATCAATACGGTGACCTGAGAACGTAAACATGGCGACCGGTACAGCGTATCGCAAGTGTAAAATATGTCTGTCAGCGATCCGCGACTAATGTTCTTACAGATCTTTGGGCACTCCAGCAAGTATTGAAAAATACACGTTGGTTTTAAACGAAATCGGTATCTTTGCCCATGAAGACAGTGACGTTGCTTGTAATTTGTGCGTAAATAAACTTACGACAATGCTATCGAAGTGGTATGAAAACGTAAACTTGATTGGTTGGCAGATTCGCTGGATGGTCTCAGCGAACTAATCGGATTGCGGCATTTCATAGTAAACAAAGCGACGAAATGAGTAGCAATTTGCCCACGGGTGATGAATGGAGAGTAACGTAATAGAATCAACCGTGGGTATCCGACGATGAGATAAATCCGGATAATTTAATGTGATCTCAAAGTAGGTGATCATGCAGTTTTTCTCAGTTTTTAAATAGCTAACTGTGTAGCGTGGCACAGATAGAAAACGCAAATTTGTAATGATGAGTTGGATGTAATGCTTCACTTTTTACATTGATCAAGGACATCAACAGATACAGCATTTCGCGGAATCTTTTCAGGTAACAATGATTTATTTTGGTTCTTAGAGCACCAAAACTTTGGGCCAAACTGTAGAACCTTTAAAACACTACGTGGACTTCCGCTAAAATAGACTTTCAACCTGTCTGAAACCCTCCTTTCCTTTCAGAAATAGACCTCGGAGGTAATATGGGAAAATTATTCCCGGCAAGATGGCAGTCCAACTAACACAACTGTTGACCCAACATGTAAATGTATTAGACGCCGACCATGTTTTCTTTTCTCTCCTTACTAAATATTGACATCTACTTACATAACATTTTAACAAAATACATGTATGTGTTTTTTTTTTTCTCGTTTTAGATGTTTCCTAGACGAAGTATTTGAATACATTACACAACCAGGATGGTTTCCGGTTGGCGTTTTATGTGTTGTCGTTGCTATGGTGGGGACGACGAGAGATTTTCTCCCTACAGCGGGGACATTAACTCAGGAAGGCGACGGAAAGTCAAGACACCAAACGGCAAAGCTACATGGACACGGCGTAGTTTGTTGGATAACGAACATCAGTCGGAGTTCATCGACTTACCGACGGGTGACGGACCTCTGGATATACCGCTCCGGACAATAACGACCAACAGTGATGAGGACAGATTGATGCGGGAGCACGAACGCTTCTTGAAGCAGCTAGAAAATGAGAAATTCCGACGTCGGCGACCAGTGTTTGATTTATTTGACCGCACACTGGACAAAATACAGGATTCAAAATTGGAACAGGTACCAAAGACAACATTCCCGTGGATGGATGATGAATTTTCTGCAAGCTCCCGTAGTACAACACACCTTGGAATAAGTTCGGTAAAAATTAACGCCAAGCGGAATGAACTAGCTAGACGGTCCCCGAGCGGAGCCCAGGATTTACCGACTTCTCCTTACAGCAAGGAACATCCTCTGTATGCAAAACCCCATGCTCCTAAATCTAAAAATTCACACAATACGCCAACAAAAATATCAGGTCCAAATATGCGAACAAATCCACACAGTCATGCGACAAATGTTAGAAAGACAAACTTAGGCCAACAAACGCAGGGAATCGTCTCTGTTAGGGTAAGCGAGAATATTCCACACGTCTACAGAGCTCCTACTTCCCAGGTTGGTGTCCGTAGAATCAGTAGTGGCGCACCCGCGGACCGAAGGTTTCCTAAGCTTGGAGTTCACCAGGAAACTAAATCTGACATTTGCCTCAGACCCAACAACGGAGTAACCTATAAAAACGGTCTTGTTCAAAATGGAGTTTATCGAGTAAACCATAACATGAACACAGGTGTCAAACACGGAACTTGGGGCCAGTCAGACGCTCATGTAAACAATTTGCTACAACAAAGACAAGGCCATCTGCCCAATAAAGAAAACATTCAAAACATAAAAAATACAGCTAGGGAAATTACATCGGATGTGAGTTTTAGCAGCGAAATAAAGTTCCGTAAAGCGAACAGTGACGCCCGTTATCAAGAAGACGCAACATCAATGCAGCGGTCAAAACAACCGACAATGTTTACAGCAACGCAAAGTAACTATGAAAACGTTTCACAAATAAAAGCTAAAAAGAAAGAAAATAAAAATCACTCTGATTCCAACCACAGTGGCAGCATGTATGAGTATGTTCCTAAGGCCGTGCAAAACGTTCAGGCGTCAGTTGCTCTTGGTGGATATAAAATCGATGACTATCTTGGCACTCGAATGAGAGACGGTGAACTAGAAAATTTTGCTAGCATGTCACAAAACCGAGCTTTAGTTGAAAGGCCGGACATGCAGCAACATGGACAAGCAGCAATAAAGGTACAACATACGCAAGCTGCTACAAATATCACTGACGATCAGAAAAACGGGTTGGAGCTAGTTTCTAGTGAGGCACATTCAAAGATGTTACATGCTTCTGATAGTATCCGTGATAGAGACAGATGTAAAGACAACGTGAAGCCAATCGTTACAAATGTAACAAATGGTGTTTTACCAGGAAACAAAGTCAACGACATAGAAACACATGCTGCTGTTCAAAACTCAAACATTTCCGAAACCGAAGATGACGATGAAGAAGAAGTCATCATGATAAACTTTCCGCCAAATATTTTGAAACCAAAGAAAACAAACATAATAAAAACAAATGACAAAGAAGACACCAATAATAAATTGAAACCTGGAAGCTTAGTTTTGGAAAGTCACGTGACAAATATTGACCAATCAGAACATAGTTCTCTTCTTGGAAATATTGAAGTGTTGTATTGATTATAATAGTTTTTACTGTGCTGTGATTTACACGTTTTCAGTTATTATATCAGAAATGGTGAACAGTTATTTAGGCTAAAAGAATATATAGTTGACAGTATTTGGTATTGCAGGGTTTCAAAATCCCCTCGATAGACTACATCGTGGATGTTGGTTGATCTCAAAATTAAACCTTAACGGCATACTAAGTACACATGTAAAGTTAAAGTTCGGGGACAAACTGGCCCTTAAGGTCCCGGCATTGTAATGCAGTACCGCCAATTGAAGGGTATCAATTGGCCGGGATACATGTAAACGGCCGGGATACATGTAAACGGCTTTAATACTGGGTTAGAAATCCTATACATAATCTATACACGCTCATTCTATACACTATCAGAACGTGTTCCTGTCAGTGTTGTGAAGTCTAGCATTAATGCTAACAATAAATGCAATATGTAATGTAATATTACACAATCAAAATCAGGCTCTAAAATCAATATACAACTTATTAATTATTTTAATAGAAGAACCTACAGAAAATAAAAATGAATTCGGTACAGCTATTGCGCATGAATTCTGGTATGTTCCCCACACGACGACACATATACGACAGTATTTTGAAAATCTAAAACAGGTTTTAGATATAGTGCACTTTAAACCTGTAGTTAAACTCTTTGTCCACACATGTATATATTTGTAAACGTTAATTCACGAAGCATTTGCTTCACTCCTTATCAATCCCACCTCCTTAAGTTTTTATCTCATTATGTTCGTGTTATTACTTTTTCCGTCTTTGAGAATATTTGTAGGCACGTGCCTTCAGTGCCAGTGGGATGCTATGCCATGTATTTAAAAGAGGAGTCAGTGTGTGCCATTAACTTAGTGTAAACGATTTCGAATTTATTTCCTATGCCGAAAAAAATATGAAAAAATGATATATTGTCTTCTAATGTTTTATGTGCCTCTTCATATCGTCTACACTGTTGGTAGGCAGTTTGTTTGTGATTTAATTATGTTAACATAATATTAAAGGCTTGTATTTTTGCTCATTTTCATAATAAAAATTAAAATCCACTTTCATTCATTCTTGTTTGTTATCAGTTTGCACGTCGGTTTTAATTGAAAATTACATCAAATTTTGACATCAATCAGCAATAAAAAGCAGACTAGTGATTTTTGGATGTCGGTGGCACTGCACGATCATTAATTAAAGTAGACGACCATATGTAGACATAAATTGGTAAAATACGTCTCACGTTTAAGAAACGATTATAGTGATAATGTAGCAATGTCTTACAACACAGTTTTTGAGGCCATTAAATTGTCGGTCCAATTCATATCAATTCATGTTGATTACATGGTTATGAAAGACTTTTAGCCTTGATATGAAGATACCACCCCTATAGCTGAGTTTTAAAAATGCACTCAGTGTTACTAGGATCCAAGTCAGAACATTAACCCCAAAAGGCACTTTATACCTCAAATATGCAGTAGTTTGAGGAAGAGACCCATATACATATACGTACATCTTTATTTGGCAATACTAAATGAAATGACGACATATTAATGCTTAAAATGTCTACTTACACATATTAGCACATTAGCAAAGAAGAAAGAGGGGAGCTAACCCAAATACTATTTCCTCAGTTTCAAAATGACATAAATGTTTTAGTTATCTCCCTTGTAGGAAATAATAAATTTTTCTTTTAATTTGCTTATTTTAGAAAAAAGCACTCAACTTTGTTAATAAATATTTATCTTAATCAATAAGATTCTTTTATGCGCATGCTTCAGTCTTAAGTGTTTTCGAAAGTTTAAACAATTGGAAGATTTCAATTGGAAGTTGTTCTGGGGCAGATGCTACCTTTGTATCATATGACGGAAAGTATCGATCAATGATAGATCATATAATAATACCGTTAGAAAGCGTTGATGACGTCACATCTTGTTGTATTCTAGATGACGACTGTCTTAATGTTTCTTCACACAGACCCATTACAGCTTCAATGTTATTCTATGTACACTCGAATCACCACAATCCTTCGCTTTTTAAACACTATAAGTGGGATGCAGCCAGTAATGTGGAATTACGTAATTATCAATCTGATATAGATACAATGTATGCGATCAATTGCTACCGATTAATCCCGTTGCAACTGAAATCGACACGCTGTATACAACTATCGTACAGTCTTTGAATAAGGCATCAGAATCTCATTTGCCGAAATCAAAGTTTAAGAAATACTTTAAACCTTACTGGAATAAAGAATTAACTGATTTCCATGCTCATATGAAACTTAAACGTGAAGTCTGGGTAGCTGAAGGTAGGCCTCGAGGTAGCAGCTACCAGTCATACTCACAGTACAAAGATGCTAAACGTGCATTTAGGGCTTACCATAGACGTGTTGCAACAACATATTTAAACAATATAAATGCTGAAATTGATCGTGCTGCTTGTGTGAATAGTACACTATTCTGGAAACTTTTTAATAGAAAAAGAAAGGGTAACGCATTTTTGGCCGGGGGCGAAATTAATTTTTCAGGCAAAATTTTAAGGGATCAAGAAGAAATTACAAAAGCTTGGGGTACTTATTTTAAGAATTTGTACAGTGACAATGTTCATCTCTCTTATGACGAGACTTTTTATAAGCAAATAACTACCGAGGTAAATAAGCTTAAACGAGCCAAATCCACTACCTATTGCGATGACTACATAGCAAAGGAAGATGTGCAATCTAACATTAAAGAATTAAAACGGGGTAAAATGTGCGGGTTAGATGGAATTTATAACGAACATTTAATATACGCCAGTGAGAGTTTAATATATGCGTTAACTTGTCTCTTTAACGCTATGTATAGAACAGCGTACGTGCCAATAGAATTAAAAAGAGGCTTTGTTATAACTCTGTTTAAGGGAGGTAATAAACGCAAAGACGATCCAAAGAGCTATCGGGCTATAACATTGTCATCCATTATTCTAAAATTATATCAGAAAGTGCTGTTAAAACGTCTACAGTCGCGCCTTGAGCTCTCTGTTAGTCCTCTTCAGGGTGGGTTCCAAAAGCGTATGGGCTGCATTATGACATCATATCTAGTCAAGGAATGTGAATTATTTTGCAAAGAAAATAATAGTAAACTCTTCGCATGTTTTCTTGATACAATGACCGCCTTTGACAAGGTGTGGCACGATGGCTTATTCTATAAACTGCATAAATTGGGCATTTCAGGTCGACTCTGGCACTCAGTAGTGGCCATGCACACCGATATGTTTAGTTGTGTTATGATGAATGGCTATAAGTCAGACTGGTTCCCGGTGCTGCTGGGAACCGCTCAAGGAGGAGCCTGGTCACCGTTTTTGTATCTCATTTACATTAACGACTTGATTATTAAGTTGACTAAAAATTCTGGTGGTTTATCAAAAGGCAACATCTGCTCATGCGCACCAACAGTCGCTGACGACATGTTACTATTATCTATTTCGATAACTGGCCTACAATCAATGATTGATACGTGTTATGAATACTCACGTAAATGGAGATTCCAATATAATTCATCTAAATGTGGAATAATTGTCTTTAACGAAACAAAGAATGCGGCCTTAAAGGCACGAAGAAAGTTTTACTTGGGTAGCAATACAATACAAGAGGTATTAGAATACACACACCTAGGGGTATTAATGGCACCGAGCTACTTAAAGCATACACGTGCTATAACGTATTCTACTCGAATAAGAAAGACATATTTTAGCTTACTTAATTGTGCCTTTCATGACAACGGCTTAAGTCCAGCTACCTGTAAAAACATTTATTGCCACATCGTGCTCCCTAAGGCACTTTACGGAGCCGAATGTCTATTCAACTTAACACAGTCGGAGTTGTGCACCCTTGAGCGTGCTCACCGAATGTGTATCAAATCATTCCAAAGCCTACCTTTGCGTACACGAACTGATATTGCCCTCAGTCTTGTTGGTTGTCTGTCCTTGGAATCGGAATTAGATCTTAAAAAACTAACATTATTTGGTCAACTGTGTAGATTGTGTCCGAAGTCTACCGTAAAAAGGGTTTTTATTTATAGATGGGCTCAATTTAGACTTAAAATATCAACCCACGGCTACTGCTATGATATCCAAAACGTATTAAAGAAATACTCACTCACGCACTGGCTTAACTATTATTTAGATACTGGTGATTTTCCTGCCAAACTTAATTGGAAAGCGACCATTAAGAAAGCGGTGTGGAACAGGGAAGTGTCTATTTGGTTAAATAATATTTCGAACTCTGATTTTGGCAGATTTAGGTCTCTCCATAATCAATATAGACTGTCTTATATCTGGGCATATGCTTCCAGTCATCCTTACAAAGTATCGTACTGCAAGACGATTGCCAGGTTTATAGCCTTTACATCTCGTTTTAATGAAACTTGTTCAAAATGCAACGGTCTAACGGGTGATATTTGTCTTACCGACCACATAATTTTGGATTGTCCTGTATTACGTACGTTCAGAACAAAATTACTTGATTATATCAATGTTGTATTTGGATCAAGCATTTGTTACTTTCTTAATTCACTTGATAGACATTGTCTTGTTAATATCTTGTTAGGTAAGTATTGCTCTATTGTAGAGTTGCATTTAAAATGTAACTATGATTATTTTTTGGATGTAATATTCAAACAAATTCACATAGCCTGGCTGCATTACAGCAAATATGAAAATATACATACTGATTGTCTGCATGCTTAGCATTACATTTCTCAAATAAATAATGTTATTTATATATTTCAACTTATCTTTTACTATCATCATTATCATACCAATAGTATAACATGCAAACTGTATGTAATTTAAATTTGTTGTCTGGGTCATTCAATGGTTGCCACATTGATTTTGTTCAACGTTGTATTTTCTGAAATATATATAAATATATAACGCTTTCTGATCTTGTGTTTAGTTTCGGCAAGGTCACTCTATAGCGTTCTACCACTGATCATATGCGTGCTTATATATGTTATTTATACTTTACACATAAATTATATGCATTTGTACTACATGTATATAGTCTTTGTTTGTTCACGCGTTTGAAATTTGATTATACATGTATTGATTCTTTTGCTGGGTATATTTGTATTATTACATCAGCCTTTTTATCTGTCTGTCTGTCTGCCTGCCTGTCTGTTTTGTCAGAATGTCGATCTGTAGGAATGACTGTCTGTGGGTCTGTCAGTGTGTCTGTTTGATTGTCTATCTGTATTTCTGTCTATCACTCTGTTAGTTGGTCTGTCTGTGTGTCTGTCTTTCTGTCTGTCACTCTGATTGTCTGTCTGTCCGCGTGTTTTTCACTGAGTTTATCGATCATTGCGCATTTTCTTTTCAGGACTTTTTCTGCTGTTTTTTCATGTGCCCTTATATTTAACCGCATTATATAAAAGATTGTATAGCCAATTTATTGCGCATTTGTTCGACTGTTATATTGATCTTTTTAAGTGTTACCCTATTACTTGTCTTCATATGTTGTTCTCTCTGCAATTTCTTAAATTCTTACATGCATAAACTTGTTTTTCATTTGTTTGTCTGAGTAAAGTTGCACGTTTGTTCAGTTTGTAAACTTATATGTATGTATTTCTTGTATCTTCTTAAATGGAGGAATAAAGATATATATACAAAAAAGAGGGATTTTGTTGTAATGAAGACTTATTTATGGAAACAATGGAAACTTTAAGAGGTTGCAAATGTTATCACTCCCCTGATGGTGATACAAGTAATGCTTCGGCCTAGGATTATCACGTGTTTGAACATGTGAAGTCAATTCCTTAATGCAATAATACAGCAAAAATTAGTGTGGCGACGAATATAACCAATTTTTAACTGATTTATGAAGATTAACGGAGATTTGTGAGACAAACAACAGCAACAAGAATGATAATACTAGGGATTGCATGACTAGGGTGGAGTTTACTTACAAGTCCGTGAAACAGCATGGAGCCAAGAACTAAATGATAGCTATCCATAACGTACTGGTATGTTATGTCATTTAAACTGAGCAAAGGACCATACCAATGCATTTGATAAAGGTGCTTAGACCATCATCTTTGACACATTTCGTCAACACTACCTATGGTGTTAAGATATATCTAGAAGAGCACAACAACAACAACAGATTACTTTCAGAAGGATTCTAACAACTCAGAGTGGGAGATGTTGTCACCCCAGGCATATTTTGGAATATTCTGATGATTGGAGATTTTTAATCGACATTTTGAAAGCCATAATAACTCCTAAGGCAGGGATATTATCTTACCTTATTATCGACAGTTTAAAATGTTAAAATTGCCTATTTAAAAATAAAAACTAACTCGTCGATAAATTCAGAAAAATTTTAATATGAAAATGTATACTCCCCCACCCCACAAAATGCATTAAAACCAAAAATAGAAGAAACTGTTTGATTTTGATAGACTTCAGCTGGTGCTTACCAGTTTATTTGGTTTAAAGTCAGGCCTAATGAACATGAAGGTCCAATCGCGATTGTTTAGGTCAATCTTCTGTGCCATATACCTGATGTTTTAAACTGTTTGCAGCCAATCACGTTATATCACACGAGACACTATGGATTTAAACGTACGTATGATGCTCAAGAAAACGTTATCTTACTATTTGTTATTCATTTAAGCGAATCTTCGTTATGTTTGGTAATGTTGAACATTATCAAGTCGAGCAAACTATTTTGTTGTGAAATTTCAATAAGAGCATTTGATGCAATAAAAATGAAACTTGGACACTTAGTTTGATGTTTGGGTGCATATTAAACCAATTTAAACATATTTATGATTTGTCATTTAAGAACCGTTCTGTGAAGTTGTGAGTTAATATTCGTAGCATAGTTTATATACACAACCATATGTCTATTATGTCCTTCACTGTAATATCTTCAAACATGTCATACTCTTGATTGCCAGATTGCGGTGCAGAAATCCGTGTCTTATTTACAGCAGTGTTTGGATGTATTTGTGAATGTTTTGAAACTTAAATGTATTAAGACGGTACATGCATTTAAATCTAAGGCATGATGCTTTCATAATTCTCATTTCATCTACCCAAAGTATATTCCTGTAGATTTCATAACCTTGATGTTGTTCATTTTTTCTGAAAAAAAACAACAATTAACATAAATGGGAATGGTTCGAAAAGAAAAACCACCAGTCCAGAGATACAAATCTTGTTTAATATATATATTTGTTTTTGAATAACAACTTGTTTTTCAAAACAGTTAATTGCATAAAACACAATTAAAAGTATTGCCATATAAACAACATTTAAGATTGTCTGAAACAACAATGTTATCAGAAATTATAACAAAGAAAAAACTTCCAATTAACAATTCCTTAGGAAGCAATAATTCTATTTATTTTTTAAACAGAACTTTGACACAAACATTTTATGATAAATTTTATTCATACACATAATTCTTACAAATATATAATATCTGAATAGTTTATATCTTTTTTTTTTTCACACTTAAAACATGTTTGTGGCAATAACATGCCAAAGTCAACATACCAAACCCCAGACTGACAACATTACTACACAGGTTATGTAACCAGGTGTGTATAACATAACCACACAGGTTATGTAACCAGGTGTGTAAATTATTACTACTCAAGCTACGTAGCCATGAGTGAAAAGCATTACAAAAAGCATAAACATTATGACTCAAGCTATGTAATCATGTATGTAAGGCATTACTACTCACATTATGTAACCCAGTTTGTAAAACATTACTACTAAAGTTATGTTACCAGGTGTGAAAAGTTACTACTCAGAGTCTGTAACCAGGCGTGTAAAAATTACTACACAAGTTATGTAACCAGGCGTGTTAAAATTACTACACAAGTTATGTAACCAGGCGTGTAAAAATTACTACACAAGTTATGTAACCAGGTGTGTAAAACATTACTACTCAGGTTATGTAACAAGGGTTGTAAAAATGACTACACAAGTTATGTAACCAGGTGTGTAAAACAATACTACTTAGGTTATGAAACCAGGGGTGTAAAATATTACTACACAAGTTATGTTACCAGGTGTGTAAAACATTACTACTCAGGTTATGTAACAAGGGTTGTAAAAATTACTACACAAGTTATGTAACCAGGTGTGTAAAACAATACTACTTAGGTAATGAAACCAGGTATGTAACAGAAACTTTTTTTTCCATTTCTCACCTGTTATTGCATACTGTGGCCGCTGTTTACGATTTTATTATATTTTACTACTATGCATTTTCTAATTTCTTAAAGACAATCTTTCTGCTGAATATTTAGAACATTGCCAAGATTCTTGAACCAAATCCTAATGTTTCAAGCAAGTTGGCCCCAGTTGGTCAAATGTTCTTAAAAAAGAATGTTTGCTCTATAAAGGAAACTAAGTTAAACCATTATGAAAGAACCGATTCAAATATTATGTCTTAACACTTATTTATATGTAAACATGCTGTTTTTTAACAGACTGTGTCATTGTTAGGTTGGAATAATTTAGAGCTTTTAATTCTTTTTAGCTATTTAACTCTCATCATATTTGAACAGTATCAAACAATACACTTCCCTGGGTCACAGGTATGACGTTTTCTGGCTGTTTGCAGGCTCAGTCTATATGCAGGAATCAATGTCATTTATATACAGTATAGTCGATACAGTTATTTTCAAAATTTGTGATGCAAGGATTTAAATTAATATAAAGTGTATATCAGGAATCTATGTATCATGTACATACACACTGTAACCTGACAACCTTTAAGGTCCAATGTTGGTAAATTTGGTTTTCACACTCAAGGTAGCTCAGAATGGCAAAACTATGTACCAGCCACAGCAAATGTATTTGAAACATATAAAATATGACAGAAATATGTGGCTGAGCTCTTAGCATCTGACAACCTTTAATATAAATGACAAAACAACAACAACAATATTTGTCCACTTCTATGTGGTCAATCTGTTTATATACAAACAAAGCGTACCTTAATTTATTATGATAATCAGTCAAAGAAAATGATTACAGTTCTGACAACATTCATGTTCTTATGTCAATCAAATAAAATACATTTTAATGCAAAGTTATATGCAGCACTGAATAATGAAAATTATTATAATAATTGTTATGAATAACTTAATAATACGTTAAAATTAAATGGTTATAATGATGACAACAAAAAACAACCGAAAGTAACAATGACAATAAAGTGCAAGAAACCACTTCAATACAAATGTCTCAAATAATAAATGCAAACATTTCAAACAGATAAAATTGGTCTATTCTACATTGCATGTATTGGTCATTATATTTTCTAATGTAAAACATGTTTTTATTCACTTGTGTTATTGCTAATTATATTTGTCAATATCTGAAAACATGGGACAATTGTAGCCGATGTTAAATTGATAAGTTTAAAAACAAAACCCACATCATATTTTTTCCCTTTAACAAATAAAAACTATAGATAAACATATTAAAACAGAGATCAAGATAGCAAACATTAAAACAAACAAGGAATACACACTTGCTTGATTGCACTGGTTAAAACTTTCACAATGGGTTAATTTGTCATTTATTGGTTATAAATTGTTCAGCCTTTTTAAGGTCAATAAAATTATATTTAACAATCAAATATGCATATTTTTTACCAAAATACACAGGATGACCAATACAATGAGTGGGATTGCTGCTAACAAATGTTCATATAGAACATACAATTCCTACCTGAAATCTTATCTGTCGGTGGAAACATGTGCATATGAAACAAATCTTTTATAATGTAACATTTGATGCATCAAACCTGATTTTTATTGCTTAACTTGTATATATACAAACACTGGCCAGCCTAAATAAATAGTAAATGGGTAACCAGACAAGATTAGGCCATAAAACTTAACTTTATTATATACAGAAAATGACAAGTGACTGTTTGGTCCAGTAGTTAGGCACTTACTCTTGTGATCATGTTATGCCAGTTTGAATCCCCATCAAAACTCATATTGATTTTGGATCGTATGAATATTGGCTAGTCAAAAACTAGAGGTAGTGTTATGTTTTTTTTAAGCTGTACTCATACTTCTGGACAAGAAAATGAACTAAGGAAAATAACCCCAAATTAATGTAGGTAGAGTTGTTGTGCCCTGCACTCCTACTCATGAAAATCTATCCAAGTTTGATGTCAATGTGTCCCAAAGGTTGTGGAGATATGCTCTGAACAAAACTGACCAATGGACAACAGGTTACAAGAATGGATGGACAAGGTGGTGACTACATACACCGCCCCACACACACTGGAGCACAAAAAACTAATACATACTAATTACATCATGTTCAGCTTAACACAAACTCAGTTCTATGAAAACACAGATACGGTAATATACTTTAAAAATTCCTTTTTTGTTTATTTTACAACAAAACAAAAATGTACACTGCTGCACAAAGATGTCATTATAAAACATTTATGTATTATGTATGGAGGCTAAAAGACAGTAGAATATTTACAAACTTGACATTCTGCAGTCTGAACAAAAAATGTAACAATATAAAAAACAAACAAAATCTTTATGCAGCAAAGACAATACAAATTGTCAACAATGTTTTCCTAAATATTTCACACCAGTCAAATAGTTCACAAGAATATCACACCCCACATTGTCTCCTCCCTAAGCCTCAGTAGAAAATTGTTGATTTAAGGTTCTGGAACTGTAACTAACTTCGGTAAACATCGGCACTCTGTATGATCCAGTTTTATTTGAATAGCATTCGTCGTCAAGTTTCGTATTTGCTATTTTTAGTAATTTTTCACCATGTGATAGGGATTTTCCATGATGTCATTGGGTTACCCAATTCTCCAAGCATTGAGGTCTTTGTATATTGCTTCTAACTTGTCGTCAGTGAAACTAATGGAACACTCTTTTTGTGCAAAGGCTATATACAATAATCAGCGTTAATTGAAAGCTAAGGCTCAAAATATGCATACATTACACACTCTGGTGGCAAACGGTGTATGCAAAATGACAACAGCAGAAAACATCTCCGGATCAGGTTTGTCTGATATTTTCTCGGGATGGCCATGATGGACTTTTAAATGTGTTCAGGGGTCAAAACTATGAGGGACAACCAAGTGTCACTAATACCAAAAGAGTGCTTGACTCAGTTATTCCTAAACTGTCTGAATTTTTTACGAAAAACGTGTAAAGTGGTTAATTTCAAATATTTCCCTCAAGCCAGCCAAAATCAGTAAAGAGAAGGTTTTCATGTGATAATGCAGAGTTTTACATACATATTTCAATCTCCAATACCAACTGTAGGTGATTTTTTGTATAAAGAAGTATAATCTGTAATTGACCATTTTGACGTTATTTTTTGCTATAAATTCTCTTGCAGTTTCATTATAGTAACCTTTACAAATTCTTATAAATTTTATTAGGAACGGTAAAATGCCTTTAAAATCTCATATTATGGGCAGTTTATATTGCAGAAAATTTTAAAACTAGTTGTGTGTGTCTAACTAGCTTCAAACTTGATATATATTTGCTTTTATAGATAGAGTATATTTTTAAACACACCAAAAAACTCGGATTTTTGTTAGTGGGTACATGTATGCAAAGCTCTGTATTTTTGTAAGTATTTGTCCAAAGAGTAATCTTATTGTTCTGATTTATCATGACATGATTGTGTAACAGGAAAATTGGTTAAAATTTGAATATAGAACAGTAGAATTTGAAAAAAATAGTACTTTTTCATTTTTTGTCCCAGCACAATTTACGATGTTTTTGAAAATCAAGGGTCACTTTATAAAAACGCACTTAACTTAAGTTACAAACGGTAAACTTCCTAAAAAATTCCCCATACGATGTGTTTTATAGTATAGATTCAAGAAACAGCATCATAATAAGGATTGTGGAAGGTCAACATTACAGTTCCAGAACCTTCAATATTTCCAATGACATCTAGTTCTATCAATCATAAACCAATGTCTTTCAAATCAATGTCATTACACTTCTAAAGAGTTTAATATAATATCATTCCATTCGATTGCATTTTATCATGAAGTGGGCATTACTACCACATGATGGCCAGGTTAATTGATGATGAGGAGGACCGAGTGCCATTACTCCTGCGGTCTTCACAGCCCACAGCTTCCTCATAGGAGGGTGGGGGTTCATCTGGGAACTGTGTGTATGGTGGTGGCGGGGGCTCACAGGGGATATGATCTCCATCAACACCTGGCGGCAGAAAAAGTTCCTCCAGAGCAAGTCTTGGTCGCATAGGCTCAATGAGCTCATTGTCGGAGTCAAGCTCGTAGCTAGAATATCCTATAGTATCAGTGGAACTGCCACTACTGCTGGTGACACTGTCATCTGTCTCAATGTCCAGAGGTGATGTGAGGATCCTATCACAAGAAGCAGGAAAACCAAACCTGTGAAGCTGATTCTCTAGCCAACAGTTGGTTGAAAAGTCTTCTACTCTGTCCCCATATAAGATATTAGAGCATGGTATGCGACTCAAACACTTTGGTGGGGATTCTGACACAGGCTGGTTTGGTATAAAGAACCGATGTGATGCACTCCTTATTAAAAAGTTCAGTCGCTCAATACCTGGAGATGGAGAATCTGTCTCTGTAAACTGGGTGTGTTGCCTAGATCGCTGTCGAGCACGACGACGCATATTGAAAAAATCCCACATTTTGGCACTCAAAACCTGGAAAAATAAAATGATGACATATGTATACATTTTGTGAATCATTAGTATAATGAAATGACCATTATGTACAAATATTACAAATAGGTGTAATGTATTAAACTGATGAGTAGGCTTCAACTGATCATATTGGACTATGTGTCCAGGTGTTTTGGACTGGTACACATTTTCTAGGTTTTAAAAGCAAACATTTCTATGATAAGAGAATTTAAGGTCTTACATTATATTTTTTCCTTTTTAACAATCAAAATATAGTTTTTCTATTTAAAATAATTCATACAAGCTGTTAAATTTGATATAAAACTTAGTGAAATAGACTGAAAAATAAAAACATAGTGTTGAGTTTAATACAGCACATATTTCCAGATTTCGTCCTGCATTAGCTGCCTATAACATCACATGGAAACTATATATTAAAGATCAATAATATCCAAGTTGTTTACTTATTAATTATCAAATAAATGAGGGATTCCATAAAAGACATGTAGTTTTTAAAAGCTAACTTGCCTGTGGACAAGTAGAAGACAATGGATTTCCACACCTCTGTAAACATATACATCATCAGGAAGAATTAGGTAATTTTAGGCCACATTTACTTGCATTTTTACCATGCCCAGTCCGCAATTACATGTCATGAATTTTGTGCAATATAACATTTATTCGTGATTAAAGATTTTTTTTGGGAAATATAAACATACCTTAGATTAATGCTGATGTCAAATTTACAAAAAAAGTTTCAGAACAGTTTGTAGTATGCATTTTTTGCTTCCTTGTTACTTGTTTTGGAAACAATTACTTTACGGTATATGTCGTAATATGAGTATTATTTTTTTTACTACGCTTAGACAACAAATAAAAAGAAAGAAAAAACAGCTCGTCTAGTTATTTTCTTGATCGTTTAAGTAATAAATAATCTTTAATTGCATTTTACCTCAAGGCCGACATTTTACGACATAAACAATAATGGCGACGACCAATGTCCGCGGCAAGTTCGAACCTGAAAGTATGGATATGTATTTAAACCGTTGTTTGACGGCGGAACAATAGTGCATCGAAATCTCTATCAAGAAATCAAGCAAATTGCAAATAGTTAGTCTCCACTAATTGGTGTTATGTTTTTTTTTATTCTTCTGACAGTCACGTCAAAGAATACTATCTAGCCAAGCTGGTAAGACCTGCAACTTAAGTAGCCTTAAAGTCGGACACGTTTTAAGTGCGGATGTCAGATACAATTTATATAGCAATCAAATGATTGACAGTGATGTTTGTTTTTCAACACTGACTAATAATCTGCTAGTATTTAGATGATGGCGACTGCTACATCTATTGATCTTGACTCCAATGAGTTGTGTTTGATAGACTGTGGTATAACCAGTCTTGTTGATGTACCTTTGCGGCCTCAACTGAAACTTCTCAATCTACATAGTAACTACATCACTCGCATAGACTGCCTGCAACAGCTCAAGTTCCTGAAGCATCTTGACCTATCAGCTAATCAGATTCGCTCAATTGAGGGATTACAAGGACTGCTATCCCTGCAGACGCTAAACTTGTCATGCAACCTCATTACCTGCATCCAGGGGCTTGCCTCATTAAAGTGAGTGAAGGACTTGGTTTGGCTTTAGAGTAATAAGCAAAACAAAATATAGGACTGAAATAAAAAACTCTGTCATATTTTTGTCAATTATTTTCTATTTGTCACCATAATATAAAGCCCAATAAATTATTGGCGTTGGTTCTAACACAATTTTGAATAAGCAATATAGATAGTTTCCATGTGATGTCATCGACATTGATAAGACAGTTTAAGGCAGCCATCTTTGTGGGCAGAAGCTAATGCAGGCCGAAATCAGGAAATATGTGCTGTATTAAACTCACCACTGTGTTTTTATTTTTTAGTCTATTTTACTAAATTTTATATCAAATTTAACAGCTTTTATAAAGAATTTTAAATATCAAAACTATATTTTGATAGTTTAAAAGGCTAAAGAAATACAACCGAAAATGATACACTGTTCATTTTGTTTTAAGTATGAGCCAATAGTTTTATTTATTTCTGTGTATTAATTCTGTGTGCATTTATTAATTGTAAAAATATTGTATTCTAAAATATGAATTTCAAGAGCTTTCCAATGGTGTATAGCTTTTAATTTTTGGACCACAAATGAAGAAATTACAAGAAAATAAAATTTACCCTTCTATACAATTCATATGAAAATCCCTTGAAGTTACCATCCAATTGCGAGTATACTCCTTGTTGAGTGATGCAATCACTTGAGATGATGATGATGATGAAAGATAGCTGCCAAGATAAGGGATTTTCACTGATGTGGAAACTATCTATATATGTATGGATCAAATAAATGATATCCACACTTTAGGATTCTCTAGACCATCATCTTTTCATTTCTATCTAAATAAGCAACATTTATTGATAGATAAAAAAAAAAATAAGTGGACAAATCTTTGAATATATTTTGTAACTAACTATGGTATGTATACAGCTGTCTCAGGTTAAGTAGGCCTGCTTTCATCATGATTTTTAATTTTAAATTATGTTTACACAAATATATACCCTTATGTGTTGTATTTCAGATGTCTACAGAAGTTGAACTTGAGCTTTAATCAAATTGACAATCTGACGGGGCTCAAGTCTCTGACCGACCCTGAGTATCAGCTGTCTTACCTTGACCTCCATGGCAACAAGCTATCATCTGTCGCCCATATAGCTCAGTGTCTGTGTCGCCTCAGCAGCCTCAAGAAGCTGGTCCTCAGCATGGATGGTTCCAGTAATCCAGCATGCCATAAGCCAGGTACCAATTAATAGTGTTCATTTGATACATATATTATACACAAGGCTTTCACTAGGGCTGTCTTTTAATCTTACATGATTTTAAATCAACTTACTTGGAAAATGAATTTTAAATTTTTAATCCTTATTAGGTTTTTAAGTAAATTATATAAATAATTAAACTGTGAAAAACTAAAACTGCTGTATCGTATTTTTCTAGTAAATTCTTATTTGACATCGTCTGTTACTTCCCCAAATGTTAACAATACTCTATATTCCATAACAGGTCAAGAAAAGTGGAACAAACAACCAGCATCAGTTCTAAAAACAAAATTTATTATCTACTAGTTTCAACCCACATCGGGTAACATAGATTAACTAATCTTATCAGGAGTGCTGCTTTATTACTAAAACAGTTGATATGTTTTGTTGTATTTTTTAGTATTTCAGTTTTGATAAGTCAGTATGAAAAAATTCTATCAGTGACTTTCATAGCTTTTACAATTTACATTGGTGCATTTTTAATCTGTAAAGTTAAGTCCATTGATGTTCCTATACAAACAATGACCAAAATAATGTATTAATACAGATTGATAAATTAATCTGACACAACACAACAGCATTGAAAATCGCTCTACTTGATTCATTGTTAGACTTAACATCAGGTTTGTAAAGCTGTTTTGCAACCATGTGTGGATGTTGGATGGATCATAGGTTTTGTGAGATGTTCTGATAGCTCCCATTGGGTATCTACAAATATTTTCCATGACTCTAATTCTTCATTTTTGATGAAAAAAGGGTAAGCTATTGTCATGACGTCATGTCGGTGTTGGTTAACCTACTTTGGTTAACCTTTTTTTGTTTAGGTCTATTTTTTGAAAACTGCAAAGACACTTCTATCTTAAACAAGTTGTTCACTATCAAAAGTGGAACCATTTCCAAAGGGCAGGTAACTCTAGCCAAGGTTTGTCCTCTTTTACTTAGAATTTTCTGTGTTGATTAAGATTTTTATTTAGGTCCATGTCTCGAAAACTGCCAACATATTCACTTCAAACTTTAAAAGAGGTGTTCACAATCAAAAGCTAAAAACCCATCTCGAAGACCAAGTAACTCCAAAGTCCACGTTTTTTGTAAAATCTGTTTTAATAGATCTGTATGTGTTTTTGTCAGGGTTTGTAATTGAACTTTCTGTGTTTTTGTCAGTGTTTGTAATAGAACTTTCTGTGTTTTTGTCAGTGTTTGTAATAGAACTTTCTGTGTTTTTGTCTGTGTTTGTAATAGAACTTTCTGTATTTTTGTCAGTGTTTGTAATAGAACTTTTTGTGTTTTTGTCAGTGTTTGTAATAGAACTTTCTGTGTTTTTGTCATTGTTTGTAACAGAACTTTTTGTGCTTTTGTCCCTATTTGTAACAGAACTGCCTGTGTTACTGTCAGTGCTTGTAATAGAATTGTCTGTATTTTTGGCAGTGTTTGTAATAGATCTGTCTGTGTTTTTATCTGTGTTTGTAAGAGAACTGTCCGTGTTTTTGGCAGTGTTTGTAATAGAACTGTCTGTTTTTGTCAGCATTTGTAAAAAACTATCTGTGTTTCTGTCCGTGTTTGTAACATAACTTTCTGCGTTTCTGTCATTATTTGTAACAGAACTTTCTGTGATCCTGCCAGTGTTTGTTACAGAATCTTCTGTGTTTTTGTCAGTGTTTATAACAGAAATTTTGATGTATGTGTCAGTGTTTGTAATAGAACTGTCTGTGTCTTTGTCAGCATTTGTAAAAAACTTTCTGTGTTTTTGTCAGTATTTATAATGGAACTTTCTGTGTTTATGTCAGTGTTTGTAATAGGACTGTCTTTGTTTTGTCAGCATTTGTAAAGAACTTTCTATATTTTTGTTAGCATTAATTTTTTTGTAACAGCTATCATTATACTACCCAGCTCTAAGAAAAGTTCTTACAATTTTTTTGCTTATTATGATGCATGGACATGTCTAGGCATCAGAAGTGGAGCTCTTGAAGCGTTCACTTCCATCTTCAGACCATGGTTAAAAATATTGTTTTTTTTTTTTAAATCAATGTTGTTATATCACATCATGCATCATCGGCAAACCATGTATTCATGAATTAAATGAAGAAAATAGAATCATTCTGAGTTTAACATATGCTTAAGTTTGATGTAGTATGGTAATTGAAGAAAGTAGGTTACTGAGTTCTATAACTGTTTCTTTAGCGTTTGTATAAGTTGTCTCTCTTCATTCTTAATGTATCTCCAGTATATCATGAATACAGATATTGACAAACGGATCATGGGTATAGATATTGACAAATGGATCATGGGTATAGATATTGACAAATGGATCATGGGTATAGATATTGACAAATGGATCATGGGTATAAATATTGACAAATGGATCATTGGGATAGATATTGACAAATGGATCATGGGTATAGATATTGACAAATGGATCATGGGTATAGATATTGACAAATGGATCATGGGTATAGATATTGACAAATGGATCATGGGTATAGATATTGACAAATGGATCATGAGTATAGATATTAATAAATCAGAAGTACAACTTGAGACATAAAATAAGAACAAAAGAAATTCTGATCATGCTTTTTATCTAAGTAGCAGGTTTGTTTATTCAATTATTATTTCATATATTTTATGTAGGACATGACAAACAACTGCATGATGTTTACATAGATTGTTGTGCAAAGATTCTACTGGATGTTTTCAACTACAGTTTGTAAATCAAATCTATTTTTTTATCAGGACAGTTCACTGAAGGAAGTAAAGAAGTAGTATGCAGAAACTTGTTCAAGAGGGATAGTAAATAACATGATGTAACACCCTTTGACTCCAGTCAAGCTTATATGTACATGATAAACTTTAGCCATGTTTTCAAAAACATTTGAACTGGCTGAGCATAGTGAAATTTTACATATATATGTCATATTTATATTAATCTTAAATACTGCTCTGTAACATGCATGTACATAATTATGATAGCTTATTAAAGCCTATGTCAAAGGTACCCAATTACATCTTGGCTGTTTCTGAATGCCAACTAATTACTGTTTATCTGCATGAAATTTTGGATGAGTTTGTAATTGGGTCATTTGGGATCAAAAAGTCGGTCAAATTACAGAAAACCATTATGAACATCCTAGAGGCTATATTTATGACCCAATCTTTTTCAACTTCGACAGAACGTCTACCTGCATGAAGTCTTGGATGAGTCCATGACTGGGTCACAAGGAGGCAAAAAGTGTGTCAGTCTGTAGACCATACCATATAATAATGCTATGAACAATGTAAATGAGTTTGTTTTTTTACCTAATCCTCACAGAACTTAATCAGAATCTTAATCTGTATGGGTATCTTGATGGGTTAATGTGTACAGAGAACCCTTACCTTTTTAAGATGCATCTTAAGACAATTGATCCCAGTATTGCCTTTATTCACATGTCTTAAAGTACCTTATAAAGCAAAATATAGTAAGTAAAATCTCCTACGCTGTCAGTGTAAACTACAATTTTACTGTTTTATAATCCCAGTCATTTATCAGACTGCACAGACATTACACAATGGCAATATCATGTCTTTTACATTCACAAATGCTGTAAAACATTTTCTGCTATGATTACAAATCAATTCACACAGCAGGCTTAAGTTAAGTTTTTTTATGCTGATCTATCCAATTAGTTGATTTTATCTGTAGGTGTTGTTTTTCTTTTGTTATTATCAATTAATTTGTTACATAGACAAAATTTTCAATACAAGAATATTGGTGCATTAGCATGTGTTTATCCAGGCAAACATCCATCACATACTCTTTCATTTTAAAGTGCTTATGTTTGTTATATTTTAGACTGGCTACTATGGTCAGCAAGTTGTTTTTGTCAGGTTTATCATCTACAAGGTACAAGAGTTTTAAGGAGTGCCAAGCAATTAGTGTTTGTATAGATTGTTGATGGCAACATCAGCAAAGTATACACATTTAATATATTGTATAGGTTAAATAAACACACCAATAGAAAATTAAAATGGCAAGATATTATCCAGCAAGGTCAGTAGATGCCACTTCCATGACAACCTTATGTAAGAGGATTATTTTTTTTGTAATGGTTTTAACTATAATATTGTCCATTACACCAACAGTATGAAGACTAGAGACGGTTTTTATTCAGAAGAAACATTTCAGCCTTTATTTATATACCTAACAACATTATTCTCCATACATATAGCATGCCTAGGGCACCTGACATTATACAACACCTAGGTACATTATCCTCTACACATTTAGCATGGAAAGGACACCTTACATACAACACCTAGGTACATTATCCTCCACTCATATAGCTTGCCTAGGACACCTGACATTATACAACACCTAGGTACATAATCCTCTACACATTTAGCATGCCTAGGGCACCTGACATTATACAACACCTAGGTACATTATCCTCCACCCATATAGCATGCCTAGGACACCTGACATTATACAACACCTAGGTACATTATCCTCCACACATATAGCATGCCTAGGGCACCTGACATTATACAACACCTAGGTACATAATCTTCTACACATTTAGCATGCCTAGGGCACCTGACATTATACAACACCTAGGTACATTATTCTCCACTCATATAGCATGGAAAGGACACCTGACATACAACACCTAGATACATTATCCTCCACTCATATAGCTTGCCTAGGACACCTGACATACAACACCTAGATACATTATCCTCCACCCATATAGCTTGCCTAGGGCACCTGACATTATACAACACCTAGGTACATTATCCTCCACTCATATAGCATGCCTAGGGCACCTGACATTATACAACACCTAGGTACATTATCCTCCACTCATATAGCATGCCTAGGGCACCTGACATTATACAACACCTAGGTACATTATCCTCCACACACATAGCATGCCTAGGACACCTGACATACAACACCTAGATACATTATCCTCCACTCATATAGCTTGCCTAGGACACCTGACATTATACAACACCTAGGAACATTATTCTCCACTCATATAGCTTGCCTAGGACACCTGACATTATACAACACCTAGGAACATTATTCTCCACTCATATAGCATGCCTAGGACACCTGACATACAACACCTAGGTACATTATCCTCCACTCATATAGCTTGCCTAGGACACCTGACATTATACAACACCTAGGAACATTATTCTCCACTCATATAGCTTGCCTAGGACACCTGACATTATACAACACCTAGGTACATTATCCTCCACACATATAGCATGCCTAGGGCACCTGACATTATACAACACCTAGATACATTATCCTCTACACATTTAGCATGCCTAGGGCACCTGACATTATATAACACCTAGATACATTATCCTCCACACATATAGCATGCCTAGGATACCTGACATACAACACCTAGGTACATTATCCTCCACACATTTAGCATGGAAAGGACACCTGACATTATACAACACCTAGGTACATTATTCTCCACTCATATAGCTTGCCTAGGACACCTGACATTATACTTCACCTAGGAACATTATTCTCCACTCATATAGCTTGCCTAGGGCACCTGACATTAAACAAGACCTAGGTACATTATTCTTCCTTCATGCCTTTAAGACCAGACATTATAGCACACCTATGCACATTATCTTCCTCTGATACAGTTTGTCGTGGGTAGGCCTCGGTGCCATCATTGGCAATAAGTCCCAGTGTAGTTTGTCATGGGTAGGCTTTGGTGCCATCAGTGGCAATAAGTCACAGTACAGTTTGTCGTGGGTAGGCCTCGGTGCCATCATTGGCAATAAGTCACAGTACAGTTTGTCGTGTGTAGGCCTTGGTGCCATCAGTGGCAATAAGTCACAGTCTAGTTTGTCATGGGTAGGCCTCGGTGCCATCAGTGGCAATAAGTCACAGTACAGTCTGTCCTGGTTAAGCCTCAGGGCCATCAGCGGCAATAAGTCACAGTACAGTTTGTAGTCGGTAGGCTTTGGTGCCATCAGCGGCAATAAGTCACAGTACAGTTTGTTGTGGGTAGGCCTTGGTGCCATCAGTGGCAATAAGTCACAGTACAGTTTGTTGTGGGTAGGCCTTGGTGCCATCATTGGCAATAAGTCACAGTACAGTTTGTTGTGTGTAGGCCTTGGTGCCATCAGTGGCAATAAGTCAGAGTACAGTTTGTCCTGGGTAGGCCTCGGTGTGCCATCAGTGGCAATAAGTCACAGTACAGTTTGTTGTGAGTAGGCCTCATTGCCATCAGTGGCAATAAGTCAGAGTACAGTTTGTCCTGGGTAGGCCTCGGTGTGCCATCAGTGGCAATAAGTCACAGTACAGTTTGTTGTGAGTAGGCCTCATTGCCATCAGTGGCAATAAGTCACAGTACAGTTTGTCGTGGGTAGACCTCGGTGCCATCAGTGGCAATAAGTCATAGTACAGTTTGTCGTGGGTAGGCCTCGGTGCCATCAGTGGCAATAAGTCACAGTACAGTTTGTTGTGGGTAGGCCTTGGTGCCTTAATTGGCAATAAGTCACAGTACAGTTTGTCATGGGTAGGCCTTAGTGCCATCATTGGCAATAAGTCACAGTACAGTTTGTTGTGTATAGGCCTTGGTGCCATCAGTGGCAATAAGTCACAGTACAGTTTGTTGTGGGTAGGCCTTGGTGCCTTAATTGGCAATAAGTCACAGTACAGTTTGTTGTGGGTAGGCCTCGGTGCCATCAGTGGCAATAAGTCACAGTACAGTTTGTCATGGGTAGGCCTTAGTGCCATCATTGGCAATAAGTCACAGTACAGTTTGTTGTGTATAGGCCTTGGTGCCATCAGTGGCAATAAGTCACAGTCTAATTTGTCATGGGTAGGCCTCGGTGCCATCATTGGCAATAAGTCACAGTACAGTTTGTCGTGTATAGGCCTTGGTGCCATCAGTGGCAATAAGTCACAGTACAGTTTGTTGTGGGTAGGCCTCGGTGCCATCAGCGGCAATAAGTCACAGTACAGTTTGTCATGGGTTTGCCTCGGTGCCATCAGTGGCAATAAGTCACAGTCTAGTTTGTCATGGGTAGGCCTCGGTGCCATCAGTGGCAATAAGTCACAGTACAGTCTGTCCTGGTTAAGTCTCAGGGCCATCAGCGGCAATAAGTCACAGTACAGTTTGTTGTGTGTAGGCCTTGGTGCCATCAGTGGCAATAAGTCACAGTACAGTCTGTCCTGGTTAAGTCTCAGGGCCATCAGCGGCAATAAGTCACAGTACAGTTTGTTGTGTGTAGGCCTCGGTGCCATCAGTGGCAATAAGTCACAGTCTAGTTTGTCATGGGTAGGCCTCGGTGCCATCAGTGGCAATAAGTCACAGTACAGTCTGTCCTGGTTAAGTCTCAGGGCCATCAGCGGCAATAAGTCACAGTACAGTTTGTTGTGTGTAGGCCTTGGTGCCATCAGTGGCAATAAGTCACAGTACAGTCTGTCCTGGTTAAGTCTCAGGGCCATCAGCGGCAATAAGTCATAGTACAGTTTGTTGTGTGTAGGCCTTGGTGCCATCAGCGGCAATAAGTCACAGTACAGTTTGTTGTGTGTAGGCCTTGGTGCCATCAGTGGCAATAAGTCACAGTACAGTCTGTCCTGGTTAAGTCTCAGGGCCATCAGCGGCAATAAGTCACAGTACAGTTTGTTGTGTGTAGGCCTTGGTGCCATCAGCGGCAATAAGTCACAGTACAGTTTGTTGTGTGTAGGCCTTGGTGCCATCAGCGGCAATAAGTCACAGTACAGTTTGTTGTGTGTAGGCCTTGGTGCCATCAGCGGCAATAAGTCATAGTACAGTTTGTTGTGTGTAGGCCTTGGTGCCATCAGCGGCAATAAGTCACAGTACAGTTTGTTGTGTGTAGGCCTTGGTGCCATCAGCGGCAATAAGTCACAGTACAGTTTGTTGTGTGTAGGCCTTGGTGCCATCAGCGGCAATAAGTCACAGTACAGTTTGTTGTGTGTAGGCCTTGGTGCCATCAGTGGCAATAAGTCACAGTACAGTCTGTCCTGGTTAAGTCTCAGGGCCATCAGCGGCAATAAGTCACAGTACAGTTTGTTGTGTGTAGGCCTTGGTGCCATCAGCGGCAATAAGTCACAGTACAGTTTGTTGTGTGTAGGCCTTGGTGCCATCAGCGGCAATAAGTCACAGTACAGTTTGTTGTGTGTAGGCCTTGGTGCCATCAGCGGCAATAAGTCACAGTACAGTTTGTTGTGTGTAGGCCTTGGTGCCATCAGCGGCAATAAGTCACAGTACAGTTTGTTGTGTGTAGGCCTTGGTGCCATCAGCGGCAATAAGTCACAGTACAGTCTGTCCTGGTTAAGTCTCAGGGCCATCAGCGGCAATAAGTCATAGTACAGTTTGTTGTGTGTAGGCCTCGGTGCCATCAGTGGCAATAAGTCACAGTACAGTTTGTTGTGGGTAGGCCTTGGTGCCATCAGCGGCAATAAGTCACAGTACAGTTTGTTGTGTGTAGGCCTTGGTGCCATCAGCGGCAATAAGTCATAGTACAGTTTGTTGTGTGTAGGCCTTGGTGCCATCAGTGGCAATAAGTCACAGTACAGTTTGTTGTCGGTAGGCCTTGGTGCCATCAGTGGCAATAAGTCACAGTACAGTTTGTTGTCGGTAGGCCTTGGTGCCATCAGTGGCAATAAGTCATAGTACAGTTTGTTGTCGGTAGGCCTTGGTGCCATCAGCGGCAATAAGTCATAGTACAGTTTGTTGTCGGTAGGCCTTGGTGCCATCAGCGGCAATAAGTCACAGTACAGTTTGTTGTCGGTAGGCCTTGGTGCCATCAGTGGCAATAAGTCATAGTACAGTTTGTTGTCGGTAGGCCTTGGTGCCATCAGCGGCAATAAGTCATAGTACAGTTTGTTGTCGGTAGGCCTTGGTGCCATCAGTGGCAATAAGTCACAGTACAGTTTGTTGTGTGTAGGCCTTGGTGCCATCAGTGGCAATAAGTCATAGTACAGTTTGTTGTCGGTAGGCCTTGGTGCCATCAGTGGCAATAAGTCACAGTACAGTTTGTTGTCGGTAGGCCTTGGTGCCATCAGTGGCAATAAGTCACAGTACAGTTTGTTGTCGGTAGGCCTTGGTGCCATCAGTGGCAATAAGTCACAGTACAGTTTGTTGTCGGTAGGCCTTGGTGCCATCAGTGGCAATAAGTCATAGTACAGTTTGTTGTGTGTAGGCCTTGGTGCCATCAGCGGCAATAAGTCACAGTACAGTTTGTTGTGTGTAGGCCTTGGTGCCATCAGTGGCAATAAGTCACAGTACAGTTTGTCATGTGTAGGCTTTGGTGCCATCAGTGGCAATAAGTCACAGTACAGTTTGTTGTCGGTAGGCCTTGGTGCCATCAGTGGCAATTAGTCACAGTACAGTTTGTTGTGTGTAGGCCTCGGTGCCATCAGTGGCAATAAGTCACAGTACAGTTTGTTGTGTATAGGCTTTGGTGCCATCAGTGGCAATTAGTCACAGTACAGTTTGTCGTGTATAGGCTTTGGTGCCATCAGTGGCAATAAGTCACAGTACAGTTTGTTGTCGGTAGGCCTTGGTGCCATCATTGGCAATAAGTCACAGTACAGTTTGTTGTGTGTAGGCCTTGGTGCCATCAGTGGCAATAAGTCACAGTACAGTTTGTTGTGTGTAGGCCTTGGTGCCATCAGTGGCAATAAGTCACAGTACAGTTTGTTGTCGGTAGGCCTTGGTGCCATCATTGGCAATAAGTCACAGTACAGTTTGTTGTCGGTAGGCCTTGGTGCCATCAGTGGCAATAAGTCATAGTACAGTTTGTTGTCGGTAGGCCTTGGTGCCATCAGTGGCAATAAGTCACAGTACAGTTTGTTGTGTGTAGGCCTCGGTGCCATCAGTGGCAATAAGTCACAGTACAGTTTGTTGTGTATAGGCTTTGGTGCCATCAGTGGCAATTAGTCACAGTACAGTTTGTCGTGTATAGGCTTTGGTGCCATCAGTGGCAATAAGTCACAGTACAGTTTGTTGTCGGTAGGCCTTGGTGCCATCAGTGACAATTAGTCACAGTACAGTTTGTTGTGTGTAGGCCTCGGTGCCATCAGTGGCAATAAGTCACAGTACAGTTTGTTGTGTATAGGCTTTGGTGCCATCAGTGGCAATTAGTCACAGTACAGTTTGTCGTGTATAGGCTTTGGTGCCATCAGTGGCAATAAGTCACAGTACAGTTTGTTGTCGGTAGGCCTTGGTGCCATCATTGGCAATAAGTCACAGTACAGTTTGTTGTGTGTAGGCCTTGGTGCCATCAGTGGCAATAAGTCACAGTACAGTTTGTTGTGTGTAGGCCTTGGTGCCATCAGTGGCAATAAGTCACAGTACAGTTTGTTGCGGGTAGGCCTTGGTGCCATCATTGGCAATAAGTCACAATACAGTTTGTCGTGTTTAGGCCTTGGTGCCATCATTGGCAATAAGTCACAATACAGTTTGTCGTGTGTAGGCCTTGGTGCCATGATTGGCAATAAGTCACAGTACAGTTTGTTGTGTGTAGGCTCTGCCCTTGGCATTCTCAAAGCTGAGACCAGCAGCCTTTATGCCTACTGTGACACTCTCTTATATTTTTTTTCTCGGGTATTCAGGTTTTTTTTGGGACCTTCACAACCAAATTTTTTACTTCTTGTAGCCTTCCTTACAGGTGTCATGTTATCTGTACAAGTGGCCTTGTTTGATGACTTTTTGTCATGTCTTTCATGCACCAGCTGATTATTATACACAAAAAATAACTTTGTAAGAAATCATTGTATTGATTTATTGAAGGCCACTCCACATAAACTTTAGTCAGTGATAACTACATTTGGACCTGGTATCATGAGTTGTCCATTAAGCTGTATAAATGCTTCTATAATGAGCCTGTTAACCAATATCTGACCAGTTAGTGACTTAATGACGGGTGATGTTGCCCAGTCACCCAGTGTCTGTATAATTAGATGTTGGGGACATCAGACTTTAGGCCTAGATTGGCACTGTTGTGCAGAAGATACTACAGATGTAGTCACCATTGTAGTGCTATATTTGTTAACAACTAATATCTTAGATACTGGCTAACTTATCTTATAAGTACAACTCCATGGTCCTTAGGCAAAGATTCTTAGTTTTTCACTATAAACTTAAAGCAGAGGTTGCTTGATGTATTTGTAATGGCTTAGCAACAAAAAGTGTAAGTCCTGAACAACCAGGTTGGAGCTTAGGGGGCACCTGTGTGGTAGTGGTAGAGTTTGACAACTTGTAAAACCTCTTACTACATGTAGCCTGCTACCGTGTGGGTTTTTTGAGCCCTTTTTTGGGGTGAAGGTCTTAATGTGTGAAGGTTCACCTGCAGTTCATTTGTCTGGGGATTTCTTCCACCAAAACTGCATGGCTTTGATAGAATGATCATAATTTGTCATAAACATACATCTGTTGGAACTACACTAGATACCTTTTATTGATCAATCTGGCTCTCGGAGGTTTAGAGCTACACTATATGTCTCAGAATGTTCAAGCAGGCTATAGGAGACTTACAGCTACACTATATTCCCCAAAGTTATGGGTATTCCGGTATAATCCTGCATTTTCTTACCTTCACCCCTTTTCCTTGGCATATACAGACCTGATTTATGCTGAAATCTAAGTTATATATTTACTTGATGTCTATAAGGTGTCGGCAGCCATTATTGTCACGGTGTAGTCAGGCAATGTTAAATGCAACTAGTTGAACTTTTGATAATGACACTGTTAAAGGTGTGGTTAAAAAAATCCATACTGTCAATGATTTTTGTACATGTTTCTTTATTTTATATTTTAATCCAAGTTACAGTTGTCCTACAATCCTAAAAGGAGGTTCCAGAGTGGACATTGTTATAAAACTTAAGAGGCTAATTGATACTCAGGTTTAATCATTTATCTAGATACCCTATATTTACTGATAAAAGATACCAAAGTGTTTGTAATATTAAAAAATGCTTAATTAAGATTAAATTATTAATGCATACTTTTCTTAATAATATTAATAATATCCACAAAGTTCCTAATAAAAGTCAAGCATTTCAAATTCAGTTAAAATGGACACCTAACATTATTAACAAGATGTTAAGTGCTTCTTCAAAGTATAGGTATCCATTTGAATAGATACATTAAAGTTTTGAAGTCACAGAAAAATAAATCAGCTGTAGTAGAAATATACTGCATTGCATTTTTTATTGTATAGCAGAGACTATCAGAAGTTGAAATGTTGAAGATGTAATTTTAACCTTTTATTAATCAAGAACATCAATCATTTAAATCTTATAACTAATTTCCTCATATAAACTTGAATCAATTTCAATTAAGTTTAATGGCATATATATTAATTACAGTGATGCACATGCAGTGGTATTTATTTCTTTATCTGTTTTTCTGGTTTTCAGAATTAAAAGTAATAAAGTTCTTATAAACACAATAGAGTAATCAATACATACATGTTGATTATGGGGAGTGGATGTAACAAAATGGTCTTTATTGACCCTTTAGAGATTCTACACAGGTATTTTTCTGCTAACATGAAAAGTCCACTAAATACCTAACAAAAACACTTTAGCACCGACGTTAACAGCAACTCAGAAAAAAAACATCAACCATTGTTGATTTCTTACGTTAAATTAAGGCCAAGACACCACAGGGACTGAGAAACATTGAAAAGCAAATGAAGCAGTAGCGAAATGCCAGAATTATATCATGTCTCAGTTTAATGAAGACGTTATGAACTCTTATTCTGCTTATTCTGCTTAGCTAAAAGAATCAGGCTTAGATAAACATTGTAGATCCAGATCAGCCAGCTTCCAGTGAGATATAGCTGACCATTGCCTTCATTATTGCTGATTAGTCTTAAAGAAAATGACATTTGCATGTAGTGTTACGAAATAATTAAAGATATGAGTCTGGTTTGTTCAGAACAGGAGCAGTGTAAGGATAAGTCCCCAGTAAGCCCCTATTGACACTCATTGAATATGGAACAAATGAAACTGACTTTCAAGCACATGTGCTAATTCATGTGTTAAATTACAGTGTCATTTAGAGGATATTAGACATGTACTAGATACGTGATTGGATTAGAATGGGAACAACATGATATTTCCACTGGCAAGGTCTTAAAAAGAGAACATCTTGGTCCTAGAAATTAAGGTTGATAGAAAAAGTAAATGGAATTATTAGAGGTTTATAATGATTGTTATAATGATGATGTTGTTATTGTTTTTGATGATGATGATGATGGTGATGATGATGATGATGATGATGATGATGATGAGAAGAAGGAGGAGAAAGAGAGATGTTGCAGTTTCTACTCCTAAAGATGTTGATCCACTAACTGTATAACAACATCTTTTTTTTTTGTTACATCGCACCAACACAATTATGGTGATATTGGAAGACCCTCAGATTTATTCAGGGGTAAAACCTCCAACGCACCACAGGCTAGCTGTAAAACTTCCCATATGAAAGTTCTCGCCCCAACCAGGACTTGCATCCATGTGGTGAGGGGCTGAGGAGTTACAAGTCAGCAACTCTAACTGCTTGGCCACGGGAACCCCCACTGTTGCATGTATGAACATTTACAAAGAAAGATCAATGAGACAAAATAATATACTGAAACATAATGTTCGAGATACAGAACACAGTTTTAAACTGTTAAATGTTAAGAACAAATTATCCTTTGGTATTAAGTGCTAGAACTACTTGATTCATCAACAGTTAGCTTTGCAGTCTCGAGTCAGTCAGTTCACAATATTCATCTAGAAAACCTCTGATGAAAGTCTACTGTAAGTGGTATTTAATTTTGGAGTGTTATCAATAGGGTGATAAAACTCCTGTAAAAGCAAGGGGATACAAACCTCTTATAATATTTACATAATAAAAGTAGAATGGAAGAAAGACTACAATATTCAAGGTGTATAAATACATGACACAGGACTTATTTCTATGTTTATTACATGTTTGTCGTTGGTATGTTCATCTTTCCTCAGAATACTAATGAACCATGTAACTGTAACTGAAGATACATTTTTTTATAAAGATATACATTGACATATGTATGACAACTTCTTTCAAAGAGGCAATACTGTTTGAAATACAGTCAACACTCGTTATCTCAAATTTCAAGGGACCGTAGAAAATAGTTTGAGATATCCGAAGTTTGAGTTATCCTAATTTAAGGGTAGTTTGTGTAAATCTTAAAAATCTTACCTGCTATAACCAATCTTTTTTTTTATTCAATAATCAGTACGTGTATTGTGGGTAGGTAGTGGAAGAATGATAAAATCACGACCTCTCCTTTTATTTACAAGTTGAGAAGGCCGTGTCAACAAGTTCTCAAAAACTGTTACAACAACAAGTACAAACTGAAACACTTTAATCAGCGTTAATTGATTAACGAAATTGTTGTTCATTAAATCAGCTAATAAAATAATAATTGATTAACCTCTTCTCTAAATTACGTGACATCCTGATTGCCGATAATTGGCGATAAAACTCGCGCCCAAATCTTCACGGTAGGTGTGAAAATCACTATTGTTGCCGTTTTGCATCTTAAAGCAATTTGAAGTTTGAGATAGACCAATTGATTTCATAAGTTTTATACGTGTTGGGACAAAGAATTTAGTTTGATATATCCGATAATTTGACACATCCAAATTTGAGTTAAGCAGAGTCAAACTATATAGAAACTATAGGGAAAAAACGGGACCGTAGAAAACAGTTTGACATAACCGGAAATTTGAGATAACCGATTTTGAGATAACGAGAATTGACTGTATTTTTGTTGTGTATATAACTTTTTTCTGCGAAGTGTCTAACATAATTTTAGTCCTATTTAGGGATGCTGATGCAAGGTCAGCCAGGATAAATGTTAAAGTGCCCTACATTGGTAGAAATTATCCATCGCATCAGTATACTCTTTTAAACAAGAAACACACCACTTAACCAGTGAAGTGTACACACACTGTAGTCCTTAATCTAACACTGCCATTGAAGGCTACCGTTTTATATGACTTCTTTTGTTATAAAACACGGCAGAGTCAATCTGCTTTAACATAGAAATATTACTTCTTTTGATATTGTATATATATACAATAACAAGAACACAAAACAGAATAGATCTGCATGAATGTAGAAATGGAACTTTTGTTTCTACAAAATGCAGCAGAATAGAATTGCAGCTAGGAATGGATAGAGCTTCTGTTTGTACAAAATATCTTACAAACCTAAGCACCAAACACTTAGTTCCTTGAGAACATTTTATATTTATTTAATGATATCTTGTTTGCAGGTTATGAGAAGGAGGTGATGTCAAACTTGCCACAGTTGATGTATCTAGACGGTCAGGATCGTCATGGCAACGAGATCTCAGACACCTCTGAGTCTAACATACCAGGTTAGTAGCAGCATTTATAGTACAAACATGTAACATAGGGTGTGACACATTATTAAAAGGATTGTACTTTTTTTAAATTTACATCATCACATTTTTAAGAAAAGATTTCTTAGGTAATGATTGCATTTAGTAAATGCCAAGATATAATATATATATTAAAATAATAAGATATAATAAGAGAACAGTGTCCATGTATAGAAGCAAATAGGCATCAGTAATTTTATTTTCCTGGTAACAATTTGTGTTATTGTTGGTATATAGGAAAAGCTATTGTCTAGTATTTCATTGTATTTGATTAAACGTTTTGAACATCAGTCGGGGCAATAATATACACCTCTTTCTCCATCATTCTTCTCCTTATCATCATCATCACCATTCAGCTATGGGAGGCTCCAGGTTTATTCCATACCAAAGTCATTATAGAGCCATTCCTGACACTCAAGCCAATATAAGGGTTGTCCAGAGCTTGGTTGGCCCAGTGTCAGGATAATGTGACCGGGTGTGGACTCATGCCAGGTGTAAATGGCATGCTATACACATTGAATGCATCGCTATGCCGCAATTGTACCAAATAACTGAATTACTGTAGTGCTACAATAAACCCAACAAAGAAGCCTTTCTGTGTTTCTTCTTCATTTTTATTGTACTTCTCATATCTTTCTTTTCTTCCTTCTTTTTCTCAATTTTTATTATCATAATTGTCATCATCATCTGCAGCAGAAGCAGCATGAGAAGCAGCAGCACTATTCTCATCGGCTTTAGCTTACTTTTCCCACTCCTGGTTATCACAGTTTTACTCCTTGTTTCCTTTAACCCTATTATCTATCCAACAATTAATTCTTCCATGTGTGTCTTCCAGGCCTAGATGAGTATCTGGAGTATCTACTATCCAGTGGGGCAGATACAGAGGCTTCCAAGGTAGGTTATTAATTAGGCAGAAACAGAGGCTTCCAAGGTAGGTTATTAATTAGGTAGACACACAGGCTTCCAAGGTAGGTTATTAATTAGGCAGACACACAGGCTTCCAAGGTAGGTTACTCATTAGGCAGACATTGAGTCTTCCAGGGTAGGTTACTCATTGGGCAGACACAGAGACTTCCAAGGTAGGTTACCCATTAGGCAGACACACAGGCTTCCAAGGTAGGTTACTCATTAGGCAGACACACAGGCTTCCAAGGTAGGTTACTCATTAGGCAGACACACAGGCTTCCAAGGTAGGTTACTCATTAGGCAGACACACAGGCTTCCAAGGTAGGTTACTGATTGGGCAGACACAGAGGCTTCAAAGGTAGGTTACTCATTAGGAAGACACACAGGCTTCCAAGGTAGGTTACTCATTAGGCAGACACACAGGCTTCCAAGGTAGGTTACTCATTAGGCAGACACAGAGGCTTCCAAGGTAGGTTACTGATTGGGCAGACACAGATGTTTCGAAGGTAGGTTACTCATTGGGCAGACACAGAGGCTTCCAAGGTAGGTTACTGATTAGGCAGACACAGAGGCTTCCAAGGTAGGTTACTGATTAGGCAGACACAGAGGCTTCCAAGGTAGGTTACTCATTAGGCAGACACAGAGGCTTCCAAGGTAGGTTACTCATTGGGCAGACACAGAGGCTTCCAAGGTAGGTTACTGATTGAGCAGACACAGAGGCTTCCAAAGTAGGTTACTGATTGAGCAGACACAGAGGCTTCCAAGGTAGGTTACTGATTGAGCAGACACAGAGGCTTCCAAAGTAGGTTACTGATTGAGCAGACACAGAGGCTTCCAAGGTAGGTTACTGATTGAGCAGACACAGAGGCTTCCAAGGTAGGTTACTGATTGAGCAGACACAGAGGCTTCCAAGGTAGGTTACTGATTGAGCAGACACAGAGGCTTCCAAAGTAGGTTACTGATTGAGCAGACACAGAGGCTTCCAAGGTAGGTTACTGATTGAGCAGACACAGAGGCTTCCAAAGTAGGTTACTGATTGAGCAGACACAGAGGCTTCCAAAGTAGGTTACTGATTGAGCAGACACAGAGGCTTCCAAAGTAGGTTACTGATTGAGCAGACACAGAGGCTTCCAAGGTAGGTTACTGATTGAGCAGACACAGAGGCTTCCAAGGTAGGTTACTGATTGAGCAGACACAGAGGCTTCCAAAGTAGGTTACTGATTGAGCAGACACAGAGGCTTCCAAGGTAGGTTACTGATTGAGCAGACACAGAGGCTTCCAAAGTAGGTTACTGATTAGGCAGACACAGAGGCTTCCAAGGTAGGTTACTGATTGAGCAGACACAGAGGCTTCCAAAGTAGGTTACTGATTGAGCAGACACAGAGGCTTCCAAAGTAGGTTACTGATTGAGCAGACACAGAGGCTTCCAAAGTAGGTTACTGATTGAGCAGACACACAGGCTTCCAAGGTAGGTTACTGATTGAGCAGACACACAGGCTTCCAAAGTAGGTTACTGATTGAGCAGACACACAGGCTTCCAAAGTAGGTTACTGATTGAGCAGACACACAGGCTTCCAAAGTAGGTTACTGATTGAGCAGACACAGAGGCTTCCAAGGTAGGTTACTGATTGAGCAGACACAGAGGCTTCCAAGGTAGGTTACTGATTGAGCAGACACAGAGGCTTCCAAAGTAGGTTACTGATTAGGCAGACACAGAGGCTTCCAAGGTAGGTTACTCATTGGGCAGGCACAGAGGCTTCCAAGGTAGGTTACTCATTGGGCCGACACAGAGGCTTCCAAGTTTTTTATGTTTTGAAGTTTGAAATACCAATCCTGTCTTCATTTTGTAAAAGTTTTTTTTATATTCTTAGTCTGCTCATATGGAGATATTTTCATCCTCAAATTTATGATCTTGTCTGATGATCATTCTGACATGATTGGAGTAAATAATGCATCATATTAAATTTTATGTTAAATCTGTACCCATGGTTGCTGTATTCTTGAAAGTGACGATCTGTGATCACATACCAACACAAAAGGAGAGTTTTTAATTGTTAACAATGGGATAATTGAATAACCTGCTTTAATGAGCAGAAGGTTACAGGGTTTAATCTCTTCTTCATCCCCTGGAAATGTTTCCTACTGATGCTAATTCAATATATTTTGCATGATATGCAAATCCAATTATCTCGGCTCCTGTTGAGCTTGCTTCCATTCATCATGGTATTACTATGACAGACCTGGTATTGAAGAGTCCTCCAGATATGGGGACATGTCTTCGCCGAAATGTGTCAGTACTGTATCAATCTATTGGCATGCAGCACTCAGTAGGATAGTTTTTATGTACCATTTGTAAGGATTTACCACAATTTGGGTTTTGTTTTTTGGGCATTATGGTTTATCACTTCTTAATACAACAAATTATATTTATGACTTTATTTAGAACTCTGTTGGTAGCAAAGCATGTCTGTTTATATTACAAGAAATGGATAAATTAAGTTAAATAAGGTATATTAAATTGAAGAATGTGTTATGTTTTATTTATTAATGGCAACAGTTTAATTTTTATATACAATTCTAGACAGAGGTCTATTCAATAACATGTTACTCCGGTTCACTTTATTCAGTCTATAAATTTTTCTGACACTGATTTTTTATTTTCTTTTTTATATAATATAATGATGGTGACAATATAATCTTAACTTTGCTCCAAAGACCCCTTTCAGAAAGGCAATTTATATTTTAGTGTTATTATTCACCCCAAAAGGTGTGAGCATATAGTTGTTATTATCCATCTTTCCATCTCTTTTTGTGTCTGTCTAATTATCCATCTATCTGTCTATCTGTGTGTCTGTCGATCTGTCCATCTTTATATGTGTCTTTCCATCTGTCCATCTATCTGTTTGTTCTTCTGTCTGTCTATCTGTGAGTGTGTCTATCTGTCCATGTTTTGGTGAGACATCAGACATTTTGTACTAACAAAGCCCCCAAGTTGTCAGGATGTGCTCGGGCAGATTGCTCTTGAACTATAATGTTCGAATCTACCGCTCTCGACACTTCCTTGTAACTGAGATTCGAACTCTCAAATTCTGGCATCTCAAGAAGACTTTCGTCATCTACAGCTCCTACTTCTTCACTCATCTCTGAGTCTATGACTGAAACATGGCACGAAACAGCATCTGACACTTGGCTGTTAGAGTCGCTTTTTTTCTTTTCTGGTCGTTTCATTTCGGTTCTCTCTTCGTATTTCTTCAGTAAGTTTATGTGGTATGTGTTGATCTTCTTCCCGACTTTAACTTTGTAGTCCATCCTGTTTATGACTTCAACCACCTCATACGGGCCTTTCCATTGAAGCAACAACTTATTATTGTCTGTTGGCAGTAGCACAAGGACTTTGTCTCCTATTTGTAAACTCCGTGGTCGCGTTTTCTTGTCGTAGTGATGCTTGTAACTGCCCTGAGCTTCATACAAATTTTCCCTGGCAATTTGGCAAGTTTTCTCGAGACGATTTCTCAGATCAATAATGTATGCGTATGTATTTCTGGGCTCTGTCTCGGATTCTTCTGACGACCAGATTGCTTTTAGAATCTGCATTGGTCCTTTCACCGTTCGTCCGTATAGCAACTCGAACGGGGAAAACCCGGTACTTGCTTGTGGTACTTCCCTGTATGCGAACATAACAGCAGCCAGGTATCTATCCCAGTCCTTCAGCTTTTCTTGGCACATTTTCTTTAGCACTCCGTTTATTCGCTCGCACAGACCGTTGCATTTCGGGTTGTATGGAGTCGTAAAAAGTTGTCTCATAGAGACCAATCGACTTACTTCCTTCATAAGATCTGAAGTAAACTGGGCCCCTCGGTCACTCAGTATCTCATTAGGAAAACCAACTCTGCTGAAAACCTCCAGAAGAGCCTCAGAGACACATTCTGTATCGATGTTGCGTAATGCCACTGCCTCTGGATATCTCGTGGCATAATCAACAACCGTCAATATGTATCTATGTCCTTTATCAGAAACCGGTGAGATTGGACCTATGAGATCGACTGCAACTCTTTTGAAAGGAGTATCAATCACAGGATGTTCGCCTAATGGAACCTTGGTCACCCTCCCTTTTGGTGTGGTCTTTTGGCAGATGTCGCATGATCTGCAGAATCGCTGAACATCTGCAGTGATTCCTGGCCAATGGAAGCTTGACATAATTCTGTCTGACGTTTTCTTTGCTGACAGATGCCCGCCAACGATTGACTCATGCGCCAATCTCATCACCTCCAACCGTTTGGTCTCTGGAACTACGATTTGCTTTGTTTCTTGCTTCTGTTTGTCTTGATATGTGCGATACAGTACATCCTTGATAATTCTGTAACTGTATTGGCTTCCGTTCTTCTGATACATGACCTTCCCTTCCTCAACGAAATCCCATAGATGTTTTAAGCTTGAATCCTCCTTTTGTAACTTTTTTAGTTCTTCCACATTCATGTCGTTTTCAACTGCGATCGGGACACGCAAAGCTTGTGATGGCTGACTTTGTTTCTCTGCTTGCGCTCTAGTGACTACTGCTGCCGAAATAGTTTCATCAACTTGTTTTGACTTTTCCTTGTTTTTGACTCTCCCCAAACCCTGCTCGTTACCAATGATTAACTGACATATCAAAGACTCTGTTGCCATTACTTCAAGTTCACCCTTTTAGTATGGAGTGTCAACTTGAATCTTCGCTCCAGGCACAATCTTTACTGTCCCGTCTATCATGATCATGGCGTATTCCTTCCCTGTCCACTGGTCATCACGCACAAATTCTCTTCTGACCGCTGACATTTCACACCCACTATCACGCATACACTGTACTTTCTGGCTTCCTACAAACCCTGTGTCTAACTCAAGACGCCGCTTTCCTCTTAAATTCTCGAGCATACAAAGACCTGAGACAATTTTTAACGACCCTCCATTTCCAAGTTTCAGCTTGCCGTCCTCAGTGTTGTCTTGTATGTTTGCTAAGACTGACATTGCAGAAATCTTCTGGCCAGACCTTTGCCGATCACCTACCCTCTGCTCCCTATTTTCTGAATGCCAACTATTGGCATCGTTCTTGTAATGCTTCTTATTATCACCACTTCTGCAATCGGCAGCAAAGTGGCCAACGCGGTGACAAATAAAACATCGGGTTTTTTCTTTCGCAGATCTCTGTGGTGTTAACGTTCTGCAATCGTCTTGCCTTTGTTGAGTCTTGATGACCGTTGATGAAGATACGCCTGACTTGCAAATACTACCACCGTGAGCCTCAATGTACTGTTCTGCAAGTTCTCGCATGTCATCAACTGACTTCGGTGTCCTTTCCTTCAAAAACAAAGCCGAATCTTTTGAGCAACACTGTATAAACTGCTCTCGAATTAACAAATCTGCTAGAGCCTTAAACGTGTTCTCAATTTCAACCATTTCTGTCCATCTAGAGAAATATCTTTTCAATTGTGCAACAAACTGGAAGACGGTTTCTTCGTTTGTTGGCCTGCTTTGACGGAACCTGACCCTATAGCCTTCCTCCGTAAACTGATATCGCCTCAACACGGCCCTCTTCAACTCCTTGTAGTTGTTGATTTGGTCGCGAGGCATACTACTATATACTTCAAGACCCCTGCCTGTCAATAAAGCACTTAGACTTAAAGCCCATGTATCCTCTTCCTATTTCTGACTCACAGCAAACATCTCAAATCTCTCGATGTAAGCATCGATATCGTCTCTTAGCTCGTCAAATTTGGGCAATTTTGGTCTTGCCGATCTGATTTGCTCATGAATTTGTGCTTTTTCACGAGACCCAGCCTCAGCTTTTAAACGTAATATTTCGATTTTACGTTCTTGTTCTTGTGAGCGAATCTTTGCATCAAGCTCATGTTTTTCTCTCTCAATAAGCGCGCATTCCATTTCACGCTTGTGTGCTCTTTCCATTCTTTCTTCAGCTTCATGCTGCAACTTTTGAACATACTCGCGAAGCTCAGCACCCGCTAAACCCAATCTTTCCCCAGCCGTCAAATAATTTTCAATCTCCATTGTGTCCAGTAAAATGAAGCAATAAAACCTCCTTGGCCAGATAAATATCCCGGACGAGCCCCCAAGTTGTCAGGATGTGCTCGGGCAGATTGCTCTTGAACTATAATGTTCGAATCTACCGCTCTCGACACTTCCTTGACTTAAAAACCGGTCCTGGCACTAAGGTGTCAGTGACTTTGCTTCATATGACTACGGTTACAATGAAAATCAATTGATGCCCGGCATTGGGTTCTAGGGGTTTAGATGAGCGTAATATTTACAAACATGTGCTCGACATTAAGTGCTCTACAATATGTACAAACTACTAAAAACCAATTACAACTAATATAAACATGAGAAAAACGATGTATGATTAAACATGAAACCAAACAACATGAATTCTATTTAACATGATGAAAAATGACGATGATTTTGAAGTCAATGACAACTAAGAAATCTGGTAAACACTAAATCAGCGACTATAAAATCAATAATAAACTTTATACTTCAATGACTAGCGCAAAATGTACATGGCTCCCTAAGCCCTCTAACCAACTGACCAAAACCACTCTAATCTACATTTTGAGGCGATGCAGCGGAAACGCGATACTCTGGTATGAGATAAAACAACAGACCACAGCCAAGGTGTTGAAAATGTCGTCTGCTGTGTCTACCTGCGAAAGCGCTCTCATTGCTCTTTGAAAAGATGCGCTGATACATAGTTATATGTATGTTTTCATGCGCTGATATTAAGTATTAATATAGTCATTAGCAGATACAATTCCTTATTTGCGTAAAACTACAATTTTCTGACAATTACATGTGATTTATTTAGAGAAAATAAAGATTTTTCTTAAAAAAAAGAGACCAATTTGTGATTTTTTTAAATTAAAAATCAACAATATCTATACAGTCAAACATCATAGTTAATGGTCCTATATTGTTTTGCAACATTTTTTTCACCTTGACTGATATTTGTTAGTTCACAAACATAAACATAAGTGACTAAAGTAAATGTCTTTAAATGTGCATAATATATAACAAACATCTACTGTTTTTGTAATCTGACACCTCTTTTTGCATTGAGTGACACAACCAAATGAACATGTGTGGCAATGTGACTATATGATAGTGAAAAATATCTGTCAGTCATATAACTTAAGAAGGGTCACCGGCCGCAATAGCTCAGGTGGTAGAGCGCCGGCTTGCAGATCGGGAGGTCGTGGGTTCGAACCCCGGCCGGGTCAAACCAAAGACTTTAAAGTTGGTAGTAGTGGCTTCCCTCCTAACGCTCGGGGCAAAGGGGACAGCATTACGCCTGACTCGTCGGTGTCAGTATAATGGACCGACCGGGTTCAGTCCCTGGGCACCTCATAAGTGCCCCTGTGCTATAATGATAGAAATGTTGCTGCGCAGTATCGGCAAAAATGCCGGCTAATCCCAATCCCTAAGAAGGGTCAATTACTTGTGATCACTGTCTCTATTAGAAAGCCTAAAGGTTCCTGGTGACTGCTTAACAGAAGTAAATACAGTTGCTCATTAATCACACAATAATTGAGGACTTCTTTTTCATAACTGGTGGCAGATTTTTTTTCGCTTGCTTAAAAGCCTCTGCACATGTAATGAATGTCTGCAGTTAGCAGCTATCAGTTGGTGAAAGTAGTGGTTAACCTTAGCTTGAAAAGTATGGCCAACTGTTTTCAGCAAAAATATTTTAGGATTTTTGCTCAGAATCTTTGTTGCTCTAGTTCAACTCTTGGTTTTGTATATTTTGACCTTGTTTGGTCACATGCAACAGTGCCTGTTGTCTATTAGCACAAATAGGGCAGTAAAGGAAAATCATTCCTCTTTGTTTATGTAATACTGTTTATGTATTTTCTTTCAATAATGTTATAAGACATTTCATTATTTATGTCTTAAAATTATGTTTGCATCTAGATATACAGGGGACCACTGCTGTTTTTTTGTGTGTTCTTTTTAGCTCACCTGAACTTGCTGAGCCTACCATCTGGCATCCATCATGCAGCAACATTTTCAAAGGAAATCTCCTCTGAAACCACTGGGCCAAATTCAGCCAAACTTTCTTAGAAACTTAAGTAGCCAGGGGGAATGAAAACTTGCTCAAATAATTTTGATTCGTCAAAAAACATGACTGCCAGGGGTGTGGCCATTTTCTAATAATGCTATATAGGAAAACTTCTTGTCAAGAAGAACAAGAGCTAGTGCTTTGATAATTAGTAAACATGTTTTTTTGGGTAGCCATGTATGAAGATTTTTTCGCCAAGTGTGTGGCCATTTTACATTTATGCCAATATAGAAAAACTTTGAACATCTTCCTGTCATAAACTACAAGAGCTTGAGCTTTCATAATTGGTTTACATGTCCTTTAGATAGCCCTGTGTCAAGATTGTCCAAATAATTCTGATCCCTCAAAAAAACATGGCCGCCAGGAGAGTGGCCATTTTCCATATATGGCTATTTTGGAAAACTTGGAAAATCTTATTGTCAGGAACTACTTGAGCCAGAGCCATGATATTTGGTATGCATGTTTCTTGAGTGGTTCTGTATCAAGATTGTTCAAAACATTTTGATCTGTCATATAGTATAGCCACCAAGGGTGTAGCCATTTTCCTTATATGGAAAAACTTTGAAAATACTGTCTACAATCAAAACCACAAGGGCTAAATGTCTACTTCACTCAGGTGAGCAGTATAGGGCCATCATGACCCTCTTGTTCTGATCCTACATTTGGAAGATTTATCAGTATAATCCCACAAAACAAAAATATGAGGAAGTACAACTTTTATGCTCTGAAGCCATGGAAGCAATAATTGTACTTTCATGTCTACTGTAAATAAATGAGAATGGGATTGGATGTTTTTAACATTGTATCCAATAAACTTCTAGGACTTAACACTGAGTCTGCTATGTACAGCGTGATCAGGCATAGGCAAATAATGTAGCTTCCACAGGGAGCTTTCTGATCTAGATCTGCACTATTTGCTGCTGACTCTCCTGTAATTTTGACTCCATGTTTCTATTAACTAATTCTAAAAACTTAGCATGGTTTATTCACATATATAGCAGTGTAAGGATTAACTTTGTTTCTTGTATGCTGGAGAGACAATTGATGCTGCATCATGCAGGTTTTTATGAGGTCTATTGGTGCACCAGGATGAGAATAATGTTCCGACTCCCCAGAAGTGGGCTGAATTACATTCTCCTGACAGTTTTATCAACACCAATATAATGGTGTCTGTGCAAAGACAGTCTCTTCTATATTGATGTTGCTTGAATATGGAATCTTAGAACTGGGGCACAGAACAAATGACAAAAATAAATACCTGTATCCTGTGAATAATTTATGTTTTGTATGTTTATGTTTTTTAACAACTGTTTTTTCTCCTTTATTATAATTCAAGTATCTTTTTACATAAGGTAGTTTTTACTACTTATATACATAAGGGCTGTTGAGAAATAACTTGAAGAGTTGTTCTTTTTTCATACACCAAAGAAAAAAAAACCTATCTACACTTAAGCAGTAAAGTCTGAAATAGCAGGCAGTAGACGGACACCATCCAATTCCCTAATCTTGAAATAAAAGAAAAGCTTTGGTTGTCTCCCTTAGGTGATTTGTTTTCACATACAGTGATACTTTATATATAAAACATTCAGATTTTAATGTTTTATCTACTTTCATTGTTTCATTATCACCATACTGCCCAAGTATCTTTTCTCATTTTTATCTAAATTAGCAATACAAGATACCAAGATACACAACTGGTTAAATGTATATGTATATATATATACCAAGATACGCAACTGGTTATATATATATATACCTACTCCCATGGGAAACAATACAAAGTTATTGAAAAAGAGCAAGGCCATCTTGTAAACAGAGGGACATTGGTAAACTAGCTAATCTCTAGGAAACAGACAGTAAATGAGAGCCTTCAGGCATTAAGAGTCACGTAAGGGGATACATTTAATAGAAACAGATAGACACAAACCGTGGAATGGACACAAATAACAAGTCAGTTTGATATTTTCATCCTTGAAGGTTTTAAGATGCATTATACTTAAGAGACTAGTTGACCTGTAACATTATTTTGAGACAGAAAATGTCCGAGTACTTGAAAATTTGATCTGATAGTATTGATTTCAGTATTTGCTTACAATATCCATGCTTGTAACACTTTTTGTCATTGTAATACAGGAATCCAGTCAGTCAGATTTGATCACCCCAAAGATTGACAAAGCCATGGAAATGTTTAAAGCTAGGCAGCAACAACAGCAGCAGCAGCATGACCAGTCATCATCTAACCTGTCAGAGGCCAGTTACATCCCGTCCATCACGGACACAGAGGCCAGTCCCAGCACTGTCAGGGCCCAATCAAGACTGAAGGTAACACAATTAGTTGGCAGTCCTACACATTGTAACACTATATTCTTCCAAATTGTCTGAAAATGGTCTTCATCCAATTAAAAATGAAAACTAACTTCAAACACTATGGATGAACACTGTAAGCGCTATAGATAAACACAGTATTGAAAACACTATGGATGATCACTATAAACACTATAGATAAACACAGTATTGAAAACACTATGGATGATCACTATAAACACTATAGATAAACACAGTATTGAAAACACTATGGATGAACACCGTGATCAAACACTATAGATAAACACAGTGTTGAAAACACTATAAATGAACACTGTTTCCAAACACTATAGATAAACACGATGTTTAAACACTAGGGATGAACACAGTGACCAAACACTATGGATGAACATCATGTTTAAACACTATGGATGAACACAGTGGCCAACACTGTGTTACTACAGCTGAACACTGTTCAAACACTAGGGATGAACACTGTGTTTAAACACTAGAGATGAACACCAGGTTCAAAGACTAGGGATGGACACCATGTTCAAAGACTAGGGATGGACACCATGTTCAAACACTAGGGATGGACACTATGTTTAAAGACTAGGGATGGACACCATGTTCAAAGACTAGGGATGGACACTATGTTCAAAGACTAGGGATGGACACTATGTTTAAAGACTAGGGAATGACACCATGTTCAAAGACTAGGGATGAACACTATGTTTAAAGACTAGGGATGGACACTATGTTCAAAGACTAGGGATGGACACCATGTTCAAAGACTAGGGATGGACACCATGTTCAAAGACTAGGGATGGACACCATGTTCAAAGACTAGGGATGGACACCATGTTCAAAGACTAGGGATGGACACCATGTTCAAAGACTAGGGATGGACACCATGTTCAAAGACTAGGGATAAACACCATGTTCAAAGACTAGGGATGGACACCATGTTCAAAGACTAGGGATGGACACCATGTTCAAATACTAGGGATGGACACTATGTTCAAAGACTAGGGATGGACACTATGTTCAAAGACTAGGGATGGACACTGTGTTCAAAGACTAGGGATGGACACTATGTTCAAAGACTAGGGATGGACACCATGTTCAAAGACTAGGGATGAACACCATGTTCAAAGACTAGGGATAGACACCATGTTCAAAGACTAGGGATGGACACCATGTTCAAAGACTAGGGATGGACACCATGTTCAAACTCTAGGGATGAACACCATGTTCAAAGACTAGGGATGGACACCATGTACAAAGACTAGGGATAAACACCATGTTCAAAGACTAGAGATGGACACCATGTTCAAAGACTAGGGATAAACACCATGTTCAAAGACTAGGGATGAACACCATGTTCAAAGACTAGGGATGGACACTATGTTCAAAGACTAGGGATGGACACTATGTTTAAAGACTAGGGATGAACACCATGTTCAAAGACTAGGGATGAACACTATGTTCAGAGACTAGGGATGGACACTATGTTTAAAGACTAGGGATGGACACCATGTTCAAAGACTAGGGATGGACACTATGTTTAAAGACTAGGGATGGACACCATGTTCAAAGACTAGGGATGGACACCATGTTTAAAGACTAGGGATGAACACTATGTTCAAAGACTAGTGATGGACACTATGTTCAAAGACTAGGGATGGACACCATGTTCAAAGACTACGAATAGACACCATGTTCAAAGACTAGGGATAGACACCATATTCAAAGACTAGGGATGAACACCATGGTCAAAGACTAGGGATGGACACCATGTTCAAAGACTAGGGATGGACACTATGTTCAAAGACTAGGGATGGACACTATGTTCAAAGACTAGGGATGGACACCATGTTCAAAGACTAGGGATGGACGCTATGTTCAAAGACTAGGGATGGACACCATGTTCAAAGACTAGGGATGGACACTATGTTCAAAGACTAGGGATGGACACTATGTTCAAAGACTAGGGATGGACACCATGTTCAAAGACTAGGGATGGACACCATGTTCAAAGACTAGGGATGGACACTTTGTTCAAAGTCTTGGGATGGACACTATGTTCAAAGACTAGGGATGGACACCATGTTCAAAGACTAGGGATGGACACCATGTTCAAAGACTAGGGATGGACACCATGTTCAAAGACTAGGGATGGACACCATGTTCAAAGACTAGGGATGGACACTGTGTTCAAAGACTAGGGATGGACACCATGTTCAAAGACTAGAGATGGACACCTTGTTCAAAGACTAGGGATGGACACCATGTTCAAAGACTAGGGATGGACACTGTGTTCAAAGACTAGGGATGGACACCATGTTCAAAGACTAGGGATGGACACCATGTTCAAAGACTAGGGATGAACACCATGTTCAAAGACTGGGGATGGACACCTTGTTCAAAGACTATGGATGGACACCATGTTCAAAGACTAGGGATGGACACCATGTTTAAAGACTAGGGATGGACACCATGTTCAAAGACTAGGGATGGACACCATGTTCAAAGACTAGGGATGGACACCATGTTCAAAGACTAGGGATGGACACTATGTTCAAAGACTAGGGATGGACACCATGTTCAAAGACTAGGGATGGACACCATGTTCAAAGACTAGGGATGGACACCATGTTCAAAGACTAGGGATAGACACTATGTTCAAAGACTAGAGATGGACACTATGTTCAAAGACTAGGGATGGACACCATGTTCAAAGACTAGGGATGGACACCATGTTCAAAGACTAGGGATGGACACCATGTTCAAAGACTAGTGATGGACACCATGTTCAAAGACTAGGGATGGACACCATGTTCAAAGACTAGTGATTGACACCATGTTCAAACACTAGGGATGAACACTGTGTTTAAACACTAGAGATGAACACCATGTTCAAAGACTAGGGATGGACACCATGTTCAAAGACTAGGAATGGACACTGTGTTCAAAGACTAAGGATGGACACCATGTTCAAACACTAGGGATGCACACTATGTTCAAACACTAGGGATGAACACTGTGTTTAAACAGTAGAGATTAACACCATGTTCAAAGACTAGGGATGGACACCATGTTCAAAGACTAGGGATGGACACTATGTTCAAAGACTAAGGATGGACACCATGTTCAAACACTAGGGATGGACACCATGTTCAAAGACTAAGGATGGACACCATGTTCAAAGACTAGGGATGGACACTATGTTTAAAGACTAGGGATGGACACCATGTTTAAACAGTAGCGATGGACACTATGTTCAAAGACTAGGGATGGACACTATGTTCAAAGACTAGTGATGGACACCATGTTCAAAGACTAGGGATGGACACCATGTTCAAAGACTAGGGATGGACACCATGTTCAAAGACTAGGGATGGACACTGTGTTTAAACACTAGGGATGGACACTATGTTCAAAGACTAGTGATGGACACCATGTTCAAAGACTAGGGATGGACACCATGTTCAAAGACTAGGGATGGACACTATGTTCAAAGACTAGGGATGGACACTATGTTCAAAGACTAGTGATGGACACCATGTTAAAAGACTAGGGATGGACACCATGTTCAAACACTAGGGATGGACACCATGTTCAAACACTAGGGATGGACACCATGTTCAAACACTAGGGATGGACACCATGTTCAAAGACTAGGGATGGACACCATGTTCAAACACTAGGGATGGACACCATGTTCTAACACTAGGGATGGACACCATGTTCAAACACTAGTGATGGACACCATGTTCAAACACTAGGGATGGACACCATGTTCAAAGACTAGGGATGGACACCATGTTCAAAGACTAGGGATGTACACTGTGTTTAAACACTAGAGGTGAACACCATGTTAAAAGACTAGGGATGGACACTATGTTCAAAGACTAGTGATGGACACCATGTTCAAAGACTAGGGATGGACACCATGTTCAAAGACTAGGGATGGACACTGTGTTTAAACACTAGAGGTGAACACCATGTTAAAAGACTAGGGATGGACACCATGTTCAAAGACTAGGAATGGACACCATGTTCAAAGACTAGGGATGGACACCATGTTCAAACACTAGGGATGGACACCATGTTCAAAGACTAGGGATGGACACAATGTTCAAAGACTAGGGATGGACACCATGTTCAAACACTAGGGATGGACACTGTGTTCAAAGACTAGGGATGGACCCCATGTTCAAAGACTAGGGATGGACACCATGTTCAAAGACTAGGGATGGACACCATGTTCAAAGATTAGAGATGGACACTATGTTTAAAGACTAGGGATGGACACCATGTTCAAAGACTAGGGATGGACACCATGTTCAAACACTAGGGATGGACACCATGTTCAAAGACTAGGGATGGACACCATGTTAAAAGACTAGGGATGGACACTATGTTCAAAGACTAGAGATGGACACTATGTTCAAAGACTAGGGATGGACACCATGTTCAAAGACTAGGGATGGACACCATGTTCAAAGACTAGGGATGGACACCATGTTCAAAGACTAGTGATGGACACCATGTTCAAAGACTAGGGATGGACACCATGTTCAAAGACTAGTGATTGACACCATGTTCAAACACTAGGGATGAACACTGTGTTTAAACACTAGAGATGAACACCATGTTCAAAGACTAGGGATGGACACCATGTTCAAAGACTAGGAATGGACACTGTGTTCAAAGACTAAGGATGGACACCATGTTCAAACACTAGGGATGCACACTATGTTCAAACACTAGGGATGAACACTGTGTTTAAACAGTAGAGATTAACACCATGTTCAAAGACTAGGGATGGACACCATGTTCAAAGACTAGGGATGGACACTATGTTCAAAGACTAAGGATGGACACCATGTTCAAACACTAGGGATGGACACCATGTTCAAAGACTAAGGATGGACACCATGTTCAAAGACTAGGGATGGACACTATGTTTAAAGACTAGGGATGGACACCATGTTCAAAGACTAGGGATAGACACTATGTTCAAAGACTAGAGATGGACACTATGTTCAAAGACTAGGGATGGACACCATGTTCAAAGACTAGGGATGGACACCATGTTCAAAGACTAGGGATGGACACCATGTTCAAAGACTAGTGATGGACACCATGTTCAAAGACTAGGGATGGACACCATGTTCAAAGACTAGGGATTGACACCATGTTCAAACACTAGGGATGAACACTGTGTTTAAACACTAGAGATGAACACCATGTTCAAAGACTAGGGATGGACACCATGTTCAAAGACTAGGAATGGACACTGTGTTCAAAGACTAAGGATGGACACCATGTTCAAACACTAGGGATGCACACTATGTTCAAACACTAGGGATGAACACTGTGTTTAAACAGTAGAGATTAACACCATGTTCAAAGACTAGGGATGGACACCATGTTCAAAGACTAGGGATGGACACTATGTTCAAAGACTAAGGATGGACACCATGTTCAAACACTAGGGATGGACACCATGTTCAAAGACTAAGGATGGACACCATGTTCAAAGACTAGGGATGGACACTATGTTTAAAGACTAGGGATGGACACCATGTTTAAACAGTAGCGATGGACACTATGTTCAAAGACTAGGGATGGACACTATGTTCAAAGACTAGTGATGGACACCATGTTCAAAGACTAGGGATGGACACCATGTTCAAAGACTAGGGATGGACACCATGTTCAAAGACTAGGGATGGACACTGTGTTTAAACACTAGGGATGGACACTATGTTCAAAGACTAGTGATGGACACCATGTTCAAAGACTAGGGATGGACACCATGTTCAAAGACTAGGGATGGACACTATGTTCAAAGACTAGGGATGGACACTATGTTCAAAGACTAGTGATGGACACCATGTTAAAAGACTAGGGATGGACACCATGTTCAAACACTAGGGATGGACACCATGTTCAAACACTAGGGATGGACACCATGTTCAAACACTAGGGATGGACACCATGTTCAAAGACTAGGGATGGACACCATGTTCAAACACTAGGGATGGACACCATGTTCTAACACTAGGGATGGACACCATGTTCAAACACTAGTGATGGACACCATGTTCAAACACTAGGGATGGACACCATGTTCAAAGACTAGGGATGGACACCATGTTCAAAGACTAGGGATGTACACTGTGTTTAAACACTAGAGGTGAACACCATGTTAAAAGACTAGGGATGGACACTATGTTCAAAGACTAGTGATGGACACCATGTTCAAAGACTAGGGATGGACACCATGTTCAAAGACTAGGGATGGACACTGTGTTTAAACACTAGAGGTGAACACCATGTTAAAAGACTAGGGATGGACACCATGTTCAAAGACTAGGAATGGACACCATGTTCAAAGACTAGGGATGGACACCATGTTCAAACACTAGGGATGGACACCATGTTCAAAGACTAGGGATGGACACAATGTTCAAAGACTAGGGATGGACACCATGTTCAAACACTAGGGATGGACACTGTGTTCAAAGACTAGGGATGGACCCCATGTTCAAAGACTAGGGATGGACACCATGTTCAAAGACTAGGGATGGACACCATGTTCAAAGATTAGAGATGGACACTATGTTTAAAGACTAGGGATGGACACCATGTTCAAAGACTAGGGATGGACACCATGTTCAAACACTAGGGATGGACACCATGTTCAAAGACTAGGGATGGACACCATGTTAAAAGACTAGGGATGGACACTATGTTCAAAGACTAGAGATGGACACTATGTTCAAAGACTAGGGATGGACACCATGTTCAAAGACTAGGGATGGACACCATGTTCAAAGACTAGGGATAGACACCATGTTCAAAGACTAGTGATGGACACCATGTTCAAAGACTAGGGATGGACACTATGTTCAAAGACTAGGGATGGACACTATGTTCAAACACTAGGGATGGACACTATGTTTAAAGACTAGGGATGAACACCATATTTAAAGACTAGGGATGAACACCATGTTCAAAGACTAGGGATGGACACCATGTTCAAAGACTAGGGATGAACACCATGTTCAAAGACTAGGGATGGACACCATGTTCAAAGACTAGGGATGGACACTATGATTAAAAGACTGTATGAACAATTATTTGATATTTAAATAGATAAAAGTTCATATTTTTTTCTTTTAGGTTGTTATTGCCTGGTTCTAAACAGAAAAAAATAATTTCATTGAGATTTAATTCTTTTAGACTTTTTGTATTAGATTCTTAACAATGAAGTAGTCCTTCTTTCTTCCTTGTGGCAGGCACATTTATGTATCTCTATGAGCCTCTTCTTTAGCCAAAAGGCAAGAGAATAACTTAAATGGAATTGATTGGACCATTAACTAGGATAAATGTACAAGAAGACATATTTTCTTTCATTTCCTGGATTCTTTCTAGAAGACTTAAAAGAGTGTATAATGATTGCATTATTTTCCTCATAGCTCAATTCCACTGACCCCCTTAATAGTTAATTTCAATATATAAAGTCAAAATGTATATTGTGATTCTTAAAGCTCTTTTGTATGCAAAGTTAAGTGGAAGAGAATGATTGAGTTCTCCATTACTAGAGGCATGAGTCTTCATCTGCACTGATCCTTTTACTTGCTAACAATCCCAACATCAGATAAGGGAAGTCTATAGGGTTTTGGGCACCAATTTATACCAGGCTGGATCATGACTCTTATTACCAACCACTTGTACATTTTGAGGTTTCTTGCTTACAGCTTCTCACATTTAAATATTTAGATAAACTGATATAGACTTAGCAGCAAATAGTGTAGAACCAGGTAAGACAGCTTCCAGCTGAGAAGTCTGATCTGGATCTAATCTATGTGCCTAAGCCCGAGCAATTTGTGCTTAGTGGGTATAAAAATCACATATAAGTATATACAAATGCAGTATAAAATATAAAATACAGCATGCCAGTTAAGTTGTTTCTTCACACTATATTAGATAAACTAAACAATGTGCTTATTAGTTCCATGATATACTTACTAATGTGCTTGAGGGTACAATGATAAAATAATCATTGTGCTGTTACATACCACGAGCAAATGACCAATGTGCTTATGGGTACATCTACCATGATAAACTAACCAATGTTCTTGTAGGGACCCTGATAAACTAACCAATGTACTTATGGGCACCCTGATAAACTAACCAATGTATTTATGGGCACCCTGATAAACTAACCAATATGCTTGTGGGAACCTTGATAACCAATGTACTTCTAGGTACCCTGGTAAACTAACCAATGCACTTGTGGGCACCCTGATAAACTAACCAATGTGATTGTAGGTACCCTGAGAAACTAACCAATATGATTGTAGGTACCCTGAAAAACTAACCAATGCACTTGTGGGCACCCTGATAAACTAACCAATGTGATTGTAGGTACCCTAATAAACTAACCAATGTGATTGTAGGTACCCTGATAAACTAACCAATGTGATTGTAGGTACCCTGAGAAACTAACCAATGTGATTGTAGGTACCCTGATAAACTAACCAATGTGATTGTAGGTACCCTGATAAACTAACCAATGTGATTGTGAGCACCCTCTGTAACTTACCAGCATGCTTGAGGGTGCCATGATAAACTTACCAATGTACTTATAGGCACCCTGATAAACTAACCAATGTGATTGTAGGTACCCTGATAAACTAACCAAAATGCCTGAGGGTTCCTTGATAAATGAACCAATGTACTTATAGGCACCCTGATAAACTAGCCAATGTACTTATAGGCACCCTGATAAACTAACCAATGTACTTATAGGCACCCTGATAAACTAACCAATGTACTTATAGGCACCCTGATAAACAAACCAATGTACTTACAGGCACCCTAATAAACGAACCAATGTACTTACAGGCACCCTAATAAACTAACCAATGTACTTATAGGCACCCTTATAAACTAACCAATTTACTTTAGCACCCTTATAAACTAACCAATGTACTTTAGTTCTAGTACCTTTTGTGAATAAGTTTTAAAAGTGCTTATCAATCTTTTAAAATATGCCTTTTCTATATTTCTATATTAATCATACATTAAAGGTATAATAAAAGGGCTTTATTGTAATATTTGTTTTTATTTAATTTTGACAAATAAATAGGTACTTTATCAACATATATAGTATGAGAATCTATCTCTAAAACAGGTTTATCAAAGTAAAACATATGGTACAATTCTTTCCATATTTTTCATTTGCTGATTACAGAGAAGCATGTAGTTTGTGCCCTGATGAGAATATATACAGTTTGTCATTTGCATCTCAGCACACATCTTTAGTTATTCTTTTTTCCTACCATTCCTTAATTACTTTCTTCTTTTCCCCATTCCTTTGTGATTTTTCTTCCAATTATTGTCACTCATTAAAAGGCAGTGTTTGCCTGTGCTGTCACAGTCTCTTATTGTCCCTAAATGACGGAGTGGCAAACAATGTAATAAAGTGGTTGCTTGGTCAGCTTCCATGGCGTGACTTGAAAGTGTCTGAACTTCTCCAAAACTCATGCAATAAGCCACCCTCTTACACGTTATGACATTCCTTTGAGAGTTGTGACAAGAATGATTAGACCTGATCATGCTACATGGATTATTTAGCAGTACAACTTCAAGTTACTAGTTTAACACCTTATGGACATGAATGAAGGTATATTGCTACAGACTAAGCACCAAAGGGTGCCCACCTGATTAGACCTGATTAGACAACTTCCAGCTGGAGATAGCTGAGTAGGATCTACACTATTGGCCTAAGCCCTGTCAATACAACACTTTACTTTTCTTGAGCTTTGCTCCTATCATGCTGTCTTAATTAATAACTAAAAACAAGTCTGAAGTCATTTGTTAATTTCTTCATTTAGAATCTATTAGACATACTGCACAAGGGGTTGGCAACAAATAATGTTGATTGAGATAACATGTCTATACTTGTTGCTATTTGCCTGGACCTGATCAGCTCATGCTCTGTAAATTAAATGCTTATGCCTTCCCCATATATTCATCTTTTTTACATCATCAGACGATGTATTCAGCAGAAGCAGATAAATAGCTGCTGTCACTATGATAGCATATCCTGAACCAGGCCATTTAATATACAAACTGGCTGTTGATGCTTTATATAACTATAATTATACTGAAGGAAAAAAGTTTAGCAAGTTCAGAGAGGATTGACTCCTAGGGAACTGTGAACCACGGAGAATAGTCTGTTTTGCTGTGCACATACTGCACAGGATTTTCATGAAAGTTACGTTTTACGCTTACATAATGGTGTAGTTTAAAAAAAGGGGGAAATCATATTGTCAGTGGATGGGCACAATTGGTTAATATGGAAACGTTTTAGTCACATTGATTTATAGACGCAAACCGAATTATGTAAAAAACTTTCTCAACTTTTTTCCTTCAGTATATGTATCATCCTTCAAAGTTTACAATACTAACTACAGATGTTATTCACACAATGCAGATGCCATTATTTAGCATTCACTGATATTTCATGTGTCAGAGCATGTCATGCAAGCTGACTGGTGTCGAAATTATAGAAACTGCTTACCATCATCTTGCTTACAGCATTATCAACTATGCAAATCTCAACTTAATGCCATCTGTTTTAAACCTTTTACAATTTCATTATAAGATAAAGACGTAATACAATCTTCATCATGTAAGTATGACTGGTATTTTGAAGTCAGTCTGTTCTCTCTCCAGCCCTAACTTTATCTGCCAATAAGTGTCCTCATACTTGTAAAATAAAATTGATATATACTGAAAATGAGCATGCTTGTATGGTATCTCTGACTGTTGTATGTCTATCATTATAGTTTATAGACTCCTGGTTTATGTTAGTCAATCAAAGTGCATCGAGATGACTTTGTACCAGGTATATATCCAAACTGCTATACTTTTTATTATTTTGCAGTTATCATCAATTTTAGGAGAAAACTCTTTGTTTTTGAAAAAAGGTTTTTCACATAAACCCAGCAAAGCAATATGTTTTATCATGGTAGTTCTGCTGACAATACCACTTATCGTGGTAGTTTTTTTCACCTAGCTCAGGGTGAGCTATAGTGATTGCCCTCCTTATGGCATCCTTCATCAAGCATCTGCCGTCCATTGACATGTGTCTATCAACAGTTTGAAAAAACATCTGCTCTGAAACTGCTGGGCAAAATTAAGTCAAACTTTCTCAGAAGCTTAGGCAGGCATGGGGAACAAAAAGTTGTTCAGATAATTTTGATCCATAAAAAAAACACAGGGGCGTGGCCATTTTCTATAGCTGGCGATATAGGAAAACTTAGAAAATCTTCTTGTCAGAAACTGCAAAAGCCTTTATATTTGGTATACATGTTGTTTGGGTGGCCCTGTGTCAAGATTGTTCAAAGAATTTTGATTCCTCAAAAAACATGGCCACCAGAGGCATGGCCTTTTTCCATATATATGACTATATAAGAAAATCTTATTGTCTGAAACTGCAAGAGCTAGATTCTTGATAATTGGTATACATGTTCTGTGGGTGGACCTGTATGAAGATTGTTAAAATAATTCTAATCTGTCAAGAAACATTGCTACTAGCAATATATCAATATAAAAACATTGATGTATGTATTATCAGATTGTTTGTACCTGCACCTCTAGGTGTGCAGTGCTTAATTGTATGACATTGTTGGTAATACAACATTGAATTTGCATAAATACCTGTATAAATTACAGGTTGTATTAACACATTTTGATTCACTTGCATACACATTTATGCTGCTTGTAATTTGTTTGCAGAAGGCATACACTATTTAGAAAATGGAATTACCTTGACAAAAGATGATCCGTGCTAGGATTAGCCAAATGAGCAGGACTTCAGTTCTAGCTATTTAGTTATAGATAATATACAAAAATCAGGGTATTACTTTGCATGGAATATCAGAGTTAGTGTGTCATTACTCTCCCGCTGTGCATCCCATACCCTGAACATTGGAATTTAAAAGTTTTTTGTCTGCATATTTAGTACCCAGGCACTTAGTAGGTAACAAGAACTGGCAGCAAGTGACATGCTTGCTTGATCTAAGATAACATTGATAATAATTTCAGTTCAGAGGCCAGCAGAGTTTATGTACATACTTTCTTTAAATTGATGTAAAATCATTCTTCCATTATTTTATTTTCAACTTGTTTGGTCTACAGATTTATTATATATGTTCTTTTAAACATCAGTAATTTTTACTTTGAATAGAAAAATTGTCTTTTGTATACAACAAAATTCCAAGTGGTTAACATTCATACTTACAGCTGCATAGACAAGTTCTTATTTATCACCCATTTTCATTCAATACCCCAATTGCATTTTCTTTAATATCACACTAGTGTTATACAGCTTTTCATGCAATCTGATTGGTTATCCCCTCGCGTGAGCATTTGATATTCATCCATCATGTTTGTAAACAAAACGGATGACAGCTGTTTGCTAATAGGGTAACATGCCACAATTGATAACAGAGAAAAGGGAATGAAAGTACAGAGAAACAATTCATATGATGGATGATACATATACGCTGTCCTCATCGATGGTATTGATTTTGAAGTTGATCGCCGGCCCACAGAGTTAAGCTGTTTTAGCAGCAAAATACAACAAAAAACAGGTTTTTGACTGTAACGGATGAAGGTCTGGAAGATGTTGTTATCAATCAAAGAAACTAAAACACTACTCGTAAAACCCAATATGATCTTGAGTTGCTGTCCTCTTGCTTGAAAACAGTAAATGAAAAGAGACATCGTGAAAAAAGCACGTTGGCTAGGAAATTATTATCCTGAGAGCATCATAAACTAATATGGCGTTTCAACACTATTATATTTGGTTTGAGAGGAAGTGGGGAGCATAGAAGTATATGTTGGGGTGACATCCATTAACACAGCTGTATAGTTTTAGTGTTTATAAATGTAAAATAAATTTTTAAACTAAGTACAATATTTGTTTTGATGTAAGTTTCTTTAAAAAATGGAACTATATTGTATGGGGAAAAATGCACTAAAAATTGTCATGATGCAGTGTGTTTGGTTGAATGAATTCATACAGCCGTGTACCACATTTTGAACTAGAATAGGTGTTTATAAAATGGACAAAAATCTGACACTCGTTACTTAGTACAAACATTTATTAAATGAGTTAAGGAAAAATGTTAGTAAGCTTGCCAAATATGAGCTTGTTCCTGGCACTCTGAAAACAATGAAGCCTTGACAAACACTTGAAGTTTGTTTCAGCATGAATCAATTATATATGCCATATTTCATTAAAGTTAAAAATGACACAATGAAGTATGCTTCACTTTGCTTAACACTGTGTGTTTCAGCATGATTCAATTATATACCATATTTCAGCAATGTTAAAAATGACACAATGAAGTCTGTATGTCTTAACTTAATTAACACTTTGTGTTTCAGCATTATTCAATTGTATGCCATATTTCAGCAATGTTAAAAATGACACTATGAAGTCTGTATGTTTCACCTTGATTAACACTGTGTATTTTAGCTTGATTCAATTATATGCCATATTTCAGCAAAGTTAAAAATGACAAAATGAAGTCTGTCTGTTTCACCTGAATTAACACTGTGTATTTCAGCATGATTCAATTGTATGCCATATTTCAACAAATTTAAAAATGACACAATGAAGTCTGTATGTTTCACCTTGATTAACACTGTGTGTTTCAGCATGATTCAATTGTATGCCATATTTCAGCAAAGTTAAAAATGACACAATGAAGTCTGTATGTTTCACCTTGATTAACACTGTGTGTTTCAGCATGGCTCAATTGTATGCCATATTTCAACAAATTTAAAAATGACACAATGAAGTCTTTATCCTTTACCTTATTTCAGCTAGGTTAAAACGAAAAAAAAAATGAAATGTGTTTCCACATATGATGTCCTAAGTGACCCTTGTTTCCCTTCTGTTACAGCATGAATTCAAGTCCCATAAACAGGAGGCTGATGACCCGAGACTGGTATATCTGGAACAGCAGATAGCTCAGCTGCTAACCAAGGCAAAGGTTGGTGTACTTTTATGAAGAAATCATTCCTCTTCTTTTTCCCTAACCATTCTCATTTTTAGAACTCAAAATCATTATTATCTCAGTGATATAAACCTTAAATTTCTCATGTCTACAAAAGTACCTTATTAAATCTTGATTAACCTAGAATATCCATATACCAAAGACTATCAAGGATTGTCAACCCTTCATAAATAGATCTATTAGATGCTTGGGCTTCTTTCTCCTGCTAATAAAATGGTTATTGGAGATGCGCTAGAGCACGCCGCCTATATATGGAAAAAAGATTTGCACATGCGAGCGGATGTCCTCAGACAGTCTCGTTCTAGCTAGAGAATGATCGAAGAAAAATAGACAAGGTGTTCCGAATTCCGGAAGTTTCGTGATTTACACATTCCCAACCTACCAATCCTATTTCGGTAAACGATGTTCTTTTCATATAATAACTATAGTGAGTCTGCAGTATTATTATATGTAAAGTTGTTCTTTGTATTAATATGTTTATAAATCTTATGAAAACTATTGGTTACTTGTTTGAAATTTACTTTTTTCTCCATTTCTAAAAAAAGATCGATAGCAGTTGTAGTTATACAAAATGCGGATTTTACTCACACACAGATGACAATCATGAAATAGTGCAGTGGTTATGGACTTGTTCTGATGTTAACGGTCTCTGGAGATTGAATCTCCACGCAGTCACAAAACATTTTTCTGTGACTTTTTTCTTCTTTGTTTTTACAATAAATATAACAAACGAAACATTTAAACAGACAAAAAATATTAATCAATGTTACTTATTTAATTATTGATTAGGATCATTGATCAGTTATTGGCGAGGCTATAAAAATGCACTTTCGAGCAGATCTCCTCGGCCATTCTCGTTCTAGCTAGTGAATATGCGAGCGAAAATGGGAGAGATGTTCCTAATTTAGGAAGTTCCGCGATTTACACATTGTCAACATATGGGTCCTAATTCGGTAAATGGTGTTCTTTTATATTTATTTGTATTTATTCTTTGTAACTTCCACGCAAACGAGGTATTTTTACTTTTTAAATTTCTAAACATTAATGTACATCTGACGGTTATACATGTTAATGAAGACATGTTTGTCCCTTTTTTTAGGATTGTACATATAAGTAGCCTTATATACCAGAATTAAGTGATTCCAGTGATTTTAATGTTTGCTAAATAATTTAAGTCAATCATCTCTAAATTTCTAATAAATGTTTATTTTCATTCTTGCATCGCCCTTTGATTGCATCAATACTTTTCTTGTATGATAGAGAAATGTCATTGATTGTTTAGCATTAGAGTTGGCATGCCGAGAGCCAAGCTGTCTGTTTCAATGTTGAGAGACACAAATTGTCTTAATGGATTATAATTGTGATGGCACTGAGTGTCTTGATGCTAATAGTACATTCTGTAATGCTGTTATCTTCAATTTTAATCATTCCCTGTAATGAAGGCAACATGACAGAAACTGAGGAACTGTGTCAGAATGTCAGCCTGTCACTCATGGTTGGGTTTGTGCTTAGTATTTGGTTTCTAAAGCACAGACATAGCCAATTAAATATGCAACATATCCCAAAGCTTGTTTAATTGCTAAAACTTATACTTATTTTTAAAATAGTGAATAAAACCTTCATACTTCAGCTTCAGCTAGCTGGTCTAGATGTACATTCCTTAAATGCTTCATTTGGCTGGTCTAGATGTATTTTCCTTAGTGCTTCAGCTGGCTGGCCTAGATGTACACTCCTTAGTGCTTCAGCTAGTTGGTCTTGATATACACTCCCTAAGGGCTTCAGCTGGCTGGTCTTGATGTACACTCCCTTAGTGCTTCAGCTGACTGGCCTGGATGTACACTCCTTAGTGCTTCAACTGAATGGTCTAGATGTACACTCCTTAGTGCTTCAGCTGGCTGGCCTAGATGTACACTCCTTAGTGCTTCAGCTGGTTGGTCTAGATGTACACTCCTTAAGAGCTTCAGCTGGCTGGCCTGGATGTACACTCCTTAGTGCTTCAGCTGGCTGGTCTGAATTGTACACTCCTTAAGAGCTTCAGCTGGCTGGTCTAGATGTACACTTCTTAGTGCTTCAACTGGCTGGTCTAGATGTACACTCCCTAAGGGCTTCAGCTGGCTGGTCTTGATGTACACTCCCTTAGTGCTTCAGCTGACTGGCCTGGATGTACACTCCTTAGTGCTTCAACTGAATGGTCTAGATATACACTCCTTAGTGCTTCAGCTGGCTGGTCTGAATTGTACACTCCTTAAGAGCTTCAGCTGGCTGGTCTAGATGTACACTTCTTAGTGCTTCAGCTGACTGGTCTGGATGTACATTCCTTAGTGCTTCAGCTGGCTGGTCTTGATGTACACTCCCTTAGTGCTTCAGCTGACTGGCCTGGATGTACACTCCTTAGTGCTTCAACTGAATGGTCTAGATGTACACTCCTTAGTGCTTCAGCTGGCTGGCCTAGATGTACACTCCTTAGTGCTTCAGCTGGTTGGTCTAGATGTACACTCCTTAAGAGCTTCAGCTGGCTGGCCTGGATGTACACTCCTTAGTGCTTCAGCTGGCTGGTCTGAATTGTACACTCCTTAAGAGCTTCAGCTGGCTGGTCTAGATGTACACTTCTTAGTGCTTCAACTGGCTGGTCTAGAAGTACACTCCCTAAGGGCTTCAGCTGGCTGGTCTTGATGTACACTCCCTTAGTGCTTCAGCTGACTGGCCTGGATGTACACTCCTTAGTGCTTCAACTGAATGGTCTAGATGTACACTCCTTAGTGCTTCAGCTGGCTGGCCTAGATGTACACTCCTTAGTGCTTCAGTTGGCTGGTCTGGATGTACACTCCTTTGTGCTTCAGCTGACTGGTCTGGATGTACATTCCTTAATGCTTCAGCTGGCTGTTCTAGATGTACACTCCTTAGTGCTTCAGCTGGCTGGTCTGGATGTACACTCCCTAAGGGCTTCAGCTGGCTGGTCTTGATGTACACACCCTAAGTGCTTCAGCTGACTGGCCTGGATGTACACTCCTTAGTGCTTCAACTGGCTGGCCTGGATGTACACTCGTTAGTGCTTCAGCTGGCTGGTCTAGATGTACACTCCTTAGTGCTTCAGCTGGCTGGTCTGGATGTACCCTCCTTGGTGCTTCAGCTAGCTTGTCTTCATATACACCCCATGGTGCTGCCACTGACTAGTCTGGATGTACACTCCTTTGTGCTTCAGCTGACTGGTCTGGGTGTACACTCCATGGTGCTCCACCTGACTGGTCTTAGTGTACACTCCATGGTGCTTCAGTGGTTGGTCTGTGTATACACTCCTTAGTGTGTCAGCTGACTGGTCTTGGTGTACACTCCATGGTGCTTCAGTGGTTGGTCTGGGTGTAGGCTCCTTAGTGTGTCAGCTGACTTGCCTTGGTGTAAACATCTTGGTACTTCAGCTAGCTTGTCTTGGTATACACTCCTTGATGCTTCTTGGAGCTTCAGCTGAATATGGATGTACTCTCCTCGAAGCTTCAGCTGACTGGTTTTGATGTAAACTCCTTGGTGCTTCAACTTACTGGTCTTGATGTACATTCTTTTGGTGCTTCAGTTTGTTCATCTGAATAAACACTTGTTAGTGCTTCAGTCTAGATATACAATCCTTGGTACTTCAGCTGGCTTGTCAGGCTGTTCTGTCTTTGGTGCTTAAGCTGGCTGGTCCAGATGGACTCTTCTTATTTCTTCAGCTAGCTAATCTGGATATAGACTTCATGGTGTTTCAACTCGCTTGTCTAGATGTAAACTTCTTGGTGCTTCAGCTGACTGGACTTGATGTGGACTCCTGCATGCTTCAGCTGGCTAATCTAGATGTACTCTTGTTAATGCATAACTTGGCTTATAAAAATTTACACCCCTCATTGCTTTAGCTTGCTGATTTAGATGAACACTCAATGGTGCTTCAGCTGACTATTCTGCTTGTAAACTCACTGGTGCTTCAGCTGGCTGGTCTTAGTGTTCACTTCTTGATGCTTCAGCTGACTAGTCTAGATGTACACTCATGGGTGCATTAGCTGCCTGATCTAGATGTACACTCCTGGGTGCATTAGCTGACTGGTCTAGTAGTGCTTCAGTTTGGTGATCAAGATGTACACTCCTTCATACTTCAGCTGGGATAACATTTTTTTACTGAAAAGTCTGACTTGTAGTACTATATTCTCTTAAAATGTACAGCATTTTTTAGTGGATTCTATATTTATTAAAACTATGGATTTAGAAACAGTCAGAACACAGAATACAAGCATAGTTGTATCTTATTTTTATTAGCATCTGAAATAGAAAACAAATATTTTCTCATGAAGAAAACACTGTTTGGGCTACACAATGTGTCTTTGAACACCAAGCTTGTTGTTTTGGGTTTGTAAATCTTCTGTATGTTTATCTCAACTTTTCTTGCAGCAAGGTCCCCCTCTCACAAGCTCTAGCAGTGATGTAGGTGATAGAAGTTCAAGTCCTGGTCCTGGTGTCAGCAGGCAGGTGCCTGAGAGAGGTAAGGACATCCATAAATTGCTCACTAACACATATTCTACCATGGCCATGCCCTGGTGCCTTGGACACTCAATAAATTCAAATGACTATTGGGTTCATTGAATATTTAAAATGAATTATACAGTTAGATTTGATTTATAGTTTTGACACTACAACAGATAAGAAATTGAATCAAGATGTTACTGTTCTCAAAACAGACCAAGGGCAAATAGTTTTCTTACCGTACGATGCCAAAATGTTTGATTATGAACTTTTTAAGTTGTCTTCAAGTTATCTAGTCAATTACGTTGCTTATTACACCTGAACACAGTGTCACTTATAAACTTTGCTCTTATATACATTGACTTCTAGAAACAAAATGGCTGCCCACATTTGACACTTGGTTGTGGCATAACATATGATAAATTGATAATTGCCAAACTACACATGTCATCATAGAAATGCAGCAATATATCTGATGAAAATATTATAGACAGGTTCTATTAAATGATGTACAAGGAAGCTGGCAGTGATTTTCTGTTGCTAAAATAGCCATGCAGAGTTTTAACCTTATATTAGAGACCCCTTCAGACATTGGGGAAAACTTTCGATCCAATGGATCAGGTCTGCAAATTTGACCGGGACCAATAAAAATTACAAGGGTGTCTGTCCAACCAACCAGCCAAATAAAAAAGTGCAAATAAACTCGTTGTTCTCACTGCATTCATATTGTACCAAATGGTGTACAATGAATACACCTTTTATTGCCATTGGGATATGCCACCAGTGTGCTGTACACTTACTCTAATAGTGGTGTACAACTTTCGCTTTACAAACACTGTTTTCACACCAAAAACATTGAGAACGTCAACCTTTTGTTATTTTAATAAGCTTTGTTTTGGAGTATGCAGAAATATGCTCTGTATTTCAGTGGATAAAACAAGGAAAATCATCAGACCCTTTATAAATCTATACATTCTGAAAAAACAGTCAAGGTCAATAAAAATTTCCGCCCCAAAATTGGCAATCACATGACAAAAAATCAACACTGATATGTAATTGTTACATAGACGATGTTAATTTCACTGAATATTTTGAGATATAATAGTGGGATTGTTTTACAAAGTGGTTAGAACTGGCCTTGATCTAGAGTTGAAAATACTCGTAGATGTTTTGAAATGTAACAATTTCTCTTGGAGAATGTTGATTGTTTCCAAAACATATCATTGTAATTAGGACACTGAACATAGATTTAATCTTGGTAGTTGAAAATTTGAGGTCTTGTACTAAGTTTTAAAATGCATGTAAAACAAGTCAAAATTAGCTTTTAAAAACCATTTCTTACCTGAGACTACATCAAGATGGGGTGTAAAAACAGTTCTACATATTTTGGTATGATTTATCAACAACCATTAACAGAACGCCATCAAATTAAATAATAGAGATTCATTTTAATGATCAATCTTTTTAGAAAAAAAAACTTATAAGCATAAACATTTCGATCACTTTGATTTGTAGCTTTTTCTAAAATGTGAATTTTGACGTCACACAAACAGAACAAAATGCAATTACCTTAAGTTGGTAAACTTATATAAACTTTTATAAACACATAATATACTAAACAAATGTTACAGTTTGGTGTTTTATTGAATCCAATTAGTGAAATACTAAACAGTGTGATTGGATGTACATTATTTTGCATTTAAATTGACATTGACCTAGAAGAAATGAGTGTGGGCTATAAGTTAGTCCTGTTTGACTTACAACCGCTGATCTGCCTTACATGGACTTATATAAAGATTGATAAAAATTGTGACTGTTGAATGGATGATTCAATTTCAATTAAATTATCAGCATTTTGAACTAGACATATTTTTGCACATTTTATACACTCATCAATATATTTATTTGTGTTTTAATATTTAAATATAATTATTTATTTGTATTTTTATATGTTCTATCTTGTACATAAAGATAATTGTATTGGCATTTCAGAATATAGAAAAATAATTCACTAAATTCACTTTGAATTCTCAATATACATAGGTTACTAGTGTAAAAGTTTACAAGTGTCATAAAAAGATGCATTCAAACTAAAGTTGTTTTTTAATGTTAAACCAGTTTCATTCACTGTTTTTTTAATCTTATTATATTATATGTAATTTGTTGGAATGACATTTTCTCCCAGCCAGTCAAGTCTGAATTACAGACAACCTTTTTCTTTCACAATGTCTGCTCCATTGTGCAGCTTCTTTCCCTTATTCATTTTATTTTTGCCACACAGCATCAGTATCTACCAGAAATGATTTATCCATCAATGAGAGGTTTTCTCCTCAAAAATTGATATTTTTGCAGAGGAAGTTAGTCTGCAGCTGTTGTTTTCTTGACTAAATGGGTAGGATAATTTTAAGACATAAGTAGATTCAACTTGAATTACTTTTTTAAATACTGGTCTTACAAAAAGGATTTAAGGAAGATAAACTGTTCTTTTTTTATCAAGAGAAGTACACTTCCAATATTAATGATTATCTTTCCTAATTGTAGTTTGCTACCAACAGTAAGGGACTTTTGTGATTTTCAAAAAGTGTTGAAATATTTTTATTTATTAAAACAAGATATCATTTAAACAGTGTATTGGGTGAATTGAAGTCATTTAAACAGTGTATTGGGTGAATTGAAGTCATTTAAACAGTATTGGGCAAATTGAAGCCATTTAAACAGTCTATTGGGTGAATTGAAGTCATTTAAACAGTGTTGGGTGAATTGAAGTCATTTAAACAGTATTGGGTGAATTGAAGTCATTTAAACAGTCTATTGGGTGAATTGAAGTCATTTAAACAGTGTATTGGGTAAATTTAAGTTGCATTCATCTGTTGATAAGGCCTATCAGTTTTGAAAATGACCACTACCTTCTGTCCCCTGAGGTCAGAGGGTTCTGTGGCTGATAGTTTTGCATTTGGGGTAAAACAGGATATGGTATCTTCTAATCTTTTTGAATAATGACAGTTTCGTAAGAATAAATTTTTCCTAAGGAGAGGCCTTATGCATAGCATTTGTTTATTTGTACTGCTGGATACTAGAAATAGACTTAGTCTAGGTTCTGTAGCCATGTATGCATCATTCCACTGTACACAGTTTCTGTAGCCCTGTTTGCATCAGTACATGTACACAAGTTCTGTAGCCATGTATGCATCAGTCCACTGTACACAGGTTCTGTAGCCCTGTTTGCATCAGTCCACTGTACACAGGTTCTGTAGCCATGTATGCATTAGTCCACTGTACACAGGTTCTGTAGCCATGTATGCATCAGTACACTGTACACAAGTTCTATAGCCATGTATGCATCAGTCCACTGTACACAGGTTCTGTAGCCATGTATGCATCAGTCCACTGTACACAGGTTCTGTAGCCCTGTTTGCATCAGTCCACTGTACACAGGTTCTGTAGTCCTGTTTGCATCAGTCCACTGTACACAGGTTCTGTAGCCCTGTTTGCATCAGTCCACTGTACACAGGTTCTGTAGCCCTGTTTGCATCAGTCCACTGTACACAGGTTCTGTAGCCATGTATGCATCAGTACACTTTTCACAGGTTCTGTAGCCATGTATGCATCAGTACACTTTTCACAGGTTCTGTAGCCATGTTTGCATCAGTCCACTGTACACAGGCTCTGTAGCCATGTATGCATCAGTCCACTGTACACAGGTTCTGTAGCCATGTATGCATCAGTACACTTTTCACAGGTTCTGTAGCCATGTATGCATCAGTACACTTTTCACAGGTTCTGTAGCCATGTATGCATCAGTCCACTGTACACAGGTTCTGTAGCCCTGTTTGCATCAGTCCACTGTACACAGGTTCTGTAGCCATGTATGCATCAGTACACTTTTCACAGGTTCTGTAGCCATGTATGCATCAGTACACTTTTCACAGGTTCTGTAGCCATGTATGCATCAGTCCACTGTACACAGGTTCTGTAGCCCTGTTTGCATCAGTCCACTGTACACAGGCTCTGTAGCCCTGTTTGCATCAGTACATGTACACAGGTTCTGTAGCCATGTTTGCATCAGTCAACTGTACACAGGTTCTGTAGCCATGTATGCATCAGTCCACTGTACACAGGTTCTGTAGCCATGTTTGCATCAGTCAACTGTACACAGGTTCTGTAGCCATGTATGCATCAGTCCACTGTACACAGGCTCTGTAGCCATGTATGCATCAGTCCACTGTACACAGGTTCTATAGCCATGTATGCATCATTCCACTGTACACAGGTTCTGTAGCCATGTATGCATCAGTACACTTTTCACAGGTTCTGTAGCCATGTATGCATCAGTACACTTTTCACAGGTTCTGTAGCCATGTATGCATCATTCCACTGTACACAGGTTCTGTAGTCATGTTTGCGTCAGTCCACTGTACACAGGCTCTGTAGCCATGTATGCATCAGTCCACTGTTCTCAGGTTCTGTAGCCCTGTTTGCATCAGTCCACTGTACACAGGTTCTTTAGCCCTGTTTGCATCAGTACATGTACACAGGTTCTGTAGCCATGTTTGCATCAGTCAACTGTACACAGGTTCTGTAGCCATGTATGCATCAGTCCACTGTACACAGGCTCTGTAGCCATGTATGCATCAGTCCACTGTACACAGGCTCTGTAGCCCTGTTTGCATCAGTCAACTGTACACAGGTTCTGTAGCCATGTATGCATCAGTCCACTGTACACAGGCTCTGTAGCCATGTATGCATCAGTCCACTGTACACAGGTTCTGTAGCCATGTATGCATCAGTCCACTGTACACAGGCTCTGTAGCCATGTTTGCATCAGTCCACTGTACACAGGTTCTGTAGCCCTGTTTGCATCAGTCCACTGTACACAGGTTCTGTAGCCATGTTTGCATCAGTCCACTGTACACAGGTTCTGTAGCCCTGTTTGCATCAGTCCACTGTACACAGGTTCTGTAGCCATGTTTGCATCAGTCCACTGTACACAGGTTCTGTAGCCCTGTTTGCATCAGTCCACTGTACACAGGTTCTATAGCCATGTATGCATCAGTACACTGTACACAGGCTCTGTAGCCATGTTTGCATCAGTCCACTGTACACAGGTTCTGTAGCCATGTTTGCATCAGTCCACTGTACACAGGTTCTGTAGCCCTGTTTGCATCAGTCCACTGTACACAGGTTCTGTAGCCATGTATGCATCAGTCCACTGTACACAGGTTCTGTAGCCATGTATGCATCAGTCCACTGTACACAAGTTCTGTAGCCATGTATGCATCAGTCCACTGTACACAGGTTCTGTAGCCCTGTTTGCATCAGTCCACTGTACACAGGTTCTGTAGCCATGTATGCATCAGTACACTGTACACAGGCTCTGTAGCCATGTTTGCATCAGTCCACTGTACACAGGTTCTGTAGCCATGTTTGCATCAGTCCACTGTACACAGGTTCTGTAGCCCTGTTTGCATCAGTCCACTGTACACAGGTTCTGTAGTCATGTATGCATCAGTCCACTGTACACAGGTTCTGTAGCCCTGTTTGCATCAGTCCACTGTACACAGGTTCTGTAGCCATGTATGCATCAGTACATGTACACATGTTCTGTAGCCCTGTTTGCATCAGTACACTGTACACAAGTTCTGTAGCCCTGTATGCATCAGTCCACTGTACACAGGTTCTGTAGCCCTGTTTGCATCAGTCCACTGTACACAGGTTCTGTAGCCCTGTTTGCATCAGTCCACTGTACACAAGTTCTGTAGCCATGTATGCATCAGTACATGTACACAGGTTCTGTAGCCCTGTTTGCATCAGTACACTGTACACAAGTTCTGTAGCCATGTATGCATCAGTACACTGTACACAGGTTCTGTAGTCATGTATGCATCAGTCCACTGTACACAAGTTCTGTAGCCATGTATGCATCAGTACACTGTACACAAGTTCTGTAGTCATGTATGCATCAGTACACTGTACACAGGTTCTGTAGCCCTGTTTGCATCAGTACACTGTACACAAGTTCTGTAGTCATGTATGCATCAGTACACTGTACACAAGTTCTGTAGTCATGTATGCATCAGTACACTGTACACAAGTTCTGTAGTCATGTATGCATCAGTACACTGTACACAAGTTCTGTAGTCATGTTTGCATCAGTACACTGTACACAGGTTCTGTAGCCCTGTTTGCATCAGTCCACTGTACACAGGTTCTGTAGCCATGTATGCATCAGTACACTTTTCACAGGTTCTGTAGCCATGTATGCATCAGTACACTTTTCACAGGTTCTGTAGCCATGTATGCATCAGTCCACTGTACACAGGTTCTGTAGCCCTGTTTGCATCAGTCCACTGTACACAGGCTCTGTAGCCCTGTTTGCATCAGTACATGTACACAGGTTCTGTAGCCATGTTTGCATCAGTCAACTGTACACAGGTTCTGTAGCCATGTATGCATCAGTCCACTGTACACAGGCTCTGTAGCCATGTATGCATCAGTCCACTGTACACAGGCTCTGTAGCCCTGTTTGCATCAGTCAACTGTACACAGGTTCTGTAGCCATGTATGCATCAGTCCACTGTACACAGGCTCTGTAGCCATGTATGCATCAGTCCACTGTACACAGGCTCTGTAGCCATGTTTGCATCAGTCCACTGTACACAGGTTCTGTAGCCCTGTTTGCATCAGTCCACTGTACACAGGTTCTGTAGCCATGTTTGCATCAGTCCACTGTACACAGGTTCTGTAGCCCTGTTTGCATCAGTCCACTGTACACAGGTTCTGTAGCCATGTTTGCATCAGTCCACTGTACACAGGTTCTGTAGCCCTGTTTGCATCAGTCCACTGTACACAGGTTCTATAGCCATGTATGCATCAGTACACTGTACACAGGCTCTGTAGCCATGTTTGCATCAGTCCACTGTACACAGGTTCTGTAGCCATGTTTGCATCAGTCCACTGTACACAGGTTCTGTAGCCCTGTTTGCATCAGTCCACTGTACACAGGTTCTGTAGCCATGTATGCATCAGTCCACTGTACACAGGTTCTGTAGCCATGTATGCATCAGTCCACTGTACACAAGTTCTGTAGCCATGTATGCATCAGTCCACTGTACACAGGTTCTGTAGCCCTGTTTGCATCAGTCCACTGTACACAGGTTCTGTAGCCATGTATGCATCAGTACACTGTACACAGGCTCTGTAGCCATGTTTGCATCAGTCCACTGTACACAGGTTCTGTAGCCATGTTTGCATCAGTCCACTGTACACAGGTTCTGTAGCCCTGTTTGCATCAGTCCACTGTACACAGGTTCTGTAGTCATGTATGCATCAGTCCACTGTACACAGGTTCTGTAGCCCTGTTTGCATCAGTCCACTGTACACAGGTTCTGTAGTCATGTATGCATCAGTCCACTGTACACAGGCTCTGTAGCCCTGTTTGCATCAGTCCACTGTACACAGGTTCTGTAGTCATGTATGCATCAGTCCACTGTACACAGGTTCTGTAGCCCTGTTTGCATCAGTCCACTGTACACAGGTTCTGTAGCCATGTATGCATCAGTACATGTACACAGGTTCTGTAGCCCTGTTTGCATCAGTACACTGTACACAAGTTCTGTAGCCCTGTATGCATCAGTCCACTGTACACAGGTTCTGTAGCCCTGTTTGCATCAGTCCACTGTACACAGGTTCTGTAGCCCTGTTTGCATCAGTCCACTGTACACAAGTTCTGTAGCCATGTATGCATCAGTACATGTACACAGGTTCTGTAGCCCTGTTTGCATCAGTACACTGTACACAAGTTCTGTAGCCATGTATGCATCAGTACACTGTACACAGGTTCTGTAGTCATGTATGCATCAGTCCACTGTACACAAGTTCTGTAGCCATGTATGCATCAGTACACTGTACACAAGTTCTGTAGTCATGTATGCATCAGTACACTGTACACAGGTTCTGTAGCCCTGTTTGCATCAGTACACTGTACACAAGTTCTGTAGTCATGTATGCATCAGTACACTGTACACAAGTTCTGTAGTCATGTATGTATCAGTACACTGTACACAAGTTCTGTAGTCATGTATGCATCAGTACACTGTACACAAATTCTGTAGTCATGTTTGCATCAGTACACTGTACACAAGTTCTGTAGTCATGTATGCATCAGTACACTGTACACAGGTTCTGTAGCCCTGTTTGCATCAGTACACTGTACACAGGTTCTGTAGCCCTGTTTGCATCAGTACACTGTACACAAGTTCTGTAGTCATGTATGCATCAGTACACTGTACACAGGTTCTGTAGCCCTGTTTGCATCAGTACACTGTACACAAGTTCTGTAGCCATGTATGCATCAGTACACTGTACACAGGTTCTGTAGCCCTGTTTGCATCAGTACACTGTACACAAGTTCTGTAGCCATGTATGCATCAGTACACTGTACACAAGTTCTGTAGCCATGTATGCATCAGTACACTGTACACAAGTTCTATAGCCATGTATGCATCAGTCCACTGTACACAGGTTCTGTAGCCATGTATGCATCAGTCCACTGTACACAGGTTCTGTAGCCCTGTTTGCATCAGTCCACTGTACACAAGTTCTGTAGCCCTGTTTGCATCAGTCCACTGTACACAGGTTCCGTAGCCCTGTTTGCATCAGTCCACTGTACACAGGTTCTGTAGCCATGTATGCATCAGTCCACTGTACACAGGTTCTGTAGCCCTGTTTGCATCAGTCCACTGTACACAAGTTCTGTAGCCATGTATGCATCAGTCCACTGTACACAGGTTCTGTAGCCCTGTATGTATCAGTCCACTGTACACAGGTTCTGTAGCCCTGTTTGCATCAGTCCACTGTACACAGGTTCTGTAGCCATGTATGCATCAGTCCACTGTACACAGGTTCTGTAGCCATGTATGCATCAGTCCACTGTACACAGGTTCTGTAGCCATGTATGCATCAGTCCACTGTACACAGGTTCTGTAGCCATGTATGCATCAGTCCACTGTACACAGGTTCTGTAGTCATGTATGCATCAGTCCACTGTACACAGGCTCTATAGCCATGTATGCATCATTCCACTGTACACAGGTTCTGTAGCCCTGTTTGCATCAGTACATGTACACAGGTTCTGTAGCCATGTATGCATCAGTCCACTGTACACAGGCTCTGTAGCCCTGTTTGCATCAGTCCACTGTACACAGGTCCTGTAGCCATGTATGCATTAGTCCACTGTACACAGGCTCTGTAGCCCTGTTTGCATCAGTCCACTGTACACAGGTTCTGTAGCCATGTATGCATTAGTCCACTGTACACAGGTTCTGTAGCCATGTATGCATCAGTCCACTGTACAGAGGTTGTGTAGCCATGTATGCATCAGTCCACTGTACACAGGTTCTGTAGTCATGTATGCATCAGTACATGTACACAGGTTCTGTAGTCATGTATGCATCAGTCCACTGTACACAGGTTCTGTAGCCATGTATGCATCAGTCCACTGTACACAGGCTCTGTAGCCATGTATGCATCAGTCCACTGTACACAGGTTCCGTAGCCCTGTTTGCATCAGTCCACTGTACACAGGTTCCGTAGCCCTGTTTGCATCAGTCCACTGTACACAGGTTCTGTAGCCCTGTTTGCATCAGTACATGTACACAGGTTCTGTAGCCATGTATGCATCAGTCCACTGTACACAGGTTCTGTAGCCATGTATGCATCAGTCAACTGTACACAGGTTCTTTAGCCATCCATGTACATTGTATACATCAGTCCACTGTACACAGGTTCTGTAGCCCTGTTTGCATCAGTACATGTACACAGGTTCTGTAGTCATGTATACATCAGTCCACTGTACACAGGTTCTGTAGCCCTGTTTGCATCAGTACATGTACACAGGTTCTGTAGCCATGTTTGCATCAGTCCACTGTACACAGGTCCTGTAGCCATGTATGCATCAGTACATGTACACAGGTTCTGTAGTCATGTATACATCAGTCCACTGTACACAGGTTCTGTAGTCATGTTTGCATCAGTCAATTGTACACAGGTTCTGTAGCCCTGTTTGCATCAGTACATGTACACAGGTTCTGTAGTCATGTATGCATCAGTCCACTGTACACAGGTTGTGTAGCCATGTATGCATCAGTCCACTGTACACAGGTTCTATAGCCATGTATGCATCAGTCCACTGTACACAAGTTCTGTAGTCATGTATGCATCAGTCCACTGTACACAGGTTCTGTAGCCCTGTTTGCATCAGTCCACTGTACACAGGTTCTGTAGCCCTGTTTGCATCAGTACATGTACACAGGCTCTGTAGCCCTGTTTGCATCAGTCCACTGTACACAGGTTCTGTAGCCCTGTTTGCATCAGTACATGTACACAGGCTCTGTAGCCCTGTTTGCATCAGTCCACTGTACACAGGTTCTGTAGCCATGTATGCATCAGTCCACTGTACACAGGTTCTGTAGCCATGTATGCATCAGTCCACTGTACACAGGTTCTGTAGCCCTGTTTGCATCAGTCCACTGTACACAGATTGTGTAGCCATGTATGCATCAGTCCACTGTACACAGGTTCTGTAGCCATGTATGCATCAGTCCACTGTACACAGGTTCTATAGCCATGTATGCATCAGTCCACTGTACACAGGTTCTGTAGCCATGTATGCATCAGTACACTGTACACAGGTTCTGTAGCCCTGTTTGCATCAGTCCACTGTACACAGGCTCTATAGCCATGTATGCATCAGTCCACTGTACACAGGCTCTATAGCCATGTATGCATCAGTCAACTGTACAGAGGCTCTATAGCCATGTATGCATCAGTCCACTGTACACAGGTTCTGTAGCCCTGTTTGCATCAGTACATGTACACAGGCTCTGTAGCCCTGTTTGCATCAGTCCACTGTACACAGGTTCTGTAGCCATGTATGCATCAGTCCACTGTACACAGGTTCTATAGCCATGTATGCATCATTCCACTGTACACAGGTTCTGTAGCCATGTATGCATCAGTCCACTGTACACAGGTTGTGTAGCCATGTATGCATCAGTCCACTGTACACAGGTTCTGTAGCCATGTTTGCATTAGTCCACTGTACACAGGTTCTGTAGCCATGTATGCATCAGTCCACTGTACACAGGTTCTGTAGCCCTGTTTGCATCAGTCCACTGTACACAAGTTCTGTAGCCATGTATGCATCATTCCACTGTACACAGGTTCTGTAGCCATGTATGCATCAGTCCACTGTACACAAGTTCTGTAGCCATGTATGCATCAGTCCACTGTACACAGGTTCTGTAGCCATGTATGCATCATTCCACTGTACACAGGTTCTGTAGCCATGTATGCATCAGTCCACTGTACACAAGTTCTGTAGCCATGTATGCATCATTCCACTGTACACAGGTTCTGTAGCCATGTATGCATCAGTCCACTGTACACAGGTTCTGTAGCCATGTTTGCATCAGTCCACTGTACACAGGCTCTATAGCCATGTATGCATCAGTCCACTGTACACAGGTTCTGTAGCCATGTATGCATCAGTCCACTGTACACAGGCTCTATAGCCATGTATGCATCAGTCCACTGTACACAGGTTCTGTAGCCATGTTTGCATCAGTCCACTGTACACAGGTTCTGTAGTCATGTTTGCATCAGTCCACTGTACACAGGTTCTGTAGCCCTGTTTGCATCAGTACATGTACACAGGCTCTGTAGCCCTGTTTGCATCAGTCCACTGTACACAGGCTCTGTAGCCATGTATGCATCAGTCCACTGTACACAGGCTCTGTAGCCCTGTTTGCATCAGTCCACTGTTCACAGGTTCTGTAGCCCTGTTTGCATCAGTCCACTGTACACAGGCTCTGTAGCCATGTATGCATCAGTACATGTACACAGGCTCTGTAGCCCTGTTTGCATCAGTCCACTGTACACAGGCTCTGTAGCCATGTATGCATCAGTCCACTGTACACAGGCTCTATAGCCATGTATGCATCAGTCCACTGTACACAGGCTCTGTAGCCATGTATGCATCAGTCCACTGTACACAGGTTCTGTAGCCCTGTTTGCATCAGTCCACTGTACTGAGGTGATGCCATGTGGACACAGCTTTCACAATTTAGAATCTCTGATGGCATATGTCAGCAGCAGCATGTTTGCAGTTGCAAACCTGCACACACTGATCCATTGTAAGCCTGGTTTGTTTTTGGTAAATAAGCTTGAGGAGATTTAGGAATACAAACAGCTGTCTTAGTTTAAAAAACATATGAAGTAATATGAAGTGATAGTGCAATATGATAAATTGAAGCTGTACAGTTGTGAGGCTATAACTGTTTTAGACTAAAAAAAGTAGGAGTGGTCTGTTAACACTTATACAGGCACATTAAAAGAAAACCAATACCATTTATCATATGAGGTTGTTCAAGGAAAAATAAGAAAAAGCAGGCAAGAATCCTTAAAATAAATTGTTTCAAGAAAAAAAAAATGCAGTAGCAGCCGTAACATTACAAACACAATTCATATAGGAAAACAACAGAAGCAATGTATAAAATAATCAGTGAAAAATAATAAACATCTCACAAAACAAAAGCAGCATATCAAAGTAAATACTTTTGTACCTAGGATTTAGTAAAAAAAATTTATGTTGATTTATTTATAAGCATAATATATAATGCCAAAATTACGTTCTCAATAAGGAAGCTAATTCATGTTTTATGTCAATAAATAATGACTTGAACAACTTGAACAACACTATAAAAATATATATAGTTGTGAGAAATGTAGTTCAGCAAGCACGCTTTTCAAGCACATGTAAACCTACAGAACAATAGTGCCAGCTTCTGTTATACAAATGTAGGAGTGCAATGCACAGCACTCGACACTATATACAACACTACTGTATATACAACACTATATAACAGGGTCACTCATTATATAATGCAATCTGTTATAAATGGGAATGAACATATGTCCATGGGATGTTGATATGTCCATGGGATGTTGATATGTCCATGGGATGTTGATATGTCCATGGCATGTTGATATGTCCATGGGACGTTCATATTTCCATGGGATGTTGATATGTCCATGGGATGTTGATATGTCCATGGCATGTTGATATGTCCATGGGACGTTCATATTTCCATGGGATGTTGATATGTCCATGGGATGTTGATATGTCCATGGGATGTTGATATGTCCATGGGATGTTGATATGTCCATGGAATGTTCATATGTCCATGGAATGTTGATATGTCCATGGCATGTTGATATGTCCATGGGACGTTCATATTTCCATGGGATGTTGATATGTCCATGGCATGTTGATATGTCCATGGGACGTTCATATTTCCATGGGATGTTGATATGTCCATGGGATGTTGATATGTCCATGGGATGTTGATATGTCCATGGGATGTTGATATGTCCATGGAATGTTCATATGTCCATGGAATGTTGATATGTCCATGGCATGTTGATATGTCCATGGGTCGTTCATACTTCCATGGGATGTTGATATGTCCATGGGACGTTCATACTTCCATGGGATGTTGATATGTCCATGGGATTTTCATATGTCTATAGAATGTTCATATATCCATGGAATGTTCATATGTCCATGGGATGTTCATATGTCCATGGAATGTTCATATGTCCATGGAATGTTACTATGTCCATATGATGCTCATTTGTCCATGGGATGTTTTAAAGATTTGAGAAATGATCAGGGTGCCTTGCTGCTGAAGGGTTCGAATCACCTTCTTTACTCCTCAGCACCTCACCACATGTGTCAGGTCTTGGATGGCAACAACTTTCATGAGAAAGCCCTTCAATTTAATTCATGCTGCAGTGTTGACCTTATCCAGAATCTTGTTTGTGACATTCCTCCATCTGAAAATGCTGCATGTCACTGATCTGACCATTATTGTGTTGTTGTGGATGTCACTGATCTGGTCAATATTGTATTGTTGTGGATGTCACTGATCTGACCATTATTGTGTTGTTGTGGATGTCACTGATCTGACTATTATTGTGTTGTTGTGGATGTCACTGATCTGGTCAATATTGTGTTGTTGTGGATGTCACTGATCTGGTCAATATTGTGTTGTTGTGGATGTCACTGATCTGGTCAATATTGTGTTGTTGTGGATGTCACTGATCTGGTCAATATTGTGTTGTTGTGGATGTCACTGATCTGGTCAATATTGTGTTGTTGTGGATCTCACTGATCTGGTCAATATTGTGTTGTTGTGGATGTCACTGATCTGGTCAATATTGTGTTGTTGTGGATGTCACTGATCTGACCATTATTGTATTGTTGTGGATGTCACTGATCTGACTATTATTGTGTTGTTGTGGATGTCACTGATCTGACTATTATTGTGTTGTTGTGGATGTCACTGATCTGGTCAATATTGTGTTGTTGTGGATGTCACTGATCTGGTCAATATTGTGTTGTTGTGGATGTCACTGATCTGACTATTATTGTGTTGTTGTGGATGTCACAGATCTGGTCAATATTGTGTTGTTGTGGATGTCACTGATCTGACTATTATTGTGTTGTTGTGGATGTCACTGATCTGACTATTATTGTGTTGTTGTGGATGTCACTGATCTGACTATTATTGTGTTGTTGTGGATGTCACTGATCTGGTCAATATCGTGTTGTTGTGGATGTCACTGATCTGACCATTATTGTATTGTTGTGGATGTCACTGATCTGGTCAATATCGTGTTGTTGTGGATGTCACTGATCTGACCATTATTGTATTGTTGTGGATGTCACTGATCTGGTCAATATCGTGTTGTTGTGGATGTCACTGATCTGGTCAATATTGTGTTGTTGTGGATGTCACTGATCTGGTCAATATCGTGTTGTTGTGGATGTCACTGATCTGGTCAATATCGTGTTGTTGTGGATGTCACTGATCTGGTCAATATCGTGTTGTTGTGGATGTCACTGATCTGACCATTATTGTATTGTTGTGGATCTCACTGATCTGGTCAATATCGTGTTGTTGTGGATGTCACTGATCTGACCATTATTGTATTGTTGTGGATGTCACTGATCTGGTCAATATCGTGTTGTTGTGGATGTCACTGATCTGGTCAATATCGTGTTGTTGTGGATGTCACTGATCTGACCATTATTTTATTGTTGTGGATGTCACTGATCTGGTCAATATCGTGTTGTTGTGGATGTCACTGATCTGACCATTATTGTATTGTTGTGGATGTCACTGATCTGACCAATATTGTATTGTTGTGGATGTCACTGATCTGACCATTTTGTGTTGTTGTGGATGTCGATGATCTGGTCAATATTGTGTTGTTGTGGATGTCACTGATCTGACCATTATTGTATTGTTGTGGATCTCACTGATCTGGTCAATATCGTGTTGTTGTGGATGTCACTGATCTGACCATTATTGTATTGTTGTGGATGTCACTGATCTGGTCAATATCGTGTTGTTGTGGATGTCACTGATCTGACCATTATTTTATTGTTGTGGATGTCACTGATCTGGTCAATATCGTGTTGTTGTGGATGTCACTGATCTGACCATTATTGTATTGTTGTGGATGTCACTGATCTGACCAATATTGTATTGTTGTGGATGTCACTGATCTGACCATTTTGTGTTGTTGTGGATGTCGATGATCTGGTCAATATTGTATTGTTGTGGATGTCACTGATCTGACCATTTTGTGTTGTTGTGGATGTCACTGAGCTGACCATTATTGTATTGTTGTGGATGTCACTGATCTGGTCAATATTGTGTTGTTGTGGATGTCACTGATCTGACCATTTTGTGTTGTTGTGGATGTCACTGATCTGGTCAATATCGTGTTGTTGTGGATGTCACTGATCTGACCATTATTGTATTGTTGTGGATGTCACTGATCTGGTCAATATTGTGTTGTTGTGGATGTCACTGATCTGACCATTTTGTGTTGTTGTGGATGTCACTGATCTGGTCAATATTGTGTTGTTGTGGATGTCACTGATCTGGTCAATATTGTGTTGTTGTGGATGTCACTGATCTGACCATTATTGTATTGTTGTGGATGTCACTGATCTGGTCAATATTGTGTTGTTGTGGATGTCACTGATCTGGTCAATATTGTGTTGTTGTGGATGTCACTGATCTGGTCAATATTGTGTTGTTGTGGATGTCACTGATCTGGTCAATATTGTGTTGTTGTGGATGTCACTGATCTGGTCAATATTGTGTTGTTGTGGATGTCACTGATCTGACCATTATTGTATTGTTGTGGATGTCACTGATCTGGTCAATATTGTGTTGTTATGGATGTCACTGATCTGACTATTATTGTGTTGTTGTGGATGTCACTGATCTGGTCAATATTGTGTTGTTGTGGATGTCACTGATCTGGTCAATATTGTGTTGTTGTGGATGTCACTGATCTGGTCAATATTGTGTTGTTGTGGATGTCACTGATCTGACTATTAGTGTATTGTTGTGGATGTCACTGATCTGGTCAATATTGTGTTGTTGTGGATGTCACTGATCTGACTTTTATTGTGTTGTTGTGGATGTCACTGATCTGACCATTATTGTGTTGTTGTGGATCTCACTGATCTGACCATTATTGTGTTGTTGTGGATGTCACTGATCTGACTATTATTGTGTTGTTGTGGATGTCACTGATCTGGTCAATATTGTGTTGTTGTGGATGTCACTGATCTGACCATTATTGTGTTGTTGTGGATGTCACTGATCTGACTATTATTGTGTTGTGGATCTCACTGATCTGACTATTATTGTGTTGTGGATGTCACTGATCTGACCATTATTGTGTTGTTGTGGATGTCACTGATCTGGTCAATATTGTGTTGTTGTGGATGTCACTGATCTGACCATTAGTGTATTGTTGTGATACTACTGTAAGACAAAAACAATTGAATTACATCATGCTAGTTTGAAAAGGCATCAATGTGACTGTTACCATAGAAACAGTTATGCAACTCTGCTTAAATCTTGACATATTTCTTTTATGGAGAAACAGAGTAGAATCTGCCTTGTTTATTGAGAAAGAAAATGTTTTCAGGATGACTGGAGGGCTTTGGGTACACAATGTAGTGTTTTTTTATATGCCATGATTTATCTTTTCTGCCAAATAGAATTTGTGTCCTCTTAAAGCCTGTTTAGCTCCGACTTCACTGTGCTTCTATGACCTGTATGCAGTCATTAGGCTTCAAATGAGATCCCAACACAAAGCATTCTGGAGTGGTACCAAGTACTATATTCTCCTTGATCCACAGTCTCACCAGGAAAAACCCAACGCAAAGCATTCTGGAGTGGTACCAAGTACTATATTCTCCATGACTGTCTCTCCAGGAAAAACTCAACACAAAGCATTCTGGAGTGGTACCAAGGACTATATTCTCCATGACTGTCTCACCAGGAAAAACCCAACGCAAAGCATTCTGGAGTGGTGCCAAGTACTATATTCTCTTTGACTGTCTCTCCAGGAAAAACCCAACGCAAAGCATTCTGGAGTGGTACCAAGTACTATATTCTCCATGACTGTCTCTCCAGGAAAAACTCAACACAAAGCATTCTGGACTGGTACCAAGTACTATATTCTCCATGACTGTCTCACCAGGAAAAACCCAACGCAAAGCATTCTGGAGTGGTGCCAAGTACTATATTCTCTTTGACTGTCTCACCAGGAAAAACCAATGCAAAGCATTCTGGAGTGGTACCAAGGACTATATTCTCCATGACTGTCTCACCAGGAAAAACCTAACACAAAGCATTCTGGAGGGGTACCAAGTACTATATTCTCCTTGACTGTCTCACCAGGAAAAACCCGACACAAAACATTCTGGAGTGGTACCAAGTACTATATTCCCCATGACTGTCTCACCAGGAAAAAGCATACATGGCCTTTAATTGGATTATAACATTAAAAATTTTGATAATCATATAAATATTTTGTTATTTTTAACAAAATAGAAGTGATTAAGTTAATTTAAGTACAAGTTGCCTCTGAACAAAGTTGCACTTTCAGTTTTATAATAACAGTTAATTTGATGTAGCACCTTTTAAATAGAATTACAAACTTTTGATACATTCAGCTAAAAGCATTTTTAAAGCAGCATTTATACATTTTTGTACTTTTTGTGTTCCTCATTTTCTTCAAAGTCAATGACTAGATATTGGAATGTAATAAATCAAGTATGGAATTACACTTCAATTTTGTGTGTTGACATTCAGTGTCATGATTAGGTTGAGATATCAAATGCTCATCAATAACATACCAAAAGTCCTTCCAGTTGATTCGAGCTTGATGAAATGTTTCTGTACTTTTTTTATCAAATTAGTGAAGCCATATATTTTATGTTTAAACTTTAAATCCTGAATCCCCTAAAAAGTTGCTCTAAATATTTTTGGTTAATTTTTGAGCAGTGTTGACTGTGACAGCATCCAGAGTTATAAGATAGCTAAATTTTGGAGAAAGAGAGGATTGGCCTTACATGGTCATTACTACATGTCTTCTTGCTTTGGAAAAAGTACTTACAAGTACAGAAACTTATATTTATGTCAAAGGGAAAAAGACTTGTCAGTTGCATCATGGCAGCATTAATATTGTTATCTCTTTAAACTAGATGTTCAAGTGATTATATTTTGTAATGAGGATATACATGAAACATAGTTTATGAATGAACAAATCCATGCAATAATATAATTCAGCAACTATGCAGTGTCTATTAGGCCAAGATATTTGCTGTATCCTGCCCGGGGTCTCACTGCCTTCTGTGGCTCTATACTGGGTAAAATTGCACTGCCCATATACCACTTTTCATTGCTTTTCAACGCTGTGATATATGAAGTTGCCAACCAAAGAAAAGCAACCCATCATTCTATTGGACTTTTACATTTGACTTAAATATGAGGAATAATAACCAGTCCAGTCTCTAAGAAGAAAAAAACATGCAAAAATGGGTCTTATGAAACATATTATTAAAGAATGTCCCTGTTAGTAAAATATGCAATTCTACAAACAAACTTTTGTCATTGTCATCCAGACATTAGCTGATCAGACTGACCTTTTCCTTGTTAATTGTCTTTTATACACCACTACTTTATACACCACTACTTAATACAAATGTAATATGCTCATGTATCAATTGTCTTTTATACACCACTACTTAATACAAATGTAATATGCTCATGTATCAACAATTTAGCTGATGTGTGATATCTAATGCTATATTCTTAGGACTGTTGATGGCATTCGCTGGCCAAATACAGTAAAGAACAATGACTTACTTTTTTAAAGCACACTTTTTGTGGGTTGGCATTGCAGCTAAGTCTATAATGATATTGAATGTTTGAAAAGTGTATGAAGGAACATTGCAATGATAACATAGCAAACATTAAGTTGACATACAGATGCTTCTTGATCCCAAAGCAGGATTGCTTGTAACAAACATAAAAAAAGATATATACACAGAAAAAAAGGTTACTTTAGAATGCTTGGGAAAATTGGGACAAAGAACATATCTATATATTGTCAGGATTTTTTCCTGATCTGTTATCATTGACACTTTAATATTTTGGGTGTTTTATAAAAAAAAAAGGAAGAAAAAACTGTTAGAAATGTTTACATAAATTTTGCTGTAGGAAACAGGAATGCTGTAAAAATGTGTTAGTAAGAAAACATTGACAATGAGGCTGATCAAAATGTGTAATATTGCAGAAGTACACATTGTGTTGGTTGGTAGACCAAATATGTGTAAGAGGAAATGATCCAAAATATATGGTTATTTTGTACCTGGTCCTTAATAATCATTGAAGTTATCCAACTTAAATTTGTATTGAATGTTTGTTAATTCCAGTCATTTGGGTCTAATGTTATGTTTTATTTATGAATTTTCAATTTTCTTTTTTTTGCAAGGATAGTCCATATTCCTTACATTGTGCCCTATGTGTTATACTGAATCGTATGAGCAATATAAGGAACTGCCATGAAAAATAATCTAAACTTTATATTTCCTCAAATTCTCTTTAAAATTATTTCGTTAAAACTATTTATTTGGCTAACTTCTTAACATTTCATTCTTGAGATGCCCTGTTCAATTCCACTTTCTCACCGACTTTTGAATCTCATGGGTTTGAGAGCAGAAGTGTATTTATGAAGTTGAAAAAAAGATCTTGGTCGATTCTAGTCAAAATGATTGTAAAGCTTATTGTTAATCACTTATATTTAAAATATTTTTTACTTAAATGCCAGGATAATGATTGAAAGATAAAAGCATATTAGTTGAATTTAAGAGCATCCGCATATGTATTAAATATGTTACTATACGGCAGCGCTGGGTATTCATAATTAATTACCTTCTGGCCTGGCATTGCTATATGTTAATCTCTAATAAGTCTTGGTAGGTAACATTCACCCATAAATATTTGAGATTAACTTTTAATCTGACACAAACTACTGTCTCTGTTGACTGTGAATATGATATTTTTGATGCTGATTGGTAGTTGCACCTATCCAGTTACAGAAATTTTATTTGTGTCAGTATGAATAATGTCGTCTCAAAAACCTTGTTGGAGTCTGTAAGCAAAATATATGGTTTGATTGTTTTTTTGTATTTGGATTATTTGGTCTGCAATCTCTGACATCTCAGATTAAAGGATGGATATTTTAAGGTATTAAAGTATTTTAAACTATGTGGGTTGTGGGCTAAAGCTGACATTATCTTAAAAATAAACTTATTTTTGTGACAGTATGTCATGTATTAGAAACTGTCAGTATTTTTGGTAAACATGCTATTTAATAAAAGAAAAGTTTTATTTCAGGTAAATGATGTCACCATCCTAAGGAAATACACAAACTCACTATATCTTTATTTTTGTTTTATTTCAAAACGTCCTTTTTAACATATTCTTAGACAATTACAGAAAAAATGAATTAAGTCTAAAAGTTTCTGGCTCATGAGCTTTTGTTTGCCCAAAAGTAAAAAAAATGGTGTATCTTTAAGCACAGACAATGTTGCTTGAATATTTTATATAAATAATCAAGTTTCTTGTAGTACATGGGGATAGAAAAGTGCTATAAAATGTGACCATGAATCTCATTGTGCTTTGTGTTTGTATACACCTATCATTGCTACCTGTACTTGTTTTATGCACCTGAAGGGCGGCATATACCAGTTGCACGGTCTGTCTGTACATACATTTATCTGTTTGTCCATTTATTCATCCCAATTCACTGTCTCAGCCATATCTTCCATATTATTTAAGTTCTCAAACTTTCAAACATAACCATCTTTCAGACATAAACTTGACAGTGTGTTGATAAAACTTGTACAACCATTAAGGTCAAGGTCATATGTAAAGTCCTCTTTAAGATCATTGCATCTCAGGCACATTTCAGTTCCATTGACATATCTTGTTTATCAGGATGCCTCAAGTTGTGATGTTTCCTCTTTTACATTATTTATACAGTTATATGCTTAATACTTTGTAAAGCATATTAAGCAAAAGCGTCTGCAATTATAAATTGTGCACTTCTTCCCCTCTACATGGATGTGTATAACTTACATGGAAGTGTATAACCTACATGGATGTGTATAACTTACATTACATGGATGTGTACAACTTACATGGATGTGTATAACTTTCATGCAAGTGCATAAGTTACATGGATGTGTATAACTTACATACATGGATGTGTATAACTTACATGGATGTGTAAAACTGTAGAGGGGCTATCAACCTATTGCTGGTTGCCATTATTGATCCCTTTTCACAGTTGAATTGTTGTTAAGGGAGCTCACTGAAGTATATCCATATATACAAGCCCTGTATAAATGATGTATATTTTGAATTGCTGCAGTGACGATGCAGTTCTGTACTACTTTATTAATATTGTCTCTTTCAAAGATGTTTCACTATAACTTAGCAGCAAGTCAGATGCTCTGTACTTTCTTAATGCAGAGCTATTCCCATGGTGTCTGATGGCAACAGTTTATAAATCAGTCAACAGGCACTCTTGCTGTCCATGTTTTTTGTGCTTCATGCATTATATATGTTTCGCATCTTAAGAAAATTTATTGAGGTGTTTTTTTTTTAGATTTTAGAAACAACATGTCCACAGCACACACATAAATAAAATGACATATATAAGAAAGATAAAAATAATGTCTTCAGATTATTCTTCATGTAGCCATACAAAATATAGTTTTCATTAAACTAACACACTGCTAAATGTACACCACATAGTTTAAAAAACAACAACAACAACAAATAGAGGACATTAGCTTAAAAGCAATTCAATAATTAATAAGCTCTATTCTCTCTTCAGACAGATATGAGAATGTCTCTTCACATCAACCTCATAAATTCTTTTGTCTGTAACCAAGGTAACACTTGTCTAACAGTTGTTTCAGTAAAATTGACTTTGAAAATGCTTTGAAAAAAAATGGCTTCTAAACATTTAACAAGTAGTATTAAATTTTGAATTTTAGGTATATTTTATAACAACAACAAAAATATTTGTCAGCTTTACACATTATTTCTATAGCACACTGCCATACATGTGAACTCCCTCCCTCTTTAAAGGTTCAAAATTATTAGCAAGTGAGGAGTGTTTTACACATTTTCAGAAATCTCCCTACTTGGAAAGAGATAACTTCCTTCTTTGCTTATTTGAAAATAACAAATCTCCCACTTCCCACTTTGCATGTGAAAATCTCCCACTTTGGCCCCAGATAAAGTTCACATGTATTCACTGCATGAGGGCAATATTTTAATTTCATTTTGGCCTTTCTAGGAAACTAGGTTGTATAAATGTCAGGAGTGTTTTGTTGACAATCAGTTTCACTCATGAATCTTGCTGGTGCTATTAAACGTGTGCCCCCACTTGATTCTAATCACAGCTGTGAACCTGTCAAGTTTCCCATACTGCTAATTGAAGTCATGCCATTTTCGCTGTTCAGTAATTGCTATTTTCTTCTACTGTGAGTGGAATATGTATATTATGTATGAAGGAACAGATTGCAATGAATGGAGGACCAAACAGGGAATGTCAAGGTTATTGGTTCATCAGTCTAGTCTAATAAGGCAGTGCGACAAGGTCAACATTGTGTGTAGCCCAATATACCATCCAGGACATGTAGTATGTCTTGGGGCGACAAGGTCAACATTGTGTGTAGCCCAGTATACCATCCAGGACATGTAGTATGTCTTGGGGGCGACAAGGTCAACATTGTGTGTAGCCCAGTATACCATCCTGGACATGTAGTATGTCTTGGGGCGACAAGGTCAACATTGTGTGTAGCCCAGTATACCATCCAGGACATGTAGTATGTCTTGGGGCGACAAGGTCAACATTGTGTGTAGCCCAGTATACCATCCAGGACATGTAGTATGTCTTGGGGCGACAAGGTCAACATTGTGTGTAGCCCAGTATACCATCCAGGACATGTAGTATGTCTTGGGGCGACAAGGTCAACATTGTGTGTAGCCCAGTATACCATCCAGGACATGTAGTATGTCTTGGGGCAACAAGGTCAACATTGTGTGTAGCCCAGTATACCATCCTGGACATGTAGTATGTCTTGGGGCGACAAGGTCAACATTGTGTGTAGCCCAGTATACCATCCAGGACATGTAGTATGTCTTGGGGCGACAAGGTCAACATTGTGTGTAGCCCAATATACCATCCAGGACATGTAGTATGTCTTGGGGCGACCAGGTCAACATTGTGTGTAGCCCAGTATACCATCCAGGACATGTAGTATGTCTTGGGGCGACAAGGTCAACATTGTGTGTAGCCCAATATACCATCCAGGACATGTAGTATGTCTTGGGGCGACAAGGTCAACATTGTGTGTAGCCCAATATACCATCCAGGACATGTAGTATGTCTTGGGGCGACAAGGTCAACATTGTGTGTAGCCCAGTATACCATCCAGGACATGTAGTATGGCTTGGGGCGACAAGATGAACATTGTGTGTAGCCCAATATACCATCCAGGACATGTAGTATGGCTTGGGGCGACAAGGTCAACATTGTGTGTAGCCCAATATACTATCCAGGACATGTAGTATGTCTTGGCGCGACAAGGTCAACATTGTGTGTAGCCCAGTATACCATCCAGGACATGTAGTATGTCTTGGGGCGACAAGGTCAACATTGTGTGAAGCCCAATATACCATCCAGGACATGTAGTATGTCTTGGGGCGACAAGGTCAACATTGTGTGTAGCCCAATATACTATCCAGGACATGTAGTATGTCTTGGGGCGACAAGGTCAACATTGTGTGTAGCCCAATATACTATCCAGGACATGTAGTATGTCTTGGGGCGACAAGGTCAACATTGTGTGAAGCCCAATATACCATCCAGGACATGTAGTATGTCTTGGGGCGACAAGGTCAACATTGTGTGTAGCCCAATATACTATCCAGGACATGTAGTATGTCTTGGGGCGACAAGGTCAACATTGTGTGAAGCCCAATATACCATCCAGGACATGTAGTATGTCTTGGGGCGACAAGGTCAACATTGTGTGTAGCCCAATATACCATCCTGGACATGTAGTATGTCTTGGGGCGACAAGGTGAACATTGTGTGTAGCCCAGTATACCATCCAGGACATCTAGTATGTCTTGGGGCGAACACCAAGAGCAGCACAATCATAAATTGTACCTGTTACTTTTTAAATTTTCCGACCTTATTGCACAGTGTCAACTGTCATAATGTAATGACTTATTCACTATTTGGTTTAATAAATTTACATTTGTCAACCTGATGGAAGTGTATAGTCCAGAGTTGATTCACAGATTTATGTACATTCCAATGAAATATGTTTATTTATCTGTATGAAAAAATGATTTTTCACCTTATGATATTTTAGTGTTAATATTTGTCATAAAATAAAGTAATTAACAATACATTAATTGACTGAAAAGGGGTCTTTATTTTGTGTCATGTTCAAGTTACATGTAGGTAGTGTATATTTTCTGTTCCTACAATAAATCATGATGACAAGCAATTTTCTCCCTACTTATTCTACTTAAATATTGACCAGTTTGCACTTTGCTGTGAATCTCCTTACATTAAGAGAAGCTTTATTAATGCACAGTTCTTCCCAGAGCATGGTTCTGTAACCTTGATGCACCAAGCTACTGAAAATAGCGGACTCTATGCTGATGTGTATGACACAATTCTAGAAAATAGGATATTTCAATAGTAGCATGCTCCTACTTTAGAACAACAAAACATCTGATTTATTCCACACTAAGCCTTCTTTGTTTTATTCTCATCTTTATTAAGACAAAAGAGATTAAAAAGAAAACCAAACACCTGTTTCAGAGAAAACAGTTTTAAATGGACATGAGGAAACCTAGATATTTATCCGCTATATTTATTGGCTGACAGCTAGGTTGGGAGTTTAAATATAATGTATTAATTCTAACACTAAGTGTTATAGATTGTGAGAGTGGCAACATTATTTTATACAATGTTGTTTTACAGTGCCAATTTAAAATTAAATACAGTGAACATCAGTAAAAAACAAACACTACGTTTATTATATTACTTTATACCTTCATCAATCCCTAATGCTGTTGCACAAAACAATTCCAAAAGGTTAATCACTCTATAATTTCCTTATACCATTCTGTTAAGATTTAACATAAAGTTTTCATCTTGCAATTGTTTTAAATTAGAAATGAATTAAAATCATTATTATTATGATCTAGCATATTAATTTAGCATATTAATATTACGTTTATATGAATTTTATGCAATTTTGTGTTCAATTTCTAATCAGCAACATTTTATTTCATCATGAATTTTATGCAATTTTATGTTCAATTTCTAATCAGCAACATTTTATTTCATCATGAATTTTATGCAATTTTGTGTTCAATTTCTAATCAGCAACATTTTATTTCATCATGAAATCCTTTGTTGCATGGCAGCATGTACTTAATGGAAAGTGTTAAGGATTATAAACAAACAAGAGAATGTGACAAAGTATTATCAGTATACAAAATAATTTGACAAAGGATTATCAATACACAAGAAAATATGACAAGAGAGTATCAATACACACAAGAATATGACAAAGGATTATATACACACAAGAATATGACAAAGGATTATCAATACACAAGAGCATATGTCAAAGGATTATCAATACACAGAAGAATATGACAAAGGATTATCAATACACAAGAGCATATGTCAAAGGATTATCAATACACACAAAAATATGACAAAGGATTATCAAAACACAGGATAATATGACAAAAATTATCATTACACAAGAGAATATGAAAAAAGATTATCCATTCAGAAGAGAATATGACTTAAGATTATCAGCACACAAGAGAATATGATAAAATATTATCAATACCCACAAGAATATGACTAAGGATTATCAATACACAAGAGAATATGTCAAGGATTATCAATACACAAGAGGTTAAGGCAAAGGATTATCAATATGCAAGAGACTTGTCAGAGGATTACCTTAGAAATAAGAAGGTAAGCTTGTTAATGACTGCATACAATGTTGTGGTCTGACGTGCATGGAAAAGGAAAACAATAAAGTTCCCAGCATTTCTCAACCTTTCTTTTCACCTTATTAAACATCCTTTTATAACACTGGTCTATAGTATGTTTGTCACGCTGGTACAGATAACTTCCTGAGTTCAAATTTAATTGGAGTAAGTTTTGATTGGATGATCGCAATGGAAATGGTAAATTCACTCACAAATGGACATATTTCTTGATTAAGATAACACTGATATAAAGACTGTTTAACAATTCAATGTTGTAAATAATATCCAGAGTTTTGTTCATTTGGCAGATTTGTTGCTCGGCAATTAAATGTTCATTTAAAGAAGTTGATCAGAAATTTGTTCTTTCTTGAAACAAATTATCATTAGTTTTTACAGTGGTTTAAAACTTCTTGACTGAAGTTAGAACATATCCATAATCAAGTGGCAAAATAAAAGGCCTATATTGGTAGCATTTTTATTAAAATATCTGATTGACTGATTCTTGCAGAAACAACTTGCAACTTTTCTTTATGTCCATGAGTAATATAATAATGTCCATTCTTCCCACAGGAAACATGTCCAATCCTCATATAATTAAAAAATAATTAATTTTCTTGCCTGTATAAGTGCCACTGCAGGCAATGTTGAACAAAAGTTTACATTGATAATGTCCAGCTTATTAATTATGGAGGAAGGCTTATATCTGGGTAGAATCATCGAAGTGCTAGAAAGTTAGCTAGAAAACCTCTCCACATGAAAGGTCTTGTCCCAACAAGGATTCAACTGTGGTGAGGTGCTGAGGAGTTACAAATTAGTCATTTTAATACTCTGCCATGAGCACCTACTCAGCCAATATGCATTGAAGTTATACATTATAAAGAACAAATGGACAGTTCAGCAATTTGTATGCTAGTTCCCCCCAGTTGTATGTTGTCTGTTTTTATTCTTGCATACATCACCGATTCATCATTTCCAGTTATCTGCCAGAGAGGTATAACTCATTTATTCAAAGAAAAAAATCTGTAATAAACTCCCCCCAATTTTTTTTTGCCAACATAATTGTAATAAAAATTGTGTTTGATTAATTAATTTGATGACTAAAATCACAGAGATGTTACTTGTATATCACATTTCTACCAGGTCAATTTTTCCGTACACACATTTTTTTTCTGTGGAACAAAAGCCCCAATATTCATACACACCTTGTCCAGGTAAAGGCAGTAAGATGCAAAATCTCCCTCTCAAAGGCTATTGTATGCAGTAAACAGCTTGATGTTCAATGTTTATTTTGATTTTTCTATTATTATATCTACTTATCTATAATGTGCCAAGAATATTCTTTATATGGTTTTAGAACTTTTCGTTATAAAACCCGAGATAACTTTTAAAATTCTCATTGTTTACAATGATATTACTAGTAAAAAAACAAAAAAAACAGTCTGTGTTTTTGGTTTCTCTTAGTAAGGTCTCACTCACTGGCACATATTTACTCAGTCATTTAATAACACCTTGGTATGCATGTTATGTTTTAAATTAATAAAAAAAGGAAAAGTTTCACAGTTGATTATTCTTAAGATTAAAGTGGATATTTTATGCTTTCACATAAATCTTCATTCTGCTTGTGTTTTCAAAAGAATGGTCTCATTGTGCCTAAGCACGAAGCTCATCTATATAAGGATGAACCTATAATAGATGCCTTTGATATCTTCTATAAGTCGTAATTAACACAGATGTGAGATCTGAATGTGACTCTCGGCATCTCGTGATTAACGAAGCCCTTTGATGTCGACCACTGGACTATTTAAAGTACCCAATAATATTTATGTGAATGGTATTATGGTGGCTTTGTGTAATTAGTCACGATTGGTTGTAAATAAAAGATGGTCTATATTTATACTGATTTGTCATGACACATTATAAGTTATACAAAATATATTATAATAAAATACAGAATAATGCTTAGAAAATGTGAAATTATTTTTTAAAAAACATCGAAATACATGCTATTTGTGACTTTGGTTTGAACATATATCACAACCACACAAGTTGTTACAGCTTTTTTTTCAGAAATAGACTATGAGACAAAATTCTGTGCTTAGTGCTTGAGAGGGGGATGCTCTAGGTCAAACGGATAGAGTTGCTGACTTGTATATCTTCAGCCGCTCACTGCGTGGGTTCAAGTTCCACAAAATAATGCTTGCAAGTCGGGTGCTTCTTATTCCAAGTGGTTAGAGTCACTGACTTGTAATTCTTTGTTCAAGGTGTGGGTTTATACCCCACAAAATGATGTTTGCAGCAAGAAGCACCCTAAGCTGAACTGTTAGCGTCTCTGACTTGTAACTCCTCAGGTGCTCACCATGGGGGTTCAAGCCCCATACAATAATGCTTGTAGAGGAGGTCGGGGGGCATGCTTACAAACAATGTACATGCTAAATTAAATTACTCACAGGTCGTATTTCAAACACCTATGCAAGCATTCCAAATTTTAAAATGCTTTAAAAACCTAAAATATATTGACTTCTTGACCCCTCACAATGTGGTTTTAAGTCCTGGATGGGGCAAAACCTTCCATGACCTATGGTGGTTCTGCGCAGACATTTGTCATGATGGTTAGATGTTTTCCTCCACCAATAATAAGTCACTGCAACTAATCTCAAATACAAGACAAAGCAAACTAAAATGTACATTATCATTAAACAACTTTAATATACAAGTGTTTATTAGTGTGATGAACAAAATATGCAAAAATAATGGCTGATTGTTGCATACTGTGAGTAGAATATTTTCACTAGCATTGTCCCCTGACAACCTGACCTTTGATTTTTTTTCTAATATCCTTCTTAATATGTGTTCTAAAATGATAGAATTTTTTTTTCGAAATACTTTTCTGCTTAAATTTGATTAGTCCCTCCAAATGCACTGTATCTGCTTCAGGTGGACACCATCTCCAGATAACTAAATTGCTGATGGTGGGACAATAAATCCAATAAGCATTCACAATCAATAAAAGCTCTATATAGAGTAATTGTTTCCAATATGGATGGTTTAATGTGATATATCAATACATGTAGTAACATGCTCCTACTTCAAAACAAAGTGTCTGATTAATTAATTGTGAAGCTGCTTTATCCCTTTTTCAGTATACTGAGCTTGAAATTATCAACACATGCGATGTATTGCCTAAAACAGGTGAAACATTTGACTGTCAAAACAGGTGAAACATTTGACTGTCAAAACAGGTGAAACATTTGATTGTCAAAACAGTTGAAACATTTGACTGTCAAAACAGGTGAAACATTTGACTGTCAAAACAGGTGAAACATTCAACTGTCAGAACAGGTGAAACATCTATCAAAACAGGTGAAACATTTGACTGTCAAAACAGGTGAAACATTTGATTGTCAAGACAGGTAAAACATTTGATTGTCAAAACAGGTGAAACATTTGACTATCAAAACAGGTGAAACATTTGATTGTCAAAACAGGTAAAACATTTGACTGTTGACTGTCAAAACAGGTGAAACATTTAACTGTCAAAACAGGTGAAACATTTGATTGTCAAAACAGGTGAAACATTTGATTGTCAAAACAGGTGAAACATTTGACTGTTGACTGTCAAAACAGGTGAAACATTTAACTGTCAAAACAGGTGAAACATTTGACTGTCAAAACAGATGAAAAATTTGACTGTTGACTGTCAAAACAGGTGAAACATTTGACTGTTGACTGTCAAAATAGTTGAAACATTTAACTATCAAAACAGGTAAAACATTTAACTGTCAAAACAGTTGAAACCTTTGACTGTTCCCTGTCAAAACAGTTGAAACATTTGATTGTCAAAACAGGTGAAACATTTGACTGTCAAAACAGGTGAAACATTTAACTGTCAAAACAGGTGAAACATTTAACTGTCAAAACAGGTGAAACATTTACTGTTGACTGTCAAAACAGGTGAAACATTTGACTGTTTACTGTCAAAACAGGTGAAACATTTAACTGTCAAAACAGGTGAAACATTTGATTGTCAAAACAGGTGAAACATTTGACTGTCAAAACAGGTGAAACATTTGACTGTCAAAACAGGTGAAACATTTGACTGTCAAAACAGGTGAAACATTTAACTGTCAAAACAGGTGAAACATTTAACTGTCAAAACAGGTGAAACATTTAACTGTTGACTGTCAAAACAGGTGAAACATTTGACTGTTGACTGTCAAAACAGGTGAAACATTTAACTGTCAAAACAGGTGAAACATTTGACTGTCAAAACAGGTGAAACATTTGACTGTCAAAACAGGTGAAACATTTGACTGTCAAAACAGGTGAAACATTTAACTGTCAAAATAGGTGAAACATTTAACTGTCAAAACAGGTGAAACATTTAACTGTTGACTGTCAAAACAGGTGAAACATTTGACTGTCAAAACAGGTGAAACATTTAACTGTTGACTGTCAAAACAGGTGAAACATTTGACTGTTGACTGTCAAAACAGGTGAAACATTTGACTGTTGACTGTCAAAACAGGTGAAACATTTAACTGTCAAAACAGGTGAAACATTTGATTGTCAATACAGGTGAAACATTTGACTGTTGACTGTCAAAACAGGTGAAACTTTTAACTGTCAAAGCAGGTGAAACATTTGATTGTCAAAACAGTTGAAACATTTGACTGTCAAAACAGGTGAAACATTTGACTGTCAAAACAGGTGAAACATTTGATTGTCAAAACAGTTGAAACAGTTGACTGTCAAAACAAGTGAAACATTTGATTGTCAAAACAGTTGAAACATTTGACTGTCAAAACAAGTGAAACATTTGATTGTCAAAACAGGTGAAACATTTGATTGTCAAAACAAGTGAAACATTTGATTGTCAAAACAGTTGAAACATTTGACTGTCAAAACAGGTGAAACATTTGATTGTCAAAACAGTTGAAACATTTGACTGTCAAAACAGGTGAAACATTTGATTGTCAAAACAGGTGAAACAGTTGACTGTCAAAACAAGTGAAACATTTGATTGTCAAAACAGTTGAAACATTTGACTGTCAAAACAAGTGAAACATTTGATTGTCAAAACAGGTGAAACCTTTGCCTGTTGACTGTCGAAACAGGTAAAACATTTGATTGTCAAAACAGGTGAAACCTTTGCTTGTTGACTGTCAAAACAGGTGAAACATTTAACTGTCTAAACAGGTGAAACATTTGATTGTCAAAACAGTTGAAACATTTGACTGTCAAAACAGGTGAAACATTTGATTGTCAAAACAGTTGAAACATTTGACTGTCAAAACAGGTGAAACATTTAACTGTCAAAACAGGTGAAACATTTGATTGTCAAAACAGTTGAAACATTTGACTGTCAAAACAGGTGAAACATTTGATTGTCAAAACAGTTGAAACATTTGACTGTCAAAACAGGTGAAACATTTGATTGTCAAAACAGGTGAAACAGTTGACTGTCAAAACAAGTGAAACATTTGATTGTCAAAACAGGTGAAACATTTAATTGTCAAAACAGGTGAAACAGTTGACTGTCAAAACAAGTGAAACATTTGATTGTCAAAGCAGGTGAAACCTTTGCTTGTTGACTGTCAAAACAGGTGAAACCTTTGCCTGTTGACTGTCAAAACAGGTGAAACCTTTGCCTGTTGACTGTCAAAACAGGTGAAACATTTTACTGTCAAAACAGGTGAAACATTTGATTGTCAAAAGAAATTTTCTTCCTGGAAGCTTCGGCTGTTATAACATGAACAACAGTTTTGTTTTCTCTAAAAGACATGAACTTGCAGTGTACATTTGAATAGTTATAAGAAAAAAAGATTCTGAAGAATAAATATTCTAAATTATCAAGACATTCCTTTAAAGTTGACTTATAAAACTTGACTTAACATTGAGAGACATTTCCTTACAGGCAAGAATCTTTGTTAATTAAACAACTGACAGATGGCAGCTGCAGAACAACTAAATGTAAGAAAAACAATTGAAACAGCAGTAGATGTGACTAAAACACTACCTAATCATTACTAACAATACAACTCATTTAATTTTCTAAGTACATTTTATGGTACACATAATTAATTTATCTCACTGTAGAAAGTACTTAATAAATTTGTAATAATGTTTGAGTACTATTAAACTGAATTTCTCTACTTGCATTTTATCATGATGTTGTTATCAGATGGTGAGATGTTCCCGAGTGCTTCCATTTCTTTTTTGAGGAATATCTGTAATAATAATATCATTATTTAAATAGTATTGCTTTCTGTAGAGTAATAATGCTTTCAAGTTTCATATTTTCAACTCAATTACAAGTGTATTCTTCATTGTTGGGGTCGCCAGCCAACTTCCTTGTTTTTAAAGTAATTTTAAATTGCTATAACCAAAATCACAATCAAATATTGCACAGTTGTCATTTATCTTAAATTGGTGTCTCAAATAAGTGTTGACAATATTCATTGATTTAAATTTATATTTATAAAGTTGAATAAGGTTTTTGATTAAAGACATCAAAAAGCAATTTAATGAATCTTTGAAATTAAAATCTAACATTTAAATTGTCTACATTAAAACATTTTCTTTAATATTTATAATACAATATTTATAAATGTAAAAAAGAACAAAAATATATTTTCTTATGAATGGACTGAGCTGTATTTGCTTTGTGTAGCTGAGTAATGCTGAAGTATGATGCAGATGCAGTATGAGTATTTTTATACAATCCTGTGCATGTAACATTGATTTTTCAGCAGTCAAATAAGAGAGATTAGAAATAATAAAGGAATGATAGAATTTCTGCTTTAGAAAATGCGCACTTCTTTATTTTTATACACTGGTCCCATATACTGTAATACTTGCCACCTTTTAAAGTATCAGCAATTCTTTGTGAAATAATGGTATTCTAAATATTCCACATAAAAGTTATTTACTAATCACAGGTTAAAGTTTTATTGAAACATTAAATGTAACTTAACATACAGATATACATTTATAGGATTTTTCTGTCTACAACTCATGACATGGTCTTTATCAATATTTCATGTTTGCATTGTCATAAACAGTATCATTGTCAAAACTCCTGCTAAGAAAAATGATGTTGCAAGTATTGAAAATTTGTTTCATTTTTGTTTGGAAAGTGGTACAGATAATTTCGTTTGGGCGTTTATTTGAACAGCTACCAAAAAGTCAACTAAAGTCACTTACGTTTAGCTTGATTTATATGACTACAAATCAACAAAAATGACATATATGAAAAAGATATAGAGCTAACTTATAATAAGTCATCTCAGTGATGTAACAATTCATGGAAATCATGATGATGTGGGGCCAAAATATGCAATTGTTTGTTTAAAATTATTTGCTGCAAAGCTCACAGGGGGATTGGGTTTTATACTTGCTAATAGATAACATGCACATACAATGTTACATACAACAAAAAAAGTTTTTGTACTGGAGAAGCTCTTTAAGCAAGATATTCCCAGTAGCATAACCAGCTTTTTCTTTACACTCACATATATTTTGAGCTTCTCACATCTGACATTTATTAAAGATCATGCCCTTTGCTGTTAAGTGCATTTAAAAGCAGCTATACTCCATGGGGCTGTCAAGATTGCCAATGTGTTAATTGAAGCAAAGACAATTTTCTGTTCAATTACTCTTATTTCCCTTCCATATGAATGACACATGTAGATGATTGATGTATATACTGATCCCATTGAGTAGATGTTCAGGGAGGATCTGTAATCTCCTTGCTTCATCAACATTATAATCCAAGGCCAGTATAGTTCATGGCCAATCATATATTGTGCTGATGTTATTTGCCCTCCTGGAGGGATATGTCACTATGAAGAACAGGAAGAAAATGAGTTTGTTGCACTTTACACCTGCAAAAATCCAGAAATGTATATGCTCAATTTAACAATGTTAAAAGTACATTTAGACGTTCCAAGATTTCCAAGCGGACCTACATATGTTGTCTTATAATTACAGCAAACTGTTCTGTTATTGCTAGATGAGTAGAAACAATTACAGCAAACTGTTCTGTTATTGCTAGATGAGTAGAAACAATTACAGCAAACTGTTCTGTTATTGCTAGATGAGTAGAAACAATTACAGCAAACTGTTCTGTTATTGCTAGATGAGTAGAAACAATTACAGCAAACTGTTCTGTTATTGCTAGATGAGTAGAAACAATTACAGCAAACTGTTCTGTTATTGCTAGATGAGTAGAAACAATTACAGCAAACTGTTCTGTTATTGCTAGATGAGTGGAAACACATACTAGAGTAGTTTAAAAAAAACCCATATAGATGGGACATTGGATCCATCAGTAGAATATCAATGTCTTGTATGATTATAGGTTCCATCAGCAGGATATCTATGTCTTGTTTTATTATACAATCCATTGGTAGAATATCAATGGCTTGTTTCATGATACAATCCATTGGTAGAATATCAATGGCTTGTGTCATTATACAATCCATTGGTAGAATATCAATGGCTTGTGTCATTATACAATCCATTGGTAGAATATCAATGGCTTGTGTCATTATACAATCCATTGGTAGAATATCAATGGCTTGTATGATTATAGGTTCCATCAGCAAGATATCTATGTCTTGTTTTATTATACAATCCATTGGTAGAATATCAATGGCTTGTTTCATTATACAATCTATTGGTAGAATATCAATGGCTTGTGTCATTATACAATCCATTGGTAGAATATCAATGTCTTGTGTCATTATAGGATCCATCGGCAGAATATCTATGTCTTGTTTCATTATACAATCCATTGGTAGAATATCTATGTCTTGTTTCATTATACAATCCATTGGTAGAATATCTATGTCTTATATCATTATACAATCCATTGGTAGAATATCTATGTCTTGTATCATTATACAATCCATTGATAGAATATCAATGGCTTGTGTCATTATACAATCCATTGGTAGAATTTCAATGGCTTGTGTCATTATAGGATCCATCGGCAGGATATCTATGTCTTGTTTTATTACACAATCCATTGGTAGAATATCAATGGCTTGTGTCATTATAGGATCCATTGGTAGAATATCTATGTCTTGTATCATTATACAATCCATTGGTAGAATATCAATGGCTTGCGTCATTATAGGATCCATTGGTAGAATATCTATGTCTTGTATCATTATACAATCCATTGGTAGAATATCAATGGCTTGTGTCATTATAGGATCCATTGGTAGAATATCTATGTCTTGTATCATTATACAATCCATTGGTAGAATATCAATGGCTTGTGTCATTATAGGATCCATCGGCAGGATATCTATGTCTTGTATTATTATACAATCCATTGGTAGAATATCAATGGCTTGTGTCATTATAGGATCCATTGGTAGAATATCTATGTCTTGTATCATTATACAATCCATTGGTAGAATATTAATGGCTTGTGTCATTATAGGATCCATTGGTAGAATATCTATGTCTTGTATCATTATACAATCCATTGGTAGAATATCAATGTCTTGTGTCATTATAGGATCCATCGGCAGAATATCTATGTCTTGTTTCATTATACAATCCATTGGTAGAATATCTATGTCTTGTTTCATTATACAATCCATTGGTAGAATATCTATGTCTTATATCATTATACAATCCATTGGTAGAATATCTATGTCTTGTATCATTATACAATCCATTGATAGAATATCAATGGCTTGTGTCATTATACAATCCATTGGTAGAATTTCAATGGCTTGTGTCATTATAGGATCCATCGGCAGGATATCTATGTCTTGTTTTATTACACAATCCATTGGTAGAATATCAATGGCTTGTGTCATTATAGGATCCATTGGTAGAATATCTATGTCTTGTATCATTATACAATCCATTGGTAGAATATCAATGGCTTGCGTCATTATAGGATCCATTGGTAGAATATCTATGTCTTGTATCATTATACAATCCATTGGTAGAATATCAATGGCTTGTGTCATTATAGGATCCATTGGTAGAATATCTATGTCTTGTATCATTATACAATCCATTGGTAGAATATCAATGGCTTGTGTCATTATAGGATCCATCGGCAGGATATCTATGTCTTGTATTATTATACAATCCATTGGTAGAATATCAATGGCTTGTGTCATTATAGGATCCATTGGTAGAATATCTATGTCTTGTATCATTATACAATCCATTGGTAGAATATCAATGGCTTGTGTCATTATAGGATCCATTGGTAGAATATCTATGTCTTGTATCATTATACAATCCATTGGTAGAATATCAATGGCTTGTGTCATTATAGGATCCATTGGTAGAATATCTATGTCTTGTATCATTATACAATCCATTGGTAGAATATCAATGGCTTGTGTCATTATAGGATCCATTGGTAGAATATCTATGTCTTGTATCATTATACAATCCATTGGTAGAATATCAATGGCTTGTGTCATTATAGGATCCATCTGCAGGATATCTATGTCTTGTATTATTATACAATCCATTGGTAAAATATCAATGGCTTGTGTCATTATAGGATCCATTGGTAGAATATCTATGTCTTGTATCATTATACAATCCATTGGTAGAATATCAATGGCTTGTGTCATTATAGGATCAATCAGTAGAATATTAAGTTCTAGTATTGTTATAGGACATAGTTATATGTTATTATTTTTTTTGTCAATTGTGTAGTTTTAAAGATACCAATTATATGCATAGGGCAGTGTGCAGACACTGGTATACTTTTTAAAGTAAAACTTCTTATAGTTTTTCATTTACTTTCTGTCTGTTTGCTGATTTCAGTAGCTTATTTAAGTAGTCAAAAATAAAGTGTGAACTTCATTAAAGATCTCTGATTGAAAATATTTGGAGTCATAAAAGGAGAGATTTTAGTATTTTTTTTATCTTACATTTTAACTAATATCCACATCTTATTTTAATGCTTTTTTTAACAATAAACTTGATCACGAATAAAACATTTGAGAAGTTATAAAAGTAATGTTGTGCATATAAAATAATTTATTTGCGACTTATATTAGAAATGGATATAGGTGCAAACACATTAGTAAAAAGTAAAAGTGATCAACACTAAGGCTGAATAACCAACAATAACTTCTTTTGAACTATAATTCTGTACAAGGCCAGACTGGGGCTGGGTAAACTGGTTAAAACAGCTTCAATTAAAACATTCTTATGGTCTTGTCTCTGATAAAATGAATAAATAAAATATCCCACTAAGGGAGACAACCAAAAGTAAGGACATCAGGAGTTTACATAGAACATTGTAACAGGAAATGTAACCAACAACGTTCATGAGATAATAATTCATCAGCAACTAGATAGTTCTGTATAATTATGGATCATTTTGAAATAAAGATTTCCAAGGAATGCCATGTTATTTTTTCAGTAATGATTTCATAAAATAAAAAATGATATTTACAACAGATATAAATTAACAAGGAGCTAAATTATATTTTAATGGAAGATGGAAAAAAGCAATTTAACAGAAATCTTTTTGAAAAATTGCAAAACTATTACAAACAACATAACAAAAAATGTAATCAACTATCTGAAATATGTACACAAGTACATAAATGACTGGGCAACTCAGCAGTTCCTAAATTAAACAATCCCTAAACATTCAGTCCAAAAGTCAAAATGATTTATTATGGTATGTCAAATAATAAGGACAGACAGTATCCTACTGTTTAATCTGAAGAGAAGAGCTCTCCAGTTGCCTCACTTACATAGATACATAGAGCACAACAAGAGAGCAATAAAGCCTTCTTTTGTTACCTCACCTACATAGAGCACAACTGGAGAGCAATGAAGCCTACTCTAGTTGCCTTATCTACATAGAGCACAACTGGAGAGCAATAAAGCCTTCTTTTGTTACCTCACCTACATAGAGCACAACTGGAGAGCAATGAAGCCTGCTCTATTGCCTTATCTACATAGAGCACAACTGGAGAGCAATGAAGCCTGCTCTAGTTGCCTTATCTACATAGAGCACAACTGGAGAGCAATGAAGCCTGCTCTAGTTGCCTCACCTACATAGAGCACAACTGGAGAGCAATGAAGCCTGCTCTAGTTGCCTTATCTACATAGAGCACAACTGGAGAGCAATGAAGCCTGCTCTAGTTGCCTCACCTACATAGAGCACAACTGGAGAGCAATGAAGCCTGCTCTAGTTGCTTTATCTACATAGAGCACAACTGGAGAGCAATGAAGCCTGCTCTAGTTGCCTTATCTACATAGAGCACAACTGGAGAGCAATGAAGCCTGCTCTAGTTGCCTTATCTACATAGATCACAACTGGAGAGCAATGAAGCCTGCTCTAGTTGCCTTATCTATATAGAGCACAACTGGAGAGCAATGAAGCCTGCTCTAGTTACCTCACCTACATAGAGCACAACTGGAGAGCAATGAAGCCTGCTCTAGTTGCCTCACCTACATAGAGCACAACTGGAGAGCAATGAAGCCTGCTCTAGTTGCCTTATCTATATAGAGCACAACTGGAGAGCAATGAAGCCTGCTCTAGTTGCTTTATCTACATAGAGCACAACTGGAGAGCAATGAAGCCTGCTCTAGTTGCCTTATCTACATAGAGCACAACTGGAGAGCAATGAAGCCTGCTCTAGTTGCCTTATCTACATAGAGCATAACTGGAGAGCAATGAAGCCTGCTCTAGTTGCCTTATCTACATAGAGCACAACTGGAGAGCAATGAAGCCTGCTCTAGTTGCCTTATCTACATAGAGTACAACTGGAGAGCAATGAAGCCTGCTCTAGTTGCCTTATCTACATAGAGCACAACTGGAGAGCAATGAAGCCTGCTCTAGTTGCTTTATCTACATAGAACACAATTGGAGAGCAATGAAGCCTGCTCTAGTTGCCTCACCTACATAGAGCACAACTGGAGAGCAATGAAGCCTGCTCTAGTTGCTTTATCTATATAGAGCACAACTGGAGAGCAATGAAGCCTGCTCTAGTTGCCTTATCTACATAGAACACAATTGGAGAGCAATGAAGCCTGCTCTAGTTGCCTCACCTACATAGAGCACAACTGGAGAGCAATGAAGCCTGCTCTAGTTGCCTCATCTATATAGAGCACAACTGGAGAGCAATGAAACTTGCTCTAGTTGCCTCACCTATATAGAGCACAACTGGAGAGCAATGAAGCCTGCTCTAGTTGCCTTATCTACATAGAGCACAACTGGAGAGCAATGAAGCCTGCTCTAGTTGCCTTATCTACATAGTGCACAACTGGAGAGCAATGAAGCCTGCTCTAGTTGCCTTATCTATATAGATCACAACTGGAGAGCAATGAAGCCTGCTCTAGTTGCTTTATCTATATAGATCACAACTGGAGAGCAATGAAGCCTGCTCTAGTTGCCTTATCTACATAGAGCACAACTGGAGAGCAATGAAGCCTGCTCTAGTTGCCTTATCTATATAGATCACAACTGGAGAGCAATGAAGCCTGCTCTAGTTGCCTTATCTACATAGAGCACAACTGGAGAGTAATGAAGCCTGCTCTAGTTGCCTTATCTATATAGATCACAACTGGAGAGCAATGAAGCCTGCTCTAGTTGCTTTATCTATATAGATCACAACTGGAGAGCAATGAAGCCTGCTCTAGTTGCTTTATCTATATAGAGCACAACTGGAGAGCAATGAAGCCTGCTCTAGTTGCCTTATCTACATAGAACACAATTGGAGAGCAATGAAGCCTGCTCTAGTTGCCTCACCTACATAGAGCACAACTGGAGAGCAATGAAGCCTGCTCTAGTTGCCTCATCTATATAGAGCACAACTGGAGAGCAATGAAACTTGCTCTAGTTGCCTCACCTATATAGAGCACAACTGGAGAGCAATGAAGCCTGCTCTAGTTGCCTTATCTACATAGAGCACAACTGGAGAGCAATGAAGCCTGCTCTAGTTGCCTTATCTACATAGTGCACAACTGGAGAGCAATGAAGCCTGCTCTAGTTGCCTTATCTATATAGATCACAACTGGAGAGCAATGAAGCCTGCTCTAGTTGCTTTATCTATATAGATCACAACTGGAGAGCAATGAAGCCTGCTCTAGTTGCCTTATCTACATAGAGCACAACTGGAGAGCAATGAAGCCTGCTCTAGTTGCCTTATCTATATAGATCACAACTGGAGAGCAATGAAGCCTGCTCTAGTTGCCTTATCTACATAGTGCACAACTGGAGAGCAATGAAGCCTGCTCTAGTTGCCTCACCTATATAGATCACAACTGGAGAGCAATGAAGCCTGCTCTAGTTGCCTCATCTATATAGAGCACAACTGGAGAGCAATGAAACTTGCTCTAGTTGCCTCACCTATATAGAGCACAACTGGAGAGCAATGAAGCCTGCTCTAGTTGCCTTATCTACATAGAGCACAACTGGAGAGCAATGAAGCCTGCTCTAGTTGCCTTATCTACATAGTGCACAACTGGAGAGCAATGAAGCCTGCTCTAGTTGCCTTATCTATATAGATCACAACTGGAGAGCAATGAAGCCTGCTCTAGTTGCTTTATCTATATAGATCACAACTGGAGAGCAATGAAGCCTGCTCTAGTTGCCTTATCTACATAGAGCACAACTGGAGAGCAATGAAGCCTGCTCTAGTTGCCTTATCTATATAGATCACAACTGGAGAGCAATGAAGCCTGCTCTAGTTGCCTTATCTACATAGTGCACAACTGGAGAGCAATGAAGCCTGCTCTAGTTGCCTTATCTATATAGATCACAACTGGAGAGCAATGAAGCCTGCTCTAGTTGCTTTATCTATATAGATCACAACTGGAGAGCAATGAAGCCTGCTCTAGTTGCCTTATCTACATAGAGCACAACTGGAGAGCAATGAAGCCTGCTCTAGTTGCTTTATCTATATAGAGCACAACTGGAGAGCAATGAAGCCTGCTCTAGTTGCCTTATCTACATAGAACACAATTGGAGAGCAATGAAGCCTGCTCTAGTTGCCTCACCTACATAGAGCACAACTGGAGAGCAATGAAGCCTGCTCTAGTTGCCTCATCTATATAGAGCACAACTGGAGAGCAATGAAGCCTGCTCTAGTTGCCTTATCTATATAGATCACAACTGGAGAGCAATGAAGCCTGCTCTAGTTGCCTCACCTACATAGAGCACAACTGGAGAGCAATGAAGCCTACTCTAGTTGCCTTACCTATATAGAGCACAACTGGAGAGCAATGAAGCCTGCTTTAGTTGCTTTACCTATATAGATCACAACTGGAGAGCAATGAAGCCTGCTCTAGTTGCCTCACCTATATAGAGCACAACTGGAGAGCAATGAAGCCTGCTCTAGTTGCCTTATCTATATAGATCACAACTGGAGAGCAATGAAGCCTGCTCTAGTTGCCTTATCTACATAGTGCACAACTGGAGAGCAATGAAGCCTGCTCTAGTTGCCTCACCTATATAGATCACAACTGGAGAGCAATGAAGCCTGCTCTAGTTGCCTCATCTATATAGAGCACAACTGGAGAGCAATGAAACTTGCTCTAGTTGCCTCACCTATATAGAGCACAACTGGAGAGCAATGAAGCCTGCTCTAGTTGCCTTATCTACATAGAGCACAACTGGAGAGCAATGAAGCCTGCTCTAGTTGCCTTATCTACATAGTGCACAACTGGAGAGCAATGAAGCCTGCTCTAGTTGCCTTATCTATATAGATCACAACTGGAGAGCAATGAAGCCTGCTCTAGTTGCTTTATCTATATAGATCACAACTGGAGAGCAATGAAGCCTGCTCTAGTTGCCTTATCTACATAGAGCACAACTGGAGAGCAATGAAGCCTGCTCTAGTTGCCTTATCTATATAGATCACAACTGGAGAGCAATGAAGCCTGCTCTAGTTGCCTTATCTACATAGTGCACAACTGGAGAGCAATGAAGCCTGCTCTAGTTGCCTTATCTATATAGATCACAACTGGAGAGCAATGAAGCCTGCTCTAGTTGCTTTATCTATATAGATCACAACTGGAGAGCAATGAAGCCTGCTCTAGTTGCCTTATCTACATAGAGCACAACTGGAGAGCAATGAAGCCTGCTCTAGTTGCTTTATCTATATAGAGCACAACTGGAGAGCAATGAAGCCTGCTCTAGTTGCCTTATCTACATAGAACACAATTGGAGAGCAATGAAGCCTGCTCTAGTTGCCTCACCTACATAGAGCACAACTGGAGAGCAATGAAGCCTGCTCTAGTTGCCTCATCTATATAGAGCACAACTGGAGAGCAATGAAGCCTGCTCTAGTTGCCTTATCTATATAGATCACAACTGGAGAGCAATGAAGCCTGCTCTAGTTGCCTCACCTACATAGAGCACAACTGGAGAGCAATGAAGCCTACTCTAGTTGCCTTACCTATATAGAGCACAACTGGAGAGCAATGAAGCCTGCTTTAGTTGCTTTACCTATATAGATCACAACTGGAGAGCAATGAAGCCTGCTCTAGTTGCCTCACCTATATAGAGCACAACTGGAGAGCAATGAAGCCTGCTCTAGTTGCTTTATCTATATAGAGCACAACTGGAGAGCAATGAAGCCTGCTCTAGTTGCCTTATCTACATAGAACACAATTGGAGAGCAATGAAGCCTGCTCTAGTTGCCTCACCTACATAGAGCACAACTGGAGAGCAATGAAGCCTGCTCTAGTTGCCTCATCTATATAGAGCACAACTGGAGAGCAATGAAACTTGCTCTAGTTGCCTTATCTACATAGATCACAACTGGAGAGCAATGAAACTTGCTCTAGTTGCCTCACCTATATAGAGCACAACTGGAGAGCAATGAAGCCTGCTCTAGTTGCCTTATCTACATAGAGCACAACTGGAGAGCAATGAAGCCTGCTCTAGTTGCCTTATCTATATAGATCACAACTGGAGAGCAATGAAGCCTGCTCTAGTTGCCTTATCTACATAGAGTACAACTGGAGAGCAATGAAGCCTGCTCTAGTTGCCTCATCTATATAGAGCACAACTGGAGAGCAATGAAACTTGCTCTAGTTGCCTCACCTATATAGAGCACAACTGGAGAGCAATGAAGCCTGCTCTAGTTGCCTTATCTATATAGATCACAACTGGAGAGCAATGAAGCCTGCTCTAGTTGCCTTATCTACATAGAGCACAACTGGAGAGCAATGAATCCTGCTCTAGTTGCCTCACCTATATAGAGCACAACTGGAGAGCAATGAAGCTTGCTCTAGGTGCCTCATCTACATGGAGCACAACTGAAGAGCAATGAAGCCTGCTCTAGTTGCCTCACCTATATAGAGCACAACTGTAGAGCAATGAAACTTGCTCTAGTTGCCTCGCCTACCTAGAGTACCAATGGAGAGAAATGAGACAGACTCCAACAGTTACTGTCTAAGTTATAGCTTGAAGTCAACTGTCAAAGACAGGTTAAACAACCTGTTAAGTGTTAATAGGAAAAAGCAATGCAGTTATTGATGGCAAAAGAGTCAATGTCATGCAATTCAGTACATTGTGGGATTTCCAGGTTGTAACCATTGTCAGCATGTGTTGCTAAGTTTTGTGAAATAAGTTATTGAGACTCTTGTTTTTGTTAATTTGGTAAAGAACTTTGAAAAAATGATGGATGGCTATTGCCCTATGCTCAAGTAATTTCGTAGTACCTTTTTTACTTTAAAGCAATAAATTATCACATCGAAAGATTTTTAAAACACCTGGCTCAGTATGCCGAATCTAGAGCCAAAATCTAACTGTTGTAACAATCAAATAAAGATGTCAGATGAAGTGGCTATGTGATCTTCCTTAAGACCGATTAACTTTGTAGACTATGTTGTGAATACTCAGGAAAAATAAACCTGCAAGCTTGCAAGCTGAAACAATTGAAAAAACATTTACAGTGTTTGTTTTCCAAATAATAATTGTTTAAAAATGAATACATACATTTAAACATGTTTCTAAAATATCATGTAGATCTATACACTTATTTTGATAGAATTACCCTTTGGATTTTCTGAATGACCTCCAAACATCCATGATATGAGTCACAAATGACCTTAATAAATTTGGAATTAGCCGCATCACTGCTCTCATTACAACTGAAATGGCCATCTTTTAGGCTGTTTTTGATGGTTCAATATTTGCTTTGATAAAAAAGGTGGATAATGACTCATTAAAACAATTTTGAGCGAAGAAAGGACAATATGGACTGTGCATAAACTATTGAAGTATAATTGAAGTTGAAGTATAATTGAAGTTGAAGTATAATTGAAGTTGAAGTATAATTGAAGGTTGTTTTTTTTCCATTTTAGCCTGGCTAAGCATCCCATATCAAACTTGCAATACCTTGTCCAGCTGTAGTTAATAATTGTACAGTGGTAAAAGTTTTGTTGTTGGGCAGACATAGCATATAAGAAATATTGTTTTTCTTTATAGAAGAATAAGAAAAGGTCCTTTAATAATTACCACAGATACTTAAATCTGAACTACTTCTAGACAAAGGCAAACAGGGTGAATGTAAAAGCAACAAATACACAGAGATGAGATATAACACACAAAAAGGAAAAAAATGGCAGTTATTGCCTTGGAACGGTCAGTCGGCAAAAGGACTGACTGGGGTACTTAAACCTGGATTGTGGAGTGCTCCAACTAAACACCTCCTGAGGTTTTTGTCACAGTTTAACAGTGTAAATAAAAATATTCCATCAAAGAGAGACAAGTAACAGCAAGCACCTGTATTGGAAGGTAAAACTGATAGAAGTATATTATATACAAACAGAGTAACTCTCAGTATTATTAACTATCAACTTATGTACATAAGATAAAAGCATTCCCAACCTAAAGGTTCCAAAGGAGAGAGTGATTTGTAATAAATCAGTCCAAGCAATGATGTATACTAAGAGCAATTTAATGATGTTATCTGACATCCTATGTCATTGTTAAAATGTGAAGCAATAAAAAAAACACATGAAGGAAACCATCAAATTTTACAAAACACTCCAAACCAACAAAACAAAACATAGTATTGTGAAGAGATAATACATAATGATATCAAAATGTTTTGTTATTATAGTCGCAAAATTTATCTGTAAATGGCTTTAAAAAAGGAAACTACAATCTCAAGTAAAGGGCATGGAGACTGCTCAAGTTGTCACACCTATATATAAGCCAATGATAATGTATGTACATTATTGTGCTTACATTTTTTTACTTGTATTGTTTGTGTCTGACCATGAGATGAAATTAATTGCCCATCATGTTTGTAATTTGTACAGCCTATCCTAAGGCTTCCTGGAACATGCTTGATTTAATTGTAAACCTTATTTATCGGTACTGTTGCCACACCTCCCAAGATAATTATATTCTTGCTTTCTGATTGGTTGAAGCAGCTGGTTTGGAATGGTTCGTTAATCCCCTTATCTAAAGGAATAAACTGCCAGTGAAGTATTGTCTATAACGAACTCTTTCACCCATTCTCATTTCCACTTTTTAATTAGAAATCTGACCTTCAAGTACCAAGCATCAAATTCAATTATCTAAACAGAGAGATATTCTTCTTTCTTTGATAATTGTTTCTTTATTTAAGGTCGTACTCAGCAGCATATCTCTAGTCCTTTGACAAAAACGTGGTGCAGTTGTATGGTTTCAAAATCAATATTTGCTGAAACATTTGCAAATTTGCTTTATAATTATTTGAAATAAATGGAAATAAGTTTTTAGCTTACCTGAGCACAATGTGATTGGATAAAAAACAAACATGTCATTTTAAGCGCTGCTTTTTGAAGGAAAAAAAAGAGGAGATATTGTTATGTTTTATAAGTTCTTGTCGGAAGATGTTCACTGCGAATGTGTTATGCTTGTTCATTATTCAAAAGGGGAACCCATTTCAAAAGGGTATGCAGCTCTAAAACATGTTGTGACAGAGCTATGTCACTTTTTCTGGCTTAGAATTTTCATTATGATCACAAACACCCAGAAAAGTGAAAAGCTCAGTCTACAGATTGCTCTTGCTTAATATTTATAAAGGAAAAAACAATGTTCAGCAAGCAAAGCTTTGGAGAAAATTGTAATTTCTGTTTGAATGGCTTTTGTCTCTGTTATATATAACAAAATGAACAAAAGATGATCATCACGTAGCATGTTTTGCACCAGGTGTTTTATGAAGATGAATGTTAATACCATTGTTAATTTCAGCATTTGTCATATTAATTCCTTTCCCTACTTCCTCAACAACTCACAAAAGATAAATTTCCATAGTGCCAGTTTGTTCTAAAACTGTACACATAAAGAGTACATCTTAATCATCTTACAAGCTTCATAGAACAAAGTTTTCTGAAAGGCACACTGGCATACATTGAAAGACCAAACTGAAACAGCAGCATGTTGCCTTCCAAAGTTGTCTGAAATGCACTCTGTCAACCACTAATAACACACACTAAAATATCAACTTGTTGCCTTCCAAAGTTGTCTGAAATGCACTCCTTCATCTATTGATAGAACACACTTAACATCAACCTGTTACCTTCCAAAGTTGCCTGCAATGCACCCCGTCATCTATTGATAGAACACACTCAACATCAACCTGTTACCTTCCAAAGTTGTCTGAAATGCACTCCTTCATCTATTGATAGAACACACTAAAACAATAACCTGTTACCTTCCAAAGTTGCCTGCAATGCACCCCATCATCTATTGATAGAACACACTCAACATCAACCTGTTACCTTCCAAAGTTGCCTGCAATGCACCCCGTCATGTATTAATAGAACACACTAAACATCAACCTGTTACCTTCCAAAGTTGCCTGTAATGCACCCTGTCATGTATTGATAGAACACATAAAAACAATAACCTGTTGCCTACCAAAGTTGTCTGAAAATCACACTGTTGTCAACCACTTATAAACACACTATAACATCAACATGTTGCCTACCAAAGTTGTCTGAAAATCACACTGTTGTCAACTGATAGAACACACTAAAACAACAGTCTATTACCTTGCAAAGTTGTCTGAAAGGCACACTCTCAGCAACTGTTAGAACACATTATTTTTCTCAAAATGGCTATTTAAGCAAACTGTGAGCCTTTCCTGATTCTTTTGATTTTCTCATATTGTCAGAACTCCTCATTTATTGTCAGAACTCCTCACTAATTGTTTGAACTCCTCACTTATTGTCAGAACTCCTCACTAATTGTCAGAACTCCTCACTAATTTTCAGAACTCCTCACTAATTGTCAGAACTCCTCACTAATTGTCAGAACTTCTCATTAATTGTCAGAACTCCTCACATATTGTCAGAACTCCTCACATATTGTCAGAACTCCTCACATATTGTCAGAACTTCTAACTTATTGTCAGAACTTCTCACTAATTGTCAGAACTCCTCACTAATTGTCAGAACTCCTCACTTATTGTCAGAACTCCTCACATATTGTCAGAACTCCTCACATATTGTCAGAACTCCTCCAGAACTCCTCACATATTGTCAGAACTCCTCACATATTGTCAGAACTTCTCACATATTGTCAGAACTCCTTACATATTGTCAGAACTCCTCACTAATTGCCAGGACTCCTCACTTATTGTCAGAACTCCTCACATATTGTCAGAACTCCTCACATATTGTCTGAACTCCTCACATATTGTCAGAACTCCTCACTAATTGTCAGAACTTCTCACTCATTATCAGAACTCCTCACTTATTGTCAGAACTCCTCACTAATTGTCAGAACTCCTCACATATTGTCAGAACTCCTCACTAATTGTCAGAACTCCTCACATATTGTCAGAACTCCTCACTTATTGTCAGAACTCCTCACATATTGTCAGAACTTCTCACTAATTGTCAGAACTCCTCACATATTGTCAGAACTCCTCACATATTGTCAGAACTCCTCACTTATTGTCAGAACTCCTCACTAATTGTCAGAACTCCTCACATATTGTCAGAACTCCTCACTAATTGTCAGAACTCCTCACATATTGTCAGAACTCCTCACTTATTGTCAGAACTCCTCACATATTGTCAGAACTTCTCACTAATTGTCAGAACTCCTCACATATTGTCAGAACTCCTCACTTATTGTCAGAACTCCTCACATATTGTCAGAACTTCTCACTAATTGTCAGAACTCCTCACATATTGTCAGAACTCCTCACTTATTGTCAGAACTCCTCACATATTGTCAGAACTTCTCATTTACTGTCTAGCTTCCTAATTAATTTTCAGAACTTATCTCATATTTGACAAAACTTCTCACATATTTTTAGAACTTCTTACTTTTTTGTTAGAACTTCTTACTTATTGTCAGAACTTTTGCTAATTTGTCTTATCTTCAAAACTTACTTACATATTTATAGAAAAGTTATGTGGCAAGGCAGTGGCAAACGCAGTGGCAAACTTGATATTAAATGTTACGTATATATGATTGTTATGCCATAACTTTGCACTTACTTGGGCTCTGACTTATACTTTAGTCTATTTATTCTAACATTAAACATTTGATTATATTTGTTCTTAAAGTGGTATGAAATAAAAACTGGAAATTATCTAGAAAATGCTAATTGTATTGACATAGACTCATTTAACATATTTTTCTGGATACATAGACTCCATAAACATGTTGGTTTTTTTCCTGAAAATATGGACTTAACTTTTTTTCTGAAAAGGAAGGTTTTAAGTGTCTTTTGAAATTTTACGATTTGTATGATTGATAATTTAATTGATGCTGAAACACACTTGATTATGAACATTTTTTAACAATGGAATATTGTGCATATAGAAAATAGTTTATTTTTTCTTTCACACAAACTCTGGCTAACATCTCACAGAAGTGTTATCTTAACTTTCCAGCAGATGACAGAATTCTACTTGAAACTGGTTTTCCTTCTATCAGGCTGATGAAGCTGGTGTGATGATAATATTATTTATCATATAATTGTAGTTAAGTCAACAATTTTGCTTGTGAACATGCCAGAGGCTACAGTTTCTATCAAATTTTCATCAAACTGAAGAATGTTTGTCTGCATGAAATGTTAGATTGGGTCACCTGGAGACAAAAACTAGGACAAAAGGTCAAATTTTAGGACTAGAGACCACATTTATAGCCCAATCTTCACCAATCTTTGTCAGAATGTTTGTCTGCATGAAATCTTGGATGAGTTCATAACTGAGTCACATAGAGTCAAAAAGGAGATCACTAGGTTAAAAATGAGAAAAGCATTTGAACATACTTAGAGGCCACATTGATAGACCTTTTCTTATTTATCTATCTTCACCAAACTTGGTCAGAATGTTTGTCTGCTTGAAATTTTGGATGAGTTCATAAATGAGTCACATGATGTCAAAAGGTAGGTCACTAGGTCCAATCTTAGATAAACCTTGTGAATGAAACACACTAGAGACCGTGAAATCTTGGATGAGTTCATAGCTGAGTCACGTGGACTCAAAAAGGAGGTTACTGGGTCAAATCTTAGAAAAAGCTTGTGAACACACTAGAGGTCCAATTTATGGCCCAGTCTTCACTTCAGTCTTGATCAGAACGTTTGCCTGCGTGAAATCTTGCATGAGTTTATAACTGGGTCACATGGGGTTAAAGAGTAGGTCACAAGGTCAAATCTTTAAAAAAGGCTTGTGAACACACTAGAGGCCACATTTGTAGCCCAATCTTCACCAAACTTGGTCAGAATCTTTGTCTGCATGAAATCTTGGATGATATTATAATTGAGTCACGTGGTGTCAGAAAGTAGGTCACTAGGTCAAATCTTAGGAAACCTTGTGAACACATAAGAGGCCACATTTATAGGCCAATTTTCTTTAACACCATTTATCATATGAAGAATGACAAGCCACTAGGCTGTTATTCTCAAAACTATCATTAATCTACCTTATACTGTAGCTATAGATATTTTATATCAACTATAAGATTGGCAAATAAGAGATATCACCTTATTTTATTAAATATATAATGTTTACATACAAAACATGATTATCTGTTACCTTAATAGGCATATACAGTACTTGTATTACACATCTAGCATATATGGATACTCCAATGGATTAAATAAATAAATACAGATAATAAACTCCCCAACTTGGTGGTACCTTGCAAATTACTCTTATAAGTCTCAAAATAAGCAACTTTTTGTCATAACCAAACATCTTTAATATTTTCATTTTGTCATAAAATAAGCATCTGTGATATAATTTATGTAATAACAAAACATCTGTGATATACACCTTTGTTTTAAGTCTAATCTTCCATGATGATTTTTTTTTATTGTTTTTTCTGTTATCTGTGATAAACTTGTGTACCATTATATTTAACCACCTTCAGTACTTCAGCACCATAAGGTGAAAGGGGATGGTAAACAAAACCAAATACATCTTACTTGGTCAGAATGTTTGTCTGCATGGAATCTTGACTGAGTTTGTCATTGGGCACATGGGGTCAAAAAAAGAGGTCAAATCTCAGAAAAACCTTGTCAACACACTAGACACCATCATTATGGTCCAATGTTCACTAAACATGGTCAAAATGTTTGCCAGAAAGAAATCTTGGGTGAGTTTGTAACAAGGTCATGTGGGGTCAAAAACTAGCTCACAGGGTCAGATTTTAGAAAAACCTTGTGAAAACACTTAGAGGTCATAATGATAGCCCAATCTTCACCAAACTTGGCTGGAATGTTTGCCAGTATGAAATCTTAGATATGTTTTGAATTGGGTCACATGGATACAGTAGGTCACTAGCTAAAATTATAGAAAATATCAGCCCAATGGCTACACTAATGGTCTTATATTCACCAAAGGTTTATAAAGTAAGTAACTCTTAATTACTTGATGCCAGATATGAGCCTACTAAAAGCCTGTGTCCTCAGGTGAGCGATTAGATTCCATCATGGCCTTAGGGGCCATCATGGCCCTCTTGTTTAGGGTACTTTGCCAGACTTTGTATACATTAATTTCCGTCTATATATTACAGATGGCAGCAAAGATGAAGATGAGAGTGGGGATGATACAGGAACTAAATCTTCCAGACCAGGAACCAGTAGACTGAGGGGTAGAAAGTCACGGCTGCCTAGCTACTGTCAAAGTACACATGCTTCCCGAGGCAAGAAAGATTCCGAACAAAGGTAGGAAATATTTCTTTTAACCAACCATTATTTAACAGGCATTATTTTCACTTCTCAGACACTGACACTCTTTAAAAGCTTCTCTAGTCTCAGCTAGTTAGCCTTTTGGAAAAAGTAGTGTGACATTCAAACCAACTATTTAGGAAGGCTTGTTGGTAAAGTAAAACAGTCTTATTTTCTTCAGTTTTCATATTTGAAGATTTTATTTTACCAACCATTGCTAGTATTATTTATTTTACACAAACCATTTTAATATTCAACTGTTTGACAAATAAACTAAAGTAAGGACATTTTGTAAGAAATATTCCTTCAACCAACCAACCTCATGTCAGAACCTTTATTAAGCCATTTAAACAGCTGTAAAATCATGCTTGTTGTTAGATACTGGAACCAGGTATTTATCAGAAGCCAACTAATGATTAGCTATAGAAATGGTTGAATATTATATTATCAGCTATAGAAATGGTTGAATATTGTATTATCAGCTATAGAAATGGTTGAATATTGTATTATCAGCTATAGAAATGGTTGAATATTGTATTATAAGCTATAGAAATGGTTGAATATTGTATTATCAGCTATAGAAATGGTTGAATATTGTATTATCAGCTATAGAAATGGTTGAATATTGTATCATCAGCTATAGAAATGGTTGAATATTGTATTATAAGCTATAGAAATGGTTGAATATTGTATTATCAGCTATAGAAATGGTTGAATATTGTATTATCAGCTATAGAAATGGTTGAATATTGTATTATCAGCTATAGAAATGGTTAAATATTGTATTATCAGCTATAGGAATGGTTGAATATTATACTATCAGCTATAGAAATGGTTGAATATTGTATGATCAGCTATAGAAATGGTTGAATATTATATTATCAGCTATAGAAATGGTTGAATATTGTATTATCAGCTATAGAAATGGTTGAATATTGTATCATCAGCTATAGAAAAGGTTGAATATTGTATTATCAGCTATAGAAATGGTTGAATATTATACTATCAGCTATAGAAATGGTTGAATATTGTATGATCAGCGATAGAAATGGTTGAATATTGTATTATAAGCTATAGAAATGGTTAAATATTGTGTTACCAGCTATAGAAATGGTTAAATATTGTATAACCAGCTATAGAAATGGTTGAATATTGTATTATCAGCTATAGAAATGGTTGAATATTGTATTATCATCTATAGGAATGATTGAATATTGTATAATCAGCTATAGAAATGGTTGAATATTGTATCATCAGCTATAGAAATGGTTGAATATTGTATTATCAGCTATAGAAATGGTTGAATATTGTATTACCAGCTATAGAAATGGTTGAATATTGTATTATCAGCTATAGAAATGGTTGAATATTGTATTATCAGCTATAGGAATGATTGAATATTGTATCATTAGCTATAGTAATGGTTAAATATTGTATCATCAGCTATAGAAATGGTTGAATATTGTATTATCAGCTATAGAAATGGCTGAATATTGTATTATCAGCTATAGAAATGATTAAATATTGTATTATCAGCTATAGAAATGGTTAAATATTGTATTATCAGCTATAGAAATGGCTGAATATTGTATTATCAGCTATAGAAATGATTGAATATTGTATAATTAGCTATAGAAATGGTTGAATATTGTATCATCAGCTATAGAAATGGTTAAATATTGTATTATCAGCTATAGAAATGGCTGAATATTGTATTATCAGCTATAGAAATGATTGAATATTGTATTATCAGCTATAGAAATGGTTGAATGTTGTATTTTCAGCTATAGAAATGGTTGAATATTGTATAATCAGCTATAGAAATGGTTGAATATTGTATTATCAGCTATAGGAATGGTTAAATATTGTTTTATCAGCTGTACGAATGTTAGAATATTGTGTAATCAGCTTTAGAAATGGTTTAATATTTTATGATCAGCAAGAGCACTATAGAACTATAACTGATGACATGTGAATAGAACTTTACATTTAACCAAGCAGGCAGGGAACTATAACTGATGACATATGAATAGAACTGCACATTTAACCAAGCAGGCACGGAACTATAACTGATGACATGTGAATAGAACTGCACATTTAACCAAGCATGCAGGGAACTATAACTGATGACATGTGAATAGAACTGCACATTTAACCAAGCATGCAGGGAACTATAACTGATGACATGTGAATAGAACTGCACATTTAACCAAGCAGGCACGGAACTATAACTGATGACATGTGAATAGAACTGCACATTTAACCAAGCATGCAGGGAACTATAACTGATGACATGTGAATAGAACTTTACATTTAACCATGCAGGCAGGGAACTATAACTGATGACATATGAATAGAACTGCACATTTAACCAAGCATGCAGGGAATTATTACTGATGACATGTGAATAGAACTGCACATTTAACCAAGCATGCAGGGAACTATAACTGATGACATGTAAATAGAACTGCACATTTAACCAAGCAGACAGGGAACTATAACTGATGACATATGAATAGAACTGCACATTTAACCAAGCATGCAGGGAATTATTACTGATGACATGTGAATAGAACTGCACATTTAACCAAGCATGCAGGGAACTATAACTGATGACATATGAATAGAACTGCACATTTAACCAAGCATGCAGGGAACTATAACTGATGACATGTAAATAGAACTGCACATTTAACCAAGCAGACAGGGAACTATAACTGATGACATATGAATAGAACTGCACATTTAACCAAGCATGCAGGGAACTATAACTGATGACATGTAAATAGAACTGCACATTTAACCAAGCAGACAGGGAACTATAACTGATGACATATGAATAGAACTGCACATTTAACCAAGCATGCAGAGAATTATTACTGATGACATGTGAATAGAACTTTACATTTAACCAAGCATGCAGGGAACTATAACTGATGACATATGAATAGAACTGCACATTTAACCAAGCATGCAGGGAACTATAACTGATGACATATGAATAGAACTGCACATTTAACAAAGCAGGCAGGGAACTATAACTGATGACATGTAAATAGAACTTTACATTTAACCAAGCAGGCAGGAACTATAACTGATGACATATGAATAGAACTGCACATTTAACCAAGCATGCAGGGAATTATTACTGATGACATGTGAATAGAACTTTACATTTAACCAAGCATGCAGGGAACTATAACTGATGACATATGAATAGAACTGCACATTTAACCAAGCATGCAGGGAACTATAACTGATGACATGTAAATAGAACTGCACATTTAACCAAGCAGACAGGGAACTATAACTGATGACATATGAATAGAACTTTACATTTAACCAAGCATGCAGAGAATTATTACTGATGACATGTGAATAGAACTTTACATTTAACAAAGCAGGCAGGGAACTATAACTGATGACATGTGAATAGAACTTTACATTTAACCAAGCAGGCAGGAACTATAACTGATGACATATGAATAGAACTTTACATTTAACCAAGCAGGCAGGAACTATAACTGATGACATGTGAATAGAACTTTACATTTAACCAAGCAGGCAGGGAACTATAACTGATGACATATGAATAGAACTTTACATTTAACCAAGCAGGCAGGAACTATAACTGATGACATGTGAATAGAACTTTACATTTAACCAAGCAGGCAGGAACTATAACTGATGACATGTGAATAGAACTTTACATTTAACCAAGCAGGCAGGGAACTATAACTGATGACATATGAATAGAACTTTACATTTAACCAAGCATGCAGAGAATTATTACTGATGACATGTGAATAGAACTTTACATTTAACAAAGCAGGCAGGGAACTATAACTGATGACATGTGAATAGAACTTTACATTTAACCAAGCAGGCAGGAACTATAACTGATGACATGTGAATAGAACTGCACATTTAACCAAGCATGCAGGGAACTATAACTGATGACATGTAAATAGAACTGCACATTTAACCAAGCATGCAGGGAACTATAACTGATGACATGTGAATAGAACTGCACATTTAACCAAGCAGACAGGGAACTATAACTGATGACATATGAATAGAACTGCACATTTAACCAAGCATGCAGAGAATTATTACTGATGACATGTGAATAGAACTTTACATTTAACCAAGCATGCAGGGAACTATAACTGATGACATATGAATAGAACTGCACATTTAACCAAGCATGCAGGGAACTATAACTGATGACATATGAATAGAACTGCACATTTAACAAAGCAGGCAGGGAACTATAACTGATGACATGTGAATAGAACTTTACATTTAACCAAGCAGACAGGGAACTATAACTGATGACATATGAATAGAACTGCACATTTAACCAAGCATGCAGGGAACTATAACTGATGACATGTAAATAGAACTGCACATTTAACCATGCAGGCAGGGAACTATAACTGATGACATATGAATAGAACTGCACATTTAACCAAGCATGCAGGGAACTATAACTGATGACATATGAATAGAACTGCACATTTTACCAAGCATGCAGGAAACTATAACTGATGACATATGAATAGAACTGCACATTTAACCAAGCATGCAGGAAACTATAACTGATGACATATGAATAGAACTGCACATTTAACCAAGCAGGCAGGGAACTATAACTGATGACATATGAATAGAACAGCACATTTAACCATGCAGGCAGGGAACTATAACTGATGACATATGAATAGAACTGCACATTTAACCAAGCAGGCAGGGAACTATAACTGATGACATATGAATAGAACTGCACATTTTACCAAGCATGCAGGAAACTATAACTGATGACATGTGAATAGAACTGCACATTTAATCAAGCATGCAGGGAACTATAACTGATGACATATGAATAGAACTGCACATTTAACCAAGCATGCAGGAAACTATAACTGATGACATATGAATAGAACTGCACATTTAACCAAGCAGGCAGGGAACTATAACTGATGACATGTAAATAGAACTTTACATTTAACCAAGCATGCAGGGAACTATAACTGATGACATATGAATAGAACTGCACATTTAACCATGCAGACAGGGAACTATAACTGATGACATGTAAATAGAACTGCACATTTAACCAAGCAGACAGGGAACTATAACTGATGACATGTAAATAGAACTGCACATTTAACCAAGCATGCAGGGAATTATTACTGATGACATATGAATAGAACTGCACATTTAACCAAGCATGCAGGAAACTATAACTGATGACATATGAATAGAACTGCACATTTAACCAAGCATGCAGGGAACTATAACTGATGACATATGAATAGAACTTTACATTTAACCAAGCAGACAGGGAACTATAACTGATGACATGTAAATAGAACTGCACATTTAACCAAGCATGCAGGGAACTATAACTAATGACATATGAATAGAACTGCACATTTAACCAAGCAGGCAGGAACTATAACTGATGACATATGAATAGAACTTTACATTTAACCAAGCATGCAGGGAACTATAACTGATGACATGTAAATAGAACTTTACATTTAACCAAGCAGGCAGGAACTATAACTGATGACATATGAATAGAACTTTACATTTAACCAAGCATGCAGGGAACTATAACTGATGACATGTAAATAGAACTGCACATTTAACCAAGCATGCAGGGAACTATAACTGATGACATATGAATAGAACTGCACATTTAACCAAGCATGCAGGGAACTATAACTGATGACATATGAATAGAACTGCACATTTAACCAAGCATGCAGGAAACTATAACTGATGACATGTAAATAGAACTGCACATTTAACCAAGCATGCAGGGAACTATAACTGATGACATATGAATAGAACTGCACATTTAACCAAGCATGCAGGGAACTATAACTGATGACATATGAATAGAACTGCACATTTAACCAAGCATGCAGGGAACTATAACTGATGACATGTAAATAGAACTGCACATTAAACCAAGCAGGCAGGGAACTATAACTGATGACATATGAATAGAACTGCACATTTAACCAAGCATGCAGGGAATTATTACTGATGACATGTGAATAGAACTGCACATTTAACCAAGCAGGCAGGGAACTATAACTGATGACATATGAATAGAACTGCACATTTAACCAAGCATGCAGGGAACTATAACTGATGACATATGAATAGAACTGCACATTTAACCAAGCATGCAGGGAACTATAACTGATGACATATGAATAGAACTGCACATTTAACCAAGCAGGCAGGGAACTATAACTGATGACATATGAATAGAACTGCACATTTAACCAAGCATGCAGGGAATTATTACTGATGACATGTGAATAGAACTGCACATTTAACCAAGCATGCAGGGAATTATTACTGATGACATATGAATAGAACTGCACATTTAACCAAGCATGCAGGGAACTATAACTGATGACATATGAATAGAACTGCACATTTAACCAAGCAGGCAGGGAACTATAACTGATGACATATGAATAGAACTGCACATTTAACCAAGCATGCAGGGAACTATAACTGATGACATATGAATAGAACTGCACATTTAACCAAGCATGCAGGGAACTATAACTGATGACATATGAATAGAACTGGACATTTAACCAAGCAGGCAGGGAACTATAACTGATGACATATGAATAGAACTGCACATTTAACCAAGCATGCAGGGAACTATAACTGATGACATATGAATAGAACTGAACATTTAACCAAGCAGACAGGGAACTATAACTGATGACATATGAATAGAACTGCACATTTAACCAAGCAGGCAGGGAACTATAACTGATGACATGTAAATAGAACTGCACATTTAACCAAGCAGGCAGGGAACTATAACTGATGACATATGAATAGAACTTTACATTTAACCAAGCATGCAGAGAATTATTACTGATGACATGTGAATAGAACTTTACATTTAACAAAGCAGGCAGGGAACTATAACTGATGACATGTGAATAGAACTTTACATTTAACCAAGCAGGCAGGAACTATAACTGATGACATGTGAATAGAACTGCACATTTAACCAAGCATGCAGGGAACTATAACTGATGACATGTAAATAGAACTGCACATTTAACCAAGCAGACAGGGAACTATAACTGATGACATATGAATAGAACTGCACATTTAACCAAGCATGCAGAGAATTATTACTGATGACATGTGAATAGAACTTTACATTTAACCAAGCATGCAGGGAACTATAACTGATGATATATGAATAGAACTGCACATTTAACCAAGCATGCAGGGAACTATAACTGATGACATATGAATAGAACTGCACATTTAACAAAGCAGGCAGGGAACTATAACTGATGACATGTGAATAGAACTTTACATTTAACCAAGCAGACAGGGAACTATAACTGATGACATATGAATAGAACTGCACATTTAACCAAGCATGCAGGGAACTATAACTGATGACATGTAAATAGAACTGCACATTTAACCATGCAGGCAGGGAACTATAACTGATGACATATGAATAGAACTGCACATTTAACCAAGCATGCAGGAAACTATAACTGATGACATGTAAATAGAACTGGACATTTAACCAAGCAGGCAGGGAACTATAACTGATGACATATGAATAGAACTTTACATTTAACCAAGCAGGCAGGGAACTATAACTGATGACATGTAAATAGAACTGCACATTTAACCAAGCATGCAGGGAACTATAACTAATGACATATGAATAGAACTGCACATTTAACCAAGCAGGCAGGGAACTATAACTGATGACATGTAAATAGAACTGCACATTTAACCAAGCAGGCAGGGAACTATAACTGATGACATATGAATAGAACTTTACATTTAACCAAGCATGCAGGGAACTATAACTGATGACATATGAATAGAACTTTACATTTAACCAAGCAGGCAGGGAACTATAACTGATGACATGTAAATAGAACTGCACATTTAACCAAGCAGACAGGGAATTATAACTGATGACATGTAAATAGAACTGCACATTTAACCAAGCATGCAGGGAACTATAACTGATGACATATGAATAGAACTGCACATTTAACCATGCAGACAGGGAACTATAACTGATGACATATGAATAGAACTGCACATTTAACCAAGCATGCAGGAAACTATAACTGATGACATATGAATAGAACTTTACATTTAACCAAGCAGGCAGGGAACTATTACTGATGACATGTAAATAGAACTGCACATTTAACCAAGCATGCAGGGAACTATAACTGATGACATATGAATAGAACTGCACATTTAACCAAGCAGGCAGGGAACTATAACTGATGACATGTGAATAGAACTGCACATTTAACCAAGCAGGCAGGGAACTATAACTGATGACATATGAATAGAACTTTACATTTAACCATGCAGGCAGGGAACTATAACTGATGACATATGAATAGAACTGCACATTTAACCAAGCAGGCAGGGAACTATAACTGATGACATATGAATAGAACTGCACATTTAACCATGCAGACAGGGAACTATAACTGATGACATGTAAATAGAGCTGAACATTTAACCAAGCAGACAGGGAACTATAACTGATGACATGTAAATAGAACTGCACATTTAACCAAGCATGCAGGGAACTATAACTGATGACATATGAATAGAACTGCACATTTAACCAAGCAGGCAGGGAACTATAACTGATGACATGTAAATAGAACTGCACATTTAACAAAGCAGGCAGGGAACTATAACTGATGACATGTGAATAGAACTGCACATTTAACCATGCAGGAAGGGAACTTGATTTTCTCATTTTTTGTTTCTTTTTTGTTACTTTAAATGTGGTATTCGACAGTTTGAACTAAACATTTTTTCTTAAATAAGAGTAATTGTTACCTGAAAAGGTCCTGCAAAATGCTTTTCATTGATGCCCTAGTTCAGTATGAACAGTGAAGCATAAATTACCACTTGTCACATCGTCGGATACCCCCGGTTGATTCTATTACGTTACTCTCCATTCATCACCCGTGGGCAAATTGCTACTCATTTCGTCGTTTTGTTTGAATAGAACAGAACAGACATTATCCAATCAGGTGATAGGTTACAAAATTAAATACTCTTCAATCGGAAAATCAATACGGTGACCTAAGAACGTAAATATGGCGACCGGTACAGCGCATCGCAAGTGTAAAGTATGTCTGTCAGCGATCCACGACAGATGTTCTTATAGATCTTTGGGCACTTGATTGGTTGGCAGATCCGCTGGATTTTCTTAACAAACCAATTGGATTGCGGCATTTCGTAGTCAACAAAACGACGATATGAGTAGCAATTTGCCCTCTGGTGATGAATGGAGAGTAACGTAATAGAGCAACCGGGGGTATCCGACGATGCACTTGTCAATGCAAACAGGTATTCCCTCTATAAGCCACGCAGCAGAGCTAGCTATTTTTAAACTAAGAAAACCACGTTACCTCTTACTTTTGAGTTAATTTTATATTGTCATCTGGCCAATCCACTCTGACGTCACACTCTATTTTTATCAATTTGAAAGAACATTTAGGGTGATTTATATCTGCACTGTCCGACAATTGAAGTTGTATTCAAAAACGTCTTTCCATAGACTAAAGTAAGAGTTTATAAAGAGATCATGTCAAAGTTTCACTGATGCAGAGGTATGATATTGTTACATGTATTTGATAAAAGCAAACCACCTTTAATAATTCTGTGTTTGCTTTTCTACATTTTATATGTATTTTTATACATTAAGCACCCTCGTGAAATATGGCAATACAATAAAAGCTTTGGCTGCTCATTTGGCTTTCCAACATAAATTATTCAACACATAAGAAATCCCTGGGTTCATTTAAAATAATTCTTTTAGAAGTCTGAAGCAAATCTGTAAAACAATTCCAGTATTATTTTTATAATTTCAAAATATTCTCATTTCGTATTTAATTATTGAACCAGCTGTTCTTGACACTTGTATGTTGTTTTTTCTTTAACATTAAATATGAATTTCATAAACCTTACAAGGAGCCAGCAGATATACAGCAGGTTGATTTGTTTTAATCAGAATTTTGAAAATTTGTGTACACATCATAGAATGTTATGCTGTCTAAGGATCTATTTGCCAAAAAAAAGCACCATTGTTTTGTATTCATAAATATTTTATTGCATAAATACTTTATTGGAGTCACATATGCTAATGCACCTAATGATAGACAGAAACTTGATTGAGAAATTGTTCAGTTATTTTCGTACGTAAAATTTCTTGTATATGTAGATATAACTCATCTGCTGTCAGAAGATTAAAGTTCCTTTTTTGTCAGCAGGTATGAGGTTACAGGATCACCATTTATCACATATGAAATAAAAAAACCCATAAAACAATCAAGATTGCAGTTAATAAAGTAGGGTTTGAAATTAAACAGTAAATACTAAAAGGTTAATAGTAAAAATAAATTATTAGAAACTGCTTAAACATTGTTTATAAAGGTTTTAATTTTGAGTACCTTAAGATGGTCTTGCTTGTACACCAAACCAAGATACATGTTTCCTGCTAACATTGTACAATACCCATGTGGCATCTTGGGACATCTGCTAGATAAGATACATGTTAACTGCTGACATTGTAGAATACCCATGTGGCATCTTGGGACATCTGCTAGATAAGATACATGTTCCTGCTGACATTATAGAATACTCATGTGGCATCTTGGGACATCTGCTAGATAAGATACATGTTTCCTGCTGACATTGTAGAATACCCATGTGGCATCTTGGGACATCTGCTAGATAAGATACATATTCCTGCTGACATTGTAGAATACCCATGTGGCACCTTGGGACATCTGCTAGATAAGATACTTGTTAACTGCTGACATAATAGAATACCCATGTGGCATCTTGGGACATCTGCTAGATAAGATACATGTTTCCTGCTAACATAATAAATACCCATGTGGCATCTTGGGACATCTGCTAGATAAGATACATGTTCCTGCTGACATTGTAGAATACCCATGTGGCATCTTGGGACATCTGCTAGATAAGATACTTGTTAACTGCTGACATTATAGAATACCTATGTGGCATCTTGGGACATCTGTTAAGATAAGAAACATTTTAACTGCGGACATTGTAGAATACCCATGTGGCATCTTGGGACATCAGTTAGATAAGAAACATTTTTACTGCGGACATTGTAGAATACCTATGTGGCATCTTGGGACATCTGTTAGATAAAAAACATTTTAACTGCGGACATTGTACAATACCCGTGTGGCATCTTGGGACATCTGCTAGATAAGATACATGTTAACTGCTGACATTGTAAAATACCCATGTGGCATCTTGGGACATCTGTTAGATAAGATACATGTTAACTGCTGACATTGTAGAATACCCATGTGGCATCTTGGGACATCTGCTAGATAAGATACATGTTAACTGCTGACATTGTAGAATACCCATGTGGCATCTTGGGACATCTGCTAGATAAGATACATGTTTCCTGCTGACATTGTAGAATACCCGTGTTGCATCTTGGGACATCTGTTAGATAAGATACATGTTTCCTGCTGACATTGTAGAATACCCGTGTGGCATCTTGGGACATCTGCTAGATAAGATACATGTTTCCTGCTGACATTATACAATACCCATGTGGCATCTTGGGACATCTGCTAGATAAGATACATGTTTCCTGCTGACATTATAGAATAGCCATGTGGCATCTTGGGACATCTGCTAGATAAGATACATGTTAACTGCTGACATTATAGAATACCTATGTGGCATCTTGGGACATCTGTTAGATAAGAAACATTTTAACTGCGGACATTGTAGAATACCCATGTGGCATCTTGGGACATCTGCTAGATAAGATACATGTTTCCTGCTGACATTGTAGAATACCCGTGTGGCATCTTGGGACATCTGCTAGATAAGATACATGTTTCCTGCTGACATTATACAATACCCATGTGGCATCATGGGACATCTGTTAGATAAGACACTTGTTTCCTGCTAACATTGTAGAATACCCGTGTGGCATCTTGGGACATCTGCTAGATAAGATACATGTTAACTGCTGACATTATACAATACCCATGTGGCATCATGGGACATCTGTTAGATAAGATACTTGTTTCCTGCTAACATTGTAGAATACCCATGTGGCATCTTGGGACATCTGCTAGATAAGATACTTGTTAACTGCTGACATATTATAGAATACCCATGTGGCATCTTGGGACATCTGTTAAATAAGATACTTGTTTCCTGCTAACATTGTAGAATACCCATGTGGCATCTTGGGACATCTGCTAGATAAGATACTTGTTAACTGATGACATATTATAGAATACCCATGTGGCATCTTGGGACATCTGCTAGATAAGATACATGTTCCTGCTGACATTGTAGAATACCCGTGTGGCATCTTGGGACATCTGCTAGATAAGATACATGTTAACTGCTGACATTGTAGAATACCCATGTGGCATCTTGGGACATCTGCTAGATAAGATACATGTTTCCTGCCGACATTGTAGAATACCCGTGTGGCATCTTGGGACATCTGCTAGATAAGATACATGTTTCCTGCTGACATTATACAATACCCATGTGGCATCATGGGACATCTGTTAGATAAGACACTTGTTTCCTGCTAACATTGTAGAATACCCGTGTGGCATCTTGGGACATCTGCTAGATAAGATACATGTTAACTGCTGACATTATACAATACCCATGTGGCATGATGGGACATCTGTTAGATAAGATACTTGTTTCCTGCTAACATTGTAGAATACCCATGTGGCATCTTGGGACATCTGCTAGATAAGATACTTGTTAACTGCTGACATATTATAGAATACCCATGTGGCATCTTGGGACATCTGTTAAATAAGATACTTGTTTCCTGCTAACATTGTAGAATACCCATGTGGCATCTTGGGACATCTGCTAGATAAGATACTTGTTAACTGATGACATATTATAGAATACCCATGTGGCATCTTGGGACATCTGCTAGATAAGATACATGTTCCTGCTGACATTGTAGAATACCCATGTGGCATCTTGGGGCATCTGCTAGATAAGATGCATCTTTCAGCTGACATAAAATACCCATGTCACATTTGTGTACATCAGCTATGTAAGATGTGTCATTTTTATGGAATTATCATTGCCCTTAATGCACTTGTTAAAGAAGCAGAAAATTGGTAAAATAGATCCAGTTTTTATATAATTCTTTTCACCAGTGGTTCAATAATTGTACTTACTGAGAAAGCCTTTTGTTTTCAATATATTTTATTACATATGATCTCCTGGTATTCCAGCTTTAAGTTTGCATTTCACTGCATTAGCACACACACATGATTCAATATTAAAATAAATGAACTTCCTGATGTTTCTCATATTAACATTTGCATATCACAAAATGATTGATATCAATTTCTCATGATATTCTTCTTAAGAGCTTTAATCAATATTTCCTTACTTAAAACCCTGTCAGCATATTATGGGGAACCAGCATATTATAGGGAACCAGATACATTAAAACATTTAATCTGTTTATGTATTCACATTTGCTATATTAGTGTTAGCGGTGAATACACAGTAATAGTTTAAACAAGATGCAAATTTAGTGATAAAATGCAATGTTAATTAAAATAGAAATTTTAAAGATCCCACTATGAAGCATTAAAATACAAGTAAATTATCTGGACTGATGTTTGACATAAATAGAAAAAATGTGAATAAAAATGTGAAAGTGACCTACTCTCCCATTGTGAAGTAGATCAGCCAGTCTTGGTTCTCAACCCTTAACCTTCTGTTCATGGTCACTGTACTGAAGCAGGTTGTATAGATTAAGAAGGGGATGTTCATCTAATAAAAATTATGTACAAAATCTATTTCCTAACAGGCAACTGCCACAGGTTCACAATTGGAAGATAGCAGTAAATAACAAATTGTTAGTAGTACTTTCAGTGAATATGCAGAAACTTGACTGAATAAATAAATTTATATGGGTCTAAATAAGAACCATGTTATGTTTGCTTGAATGACAAATGTCGCTTTATCAGCTTTCAGAATGTGTTGTGTTTTGAAGTTTTATAAAAGATTATAAAAACTTTATAATCAGCTTGAATGACAAATGTCGCTTTATCAGCTTTCAGAATGTGTTGTGTTTTGAAGTTTTAAAAAAGATTATAAAGACTTTATAATCAGCTTGAATGTACTTAGATCTGATCTACATGTATCATTTTTATTTCTGTTCAAAAATACCTATCCTTCATCGTAGCATCATTAATGTCTGTCAGAGTGTATCCTTCATCGTAGCATCATTAATGTCTGTCAGAGTGTACTGTTGGAGGTATCCTTCATCGTAGCATCATTAATGTCTGTCAGAGTGTACTGTTGGAGGTATCCTTCATCATAGCATCATTAATGTCTGTCAGAGTGTACTGTTGGAGGTATCCTTCATCGTAGCATCATTAATGTCTGTCAGAGTGTACTGTTGGAGGTATCCTTCATCGTAGCATCATTAATGTCTGTCAGAGTGTACTGTTGGAGGTATCCTTCATCGTAGCATCATTAATGTCTGTCAGAGTGTACTGTTGGAGGTATCCTTCATCGTAGCATCATTAATGTCTGTCAGAGTGTACTGTTGGAGGTATCCTTCATCGTAGCATCATTAATGTCTGTTAGAGTGTACTGTTGGAGGTATCCTTCATCGTAGCATCATTAATGTCTGTCAGAGTGTACTGTTGGAGGTATCCTTCATCGTAGCATCATTAATGTCTGTCAGAGTGTACTGTTGGAGGTATCCTTCATCGTAGCATCATTAATGTCTGTCAGAGTGTACTGTTGGAGGTATCCTTCATCGTAGCATCATTAATGTCTGTCAGAGTGTACTGTTGGAGGTATCCTTCATCGTAGCATCATTAATGTCTGTCAGAGTGTACTGTTGGAGGTATCCTTCATCGTAGCATCATTAATGTCTGTCAGAGTGTACTGTTGGAGGTATCCTTCATCGTAGCATCATTAATGTCTGTCAGAGTGTACTGTTGGAGGTATCCTTCATCGTAGCATCATTAATGTCTGTCAGAGTGTACTGTTGGAGGTATCCTTCATCGTAGCATCATTAATGTCTGTTAGAGTGTACTGTTGGAGGTATCCTTCATCGTAGCATCATTAATGTCTGTCAGAGTGTACTGTTGGAGGTATCCTTCATCGTAGCATCATTAATGTCTGTCAGAGTGTACTGTTGGAGGTATCCTTCATCGTAGCATCATTAATGTCTGTCAGAGTGTACTGTTGGAGGTATCCTTCATCGTAGCATCATTAATGTCTGTCAGAGTGTACTGTTGGAGGTATCCTTCATCGTAGCATCATTAATGTCTGTTAGAGTGTACTGTTGGAGGTATCCTTCATCGTAGCATCATTAATGTCTGTCAGAGTGTACTGTTGGAGGTATCCTTCATCGTAGCATCATTAATGTCTGTCAGAGTGTACTGTTGGAGGTATCCTTCATCGTAGCATCATTAATGTCTGTCAGAGTGTACTGTTGGAGGTATCCTTCATCGTAGCATCATTAATGTCTGTCAGAGTGTACTGTTGGAGGTATCCTTCATCGTAGCATCATTAATGTCTGTCAGAGTGTACTGTTGGAGGTATCCTTCATCGTAGCATCATTAATGTCTGTCAGAGTGTACTGTTGGAGGTATCCTTCATCGTAGCATCATTAATGTCTGTCAGAGTGTACTGTTGGAGGTATCCTTCATCGTAGCATCATTAATGTCTGTCAGAGTGTACTGTTGGAGGTATCCTTCATCGTAGCATCATTAATGTCTGTCAGAGTGTACTGTCCTTCATCGTAGCATCATTAATGTCTGTCAGAGTGTACTGTCCTTCATCGTAGCATCATTAATGTCTGTCAGAGTGTACTGTCCTTCATCGTAGCATCATTAATGTCTGTCAGAGTGTACTGTAGGAGGAGCTGGTTCTTAAAATCACACTGAAGGAGGTTGGAGATTTACACTCACACTATTATTATGCTTCGACATGTGACAAGTTGTTCATGTCAAATTATTATTAATAGTACAACAAACTCTGGAGACATTCTGCCGTTGTCATTCTCTCATTAATTTCATTATAAAATTTCAAGACTCTAGAATATCGCAGAGTTGCTGTATCTTATTTATATGTAAGAAAATTGTGGTGTGAGTCTTTATGAATGAAATAATACCACAGCTATAATTTTGATATGAAACAGAAGATGCATTTGACATATTCATCAGTTAAAATACAACGACTTATTATTGTAAACTCCTCCCATTTATATTTTTGACATGTTTTTATACACTGTTCTTACTCCCACCTCACTTCAATCTGAAAAATAATTTCTTTATGCTTGAGTTGTAGATAACCGGGTTTTTCTGAAACAAAAGACATAAATTCTCAACAGAAGCGCATCCACAGTTATTAACCCAGTATATTTCTCTCAGTGCAGCAACCATTACAAAGACGTTACATTCCACAATCCAATTACAGACTGTCACCTCACTTAACCAGACTAATGTCTGACTGAATTGTAATTAATCTCCATACTTCTGGCTGTTTGTACTGTGACTGAATTGTAATTAATCTCCATACTTCTGGCTGTTTGTACTGTGACTGAATTGTAATTAATCTTCATACTTCTGGCTGTTTGTACTGTGACTGAATTGTAATTAATCTTCATACTTCTGGCTGTTTGTACTGTGACTGAATTGTAATTAATCTTCATACTTCTGGCTGTTTGTACTGTGACTGAATTGTAATTAATCTCCATACTTCTGGCTGTTTGTACTGTGACGTTTGTACTGTGACTGAATTGTAATTAATCTCTATACTTCTGGCTGTTTGTACTGTGACTGAATTGTAATTAATCTCCATACTTCTGGCTGTTTGTACTGTGACTGAATTGTAATTAATCTCCATACTTCTGGCTGTTTGTACTGTGACTGAATTGTAATTAATCTTCATACTTCTGGCTGTTTGTACTGTGACTGAATTGTAATTAATCTTCATACTTCTGGCTGTTTGTACTGTGACTGAATTGTAATTAATCTTCATACTTCTGGCTGTTTGTACTGTGACTGAATTGTAATTAATCTCCATACTTCTGGCTGTTTGTACTGTGACGTTTGTACTGTGACTGAATTGTAATTAATCTCTATACTTCTGGCTGTTTGTACTGTGACTGAATTGTAATTAATCTCCATACTTCTGGCTGTTTGTACTGTGACTGAATTGTAATTAATCTCCATACTTCTGGCTGTTTGTATTGTATTTTGTAGATTTATTTATCATTCATTTGAATTCTGCCATGAGTATTGCCTGACATTATTGGAGTAATAGTGTGGTTCCAGCTCAACAATTAACTTACAGTGGACAAATATACCAGAAAACCTATTGATAATAGTACACAACCAACTCAGGTTGATGTCTTGTCTAAAAGCCCTCACACAGTGTATTTACAAGATGGCCTAATTGGTAGTCAGCATTATGAATAGTTTTAATATTTCCCCCAAGCCATCCAATCCCCACCCCTTCATATTCCTAATTTTAATTTTCCAGTGTTGCATAAATGAGATACTGTATATTGTGTTTGTTAAAACATGGTTCTAAGGTGTGTTTTCAAAATAAAAACATGCATTGTTTCATTGCCTGTTTGTAACCTGGAGTTTAGTGAAAGCTTATTTCTTTCTAAAACTTTATTTCAATTCCACCAGTATTTCCACATTGTATGAAAATGGAAGCAGCACATTGATTATGTAACTCACATTCACAGAGTTCAGTGGCCAACCAAGATGTTCAGTTCAGTTTTTCTTTCAATCAAGTTGTACATTAAGGACCATTATGTTGCCATGGGGAAGCTGTAATTGATCACTTAGGTTGGATATAATTAACATGATACTTTATATATTTTTTACCAATGTATTTTTTTTCTATTTTAACATTGACACTGTTCTTAGATAACTGAGCTTAATTCACTTTTAAGAGACATATTAACAGAATAATTTTCTTTATATACATATATTTCTGGAGGCCCTTAGTCTCTTAATGAGGGAAAACCAACTTTATTATAATTTGACATTTATGTTCTAAATTGGAAAATATCTTATAAATTGTGTTATTTATTCTATTTGTATTAGGTGGATGACAATGGCCCTTTCATGTTACATTTTTAGAACTTTAAACTGAATGTGATTTTTTTTGTACTGTAAAAATAACTACAGGTCAGTCCTTCAGGTTGCTCTAATTATAATTAGTTTGTTGATTTTGTCTTTTCTCTTTTTAATGCATTAGTCAATGTTTTAAAAAGTAATACATTCTGAGAAAAAGTGGCCTTATCATAAGAATTTTGTTTTCTGGCACTATTAATTTATTCTACATGTATGCTTGCTCTTAAAGTGCTAAGCATGTACTGATAACAAACATGCAAACTGTGTATAACAACTGCTAAACATGTACTGATAACATACATGCAGACAGTGTATAACAACTGCTAAACATGTACTGATAACATACATGCAGACAGTGTATAACAACTGCTAAGCATGTACTGATAACAAACATGCAAACTGTGTATAACAACTGCTAAACATGTACTGATAACATACATGCTGACAGTGTATAACGAGATCAGCCAGCGATCATCTGTGACCCTTTTTATAAGAGTCGACACCATTTCTGCTAAGTCTATATCACTGTGTCTTGTAATGTGTGTTTGAAGTAATTTAACATATAACTGAGAATGAAACAGGTTGGTATTTGACAAACACAGCGGGCAAAGTGTTCATAATGTTTGTATTCTCAATGCCATGCAATGGTTAGGAATGTTTGTATTCTCAATGCCATGTTGTGTTCAGGAATGTTTGTATTCTCAATGCCATGCAATGGTTAGGAATGTTTGTATTCTCAATGCCATACAATGGTTAGGAATGTTTGTATTCTCAATGCCATGCAATGGTTAGGAATGTTTGTATTCTTAATGCCATGCAATGGTTAGGAATGTTTGTATTCTCAATGCCATACAATGGTTAGGAATGTTTGTATTCTCAATGCCATGCAATGGTTAGGAATGTTTGTATTCTCAATGCCATACAATGGTTATGAATGTTTGTATTCTCAATGCCATGCAATGGTTAGGAATGTTTGTATTCTCAATGCCATGCAATGGTTAGGAATGTTTGTATTCTCAATGCCATGCAATGGTTAGGAATGTTTGTATTCTCAATGCCATGCAATGGTTAGGAATGTTTGTATTCTCAATGCCATGTTATGGTTAGGAATGTTTGTATTCTCAATGCCATGCAATGGTTAGGAATGTTTGTATTCTCAATGCCATGTTTGTATTCTCAATGCCATGTTGTGTTCAGGAATGTTTGTATTCTCAATGCCATGCAATGGTTAGGAATGTTTGTATTCTCAATGCCATGTAATGGTTAGGAATGTTTGTATTCTCAATGCCATACAATGGTTAGGAATGTTTGTATTCTTAATGCCATGCAATGGTTAGGAATGTTTGTATTCTCAATGCCATGCAATGGTTAGGAATGTTTGTATTCTCAATGCCATGTAATGGTTAGGAATGTTTGTATTCTCAATGCCATGTTATGGTTAGGAATGTTTGTATTCTTAATGCCATGCAATGGTTAGGAATGTTTGTATTCTTAATGCCATGAAATGGTTAGGAATGTTTGTATTCTTAATGCCATGTAATGGTTAGGAATGTTTGTATTCTTAATGCCATGTAATGGTTAGGAATGTTTGTATTCTCAATGCCATTCTCACATGTTAAAGGCCTTATAAGTAACTACAGATACAAGATATATTGAAGCAAATTTATATACATGTATCAATAAGATTCGAACAAAGTGCATCACAGCAGTTCAGGCAATATTTTCTGTTTCCCTTGGTAAAAAAGAAATGTTTCAAGTGAAATGGAAACAGAAGAGAAAACAAGGTCTTTCCTACAAAATCTTGAGTTGTATTATTGGCGAGGTCTTTGTCTTGAAATCCCATTAAGTTGGTTTCTTAGCCTTACATTGTTTATTCTTGAAAGCACAAACACATAAGTTTAGAAAATTAAATTGTGAATCTTCATATTGTCATATGGACCATTTCTGCCTATTTAAAAGCCAGTTACAAGTCTTGACAAATGAGAATGAACCATAACTGATAATATGCCACATTGGATACATCAGATCTAGTTGGAACCATCCTCACTGTGACATATAGTCTAGCCACACTGTAACTGATAAGTCACATTGGATTTTAGCAAAAATTCTAACCATGTTCATATAAAATTGTTAAAAGGAATGAACCTTCATGTCTTTTCACAATTTGAACTGTACAGAAAGTGTTCAATATCATCTGAATTTGAACTTATGTTTTAGTTTATGCAGAATTAATACTCATATGCCTTCAGAGAAGGGTTATAAATTATATTGTTACATGTATTTGATATAGTCGAACTGTCAGATATCATCTTAAGCACAAATGATAAAGATCATGCCTATGTGTCTGTCAAGCATGGCTGTAGTATGGAATAACTTTTAAAAAGTAGTCATTTTCACAATGTCAAGCATAAATCCTTACTAAGATATTGAAATCAGTAAGGTGGCAACACCTGTTTAAATGTGTGCATTCTGTTGTCAGCTTAAAATACACTAGGGTCATCTCGAATGGTGTTCTTTAATCTTAAAGTTCATATAAATGCATTTCCTTTTTTTGAACAGGTACATTTTGTTATCTTTATGCAATCATTTCAGTCATTTTATTTTTTCAGTGGGGGGAAGGAGTGGCCTGGGGGTGGGGATAAGGGTGCTTGTTAAGTTAAATTGAGTTTCTAATTTTCACCAGATTTTAAAATTGTTTTCAATTAGCAGATACTGGCATGCATGATTCAGTGCTAAAATTACCCAACTTCCTGATTTCTCCCCGACATAAATGATTTCCAAATTACTAAATGAATAATAACAGTTTCTCATGAGGTGGCTACATTAAATTTGCATTCATTCACAGTTTTCTCCATACTTCGTGTATTTTTAATAATTGCAATTGGCAGTCTGAAATTGAGATATAAAATATTTTATATGTTCGTCTACGTGTTCATATTTTAGTGAATACTTGTGATATTGGGAGTGTTGAATGTAAAAAGTTTAGGTATATTATGACTATTTTACCATTTAAAGTGTGATAGGATCATCTTGTCTAAAAACAAGAAGGTATAATTGGTGAGTTATTATTTCAGACTGTACATATTTTAGATACTTTGTTGTATTTAGTGTTATGCTATTTGTAATATTCTAATAATAGTCTTAATTCAGTTGTTTGTAAGTAATATTCTTTATTCAGTTGTTTGTAAATAATAAAAAATAATTCAGTTGTTTGTAAGTTATATTCTTTATTCAGTTGTTTGTAAATATTTTTTTTTGTTCAAGACATTTTAAATAACATATAAGCACTGTTAACTTTCCCAGGTCCTAAGCATCTAGTCCAATTGTGATTCATTTCTATGCCTCTGGCATGCTAAGCCTGTTCTGTTTTGTAAATTTGATGTACCATTTATTATAACCCAGCAGCCACAAGTGCTGCCTGACATTACAGGAGTAAATGTGTGGTCACAGCTCTTCAATTAAGGCAGCAGTGGGGGACCAATAATTGTGTGAATGCCATTGGTAGTCATGTCTCTACTTACATGAATGTGTATGCCAGTTGATTTATACTTGAACACTTTTACAATTGCAGGTTTCAAAGCTTTGTGAAATGCAGTTTTTGTTAGATTTCAAATGATTTTGATTCTTGCACCATGTCATCAAATTTGTTTATGATATCTTGAAGGTTGCCATTAACTACACATAATTATAAAAGGAAAACTTTTTAAAATTGTTAATTTTTTTTACATGGTAGTATGTAATGTATAAAAAATAGAATAATTTGTTTCAAAACTATTGTGACTTATTGAATATTATTATACTTGCAAGTATTGTTACAAATAGTCAAATAAAGACAGTTTAAGGTGTGTTTTGGTGTTTATACTTGCAAGTATTGTTACAAATAGTCAAATAAAGACAGTTTAAGGTGTGTTTTGGTGTGCTGGAAAAGATTACGATGGCAATGTTTTAAAATTTTCAATTTTTGATACAAAGCAATGTTTTAAAATTTTCAATTTTTAAAAGTTTTTGTTTCATTTAAATGTTCATACTTAAGTTAAATTGTGCTGTTTTATGTTAAGAAAAAGATAATATCTACTGTCTTAAGCCAAAACCCATAGAAGAATTAAAAGCATCTGCTTACTAGACTGTGTAACTGAGTTAATAAAGTCGTTGACTGTTTCCAAAACCTGCCCATGTTTCAGAGCCTTAGAATTATTTGTTGATTCATCTCAGCAACACAGCTGTAGTCAGTATAACTGTGTCAGACTGTTATTGGTGGAGACTGCATGCCAATGTCTTGCACAATCCACTGCTCACTGCAGGTCAGCTGGAAAACATAACCACCCACTAGGCCACAGCTGATTTGTTGTTAATTAGGGGGTAATCACTGTCATCTCACAGAACAGAGACATGTCAAAAGTGAATTTTGCTGGGTTAAACTGAATTAAAAAGAAATAAATACTGCAATTGGGGTTAAAGCATTAAAGAATTAAATCTTGTCATCTTTGTTCATTGTCAATGTGCAGCTTGTATCCAATGTTGTACTAGGGCAAACATTAGAATATTATATGTCATATGACAGGCTGGATTATTCTGTAGTATCTGATTGGTTAGACCATGCTACAGTGTCGGATTGGTTAACCTATTCAGCATAATCTGATTGGTTTGCTCATTGTGCAGCATCTGATTGGTTGACCATTCAGCAGCATCTGCTTTATTAGATTTTAGCAATCATTTTAAAACAGACTGGTTATCGCATAAAGTTCATATTCAGATAGAATAAATTTAGAATGACTATTGCTGTATATTTTTTGGATGGCATTTTAGCTTTTTAAGAGTCACACATTTAAAAAAATCTGCAGCTAGGGTAACCTGATTTACTGTCATTGTTATGCCATCAGTCTGACACTGGCAGCTTCTATTATCAGACCAAAGTTAATTTTGTTGCTATGAAGCCAAGGGATGAAGGTTTGTCACTCAATCCACCAATGACAAATGTCTTTCTTATGCTTTTATGCTTTATCTCCATTCTCCTAGGCTGATCATGTTGATGAATTGTGAATTGAGTATGGTCAGTGTAATAAGCCTAGCTATAAGAAGGACAGTTTCATGACATGCTGATGGCCATAGGTTGTATGCATATAGAATCTTAGTGTTTTATCTTACTTAAGTTAAGAAATTTCCTTCAATTTGAAAAATCTTAAGATAATAACTTTCTAAGTTTTAATGGTTTTATTAATGAAATTAATTAAGTAAATTTCTTATATCTTAGCACATATTTCAGATTTTAAGAAAATTTCTTTTTTTAAGTCAGAAACAAATACAATAATATTCTTTAGGAATACAAGCCCAGGTCTTTGGTTGTGGTCTTTAGGAATACAAGCCCAGGTCTTTGGTTGTGGTCTCATAGTATTCATGGATCCCAGTCCTGGCAAGAACTTCCATGAGGGGAGGTTTTCCAGCTACCTGCAGTGTGTTCTACCCAGACAAGTATGGGGTCTTCCTTCACCAATATATAGTTGGATAGTCCCATTATGATTTATAATTGTGTCCATGCGATGTAACAAAAATCAAACCAAACAAATCACATCATTCAAGAAGTTATTAGTTGTCCATTAGTTGATTGTTAGTAATCGGAACTTAAGTTTGGTGTTTACTTGTTATGCTATCAGCTTATGTAATAATTTGACATATGTTCCTGCAGTCATAAAACATGGATGATATTGTATGTATTTTATCTTGGAACTGTTCTACACTTGCCTATCTTACCACATACAAATAGTTTTATTGTTGTGAAAGGTATTTTTTTCATGCCTAATGGTGACATTTACAATTATAAACAAGATTTTATACAACATATTGGTCTGGTTTGTGCTGTAAATTTTGGAACATTCTTCACCAGCACATGTGTAAGGCCATCAGTACAAACACCTAAAGCAATTGAATTAAGTGGCCTTGCAAACCCATCAATTTAACTTGGATCTTTTGCAGATTTCATTACATGTCCAATTTTAAGTTGATGTATTCTGTGTCCGACCCAGTTTTTAACGGAGAAATCTCTGCTACTGATATTAGTTGTATTATTTCTTTACAAAGTAAATATGTAAAATTATAACAAGCATTATATATTGTTTTTTATATCTTTTATATACTGCATAGCGATTTTTATGGTTTGCTCTTCCATTGCAGAGATAATAATAATAATAATAACAATAATAATAATAATTATGATTATAATAATAATATTAGTAATAATAATACTAAAATGGTGAAATCTGTATTACACTAGTGTAATATAAAATTATGCCATGGGTGTATTGAATAGAAAACAATGTGATATGAATGAGAATCCAGTCATGTGATAAATGTTAGTACGAGGGCTGCTCAATAAGTTTGTGGAATTTTAACATAAACTGTTAATCAATTTAACAATTCAATCAGTAATTTGCAAACAAAGATTTCAACATATTTTCTTCATGTTTAGTGAATTTCATGGAAATATATAAGGATGTGACAAAATAACCTCACTAAACACATTTTACTGGGCTCCAACGTCAAATGTCATTTACAAATCAAGAGAATGTCACACTTTCTACATATAATCACCACGTATGCTAATGCATTTTCTGTGTCTGGACCCACATGGCAAATGTCTCTATGTACCACTGATCATCAATTGATTGTATGGCTTCTCTAGTCACATGGCGTAGTTCTTGCAGGCTGTCAAAGTTTCAACCACAAAGGCGAACCTTAATTTCGAAAAAAACACATAAAAGTCCATCGGGGCTAGGTCGTGTGTGGCGGATGTTCCATGTTCCAGCACTTGAAATCCAAGCACGCCTATCTCCAACATAGCTGAGGCAACACGATGGGCAGGTGCATTGTCTTGATGAAATACGACATCACACAAATCCAACTGTCATTTATAGCTTAGTGCGTCCACTAGGTCCAGACATAACACATAAAAAGATCAAGACATATTTAAAACCAGACTTTTAACATTTAAACTTAATATTATAGTGGTATAATTATTGAATACTGCATCTATGTTATAAATGAAATAATATCATTACATTTATCAATAAGTTTATATAGTTATAGATCTGCATTATGTTTTTAAATTATGTACATTAGTGTAATATTTTGCCTTCACTGTGCACCTCTCCTTGACTTTATGTTCTAAGATCATCCCTCGATGGTCTATGAAATAAATGAACATCTCCTTGCTCACACTGCTTTGTACCTGTGCCTTCTTAGGTTCTGGTGATCCTGGGGTTTTCCAAATACTAGACTCTAACTTAGTCTCGGGATCAAAGTGAGAATCCAAGACTCATATATGGTGACAGTCCTGTTTAAGAACTGTTCCCCTTCCCACTCAAACTGATGCAGAAACACAGTCGAACATGCTACCTGTTTCTCCTTCGCACTATCCTTCAAGAGTCTTGGGACCCATCGAGCGCTAACTTTTTATATAACATTTCCTTCATCAGCATATGATGCACTAATGAACAGGAAACACACAAGTCCTCTGAAATGGACCGAACTGTAATCCTATGATCACTGTAAACTTTATCCCGAACTGTGTCCATAAATGATGCCGTCACACTCACAGGTCGTCTCTCGCATAGATCATCTTCCAGTGATTTTCGGATGTTTCTGAAATGTTCATTTCACTTGTAAACAAATGATGGACTGTAGGAACTGGAAGTTGTTCATTCCTTGATCATCTTTATAGTTTGCTTTGATGTTTTATCAAGTCGGACACTAAATTTGATAATGGCGTGAATTCCAAAACGGACATTACGTCAAGTTGTTTTACATTGTAGTGATATAAAGTGAGCAAGTAACATTACAGAAACTGTCACATTAATGTTATTTCACAGAAATGATGTCATATCTGCGTCTGAGAAATTGGTGCCTTTTTTGCTTGTTCGTAAGCATGTTTTTTGCAAAAAAAATAATGATTTGAATAATAAAAAATGGTGCTCTGCAGGATGCAGTGCATGGATTTCAATGGTTACAGATAAATAAAGTTGACTACATATGTGGTCTTTGAGACTTGTGTGACATGATCATACTATGCTCACCTCATGTTGTGACAGATATGAAGTGAAAATATTTGTAAAAATGTGTTTACAGCAAAATTATTGAACAGTCCTCATACATTTAAGCAGGTTTTCTTTTCTGTGTGGCTCAGGTCACCAGTAGGCATGTACACTGTCTCAGACTTGATCATGTCACCAGTAGGCATGTACACTGTCTCAGACTTGGTTATGCCACCAGTAGGCATGTACACTGTCTCAGACTCGATCATGTCACCAGTAGGCATGTACACTGTCTCAGACTTGATCATGTCACCAGTAGGCATGTACACTGTCTCAGACTTGGTTATGCCACCAGTAGGCATGTACACTGTCTCAGACTTGGTTATGCCACCAGTAGGCATGTACACTGTCTCAGACTCGATCATGTCACCAGTAGGCATGTACACTGTCTCAGACTTGGTTATGCCACCAGTAGGCATGTACACTGTCTCAGACTTGGTTATGCCACCAGTAGGCATGTACACTGTCTCAGACTCGATCATGTGACCAGTAGGCATGTAAACTGTCTCAGACTTGATCATGTCACCAGTAGGCATGTACACTGTCTCAGACTTGGTTATGCCACCAGTAGGCATGTACACTGTCTCAGACTTGATCATGCTACCTGTAGGCATGTACACTGTCTCAGACTTGGTCATGTGACCAGTAGGCATGTACACTTTCTCAGACTTGATCATGTCACCAGTAGGCATGTACACTGTCTCAGATTTGATCATGCCACCAGCAGGCATGTACACTGTCTCAGACTTGATTATGTCACCATTAGGCATGAACACTGTCTCAGACTTGATCATGTCATCAGTAGGCATGTACACTGTCTCAGATTTGATCATGCACCAGTAGGCATGTACACTGTCTTAGACTCGATCATGCCACCAGTAGGCATGTACACTGTCTCAGACTCGATCATGCCACCAGTAGGCATGTACACTGTCTCAGACTTGATCATGTCATCAGTAGGCATGTACACTGTCTCAGATTTGATCATGCCACCAGTAGGCATGTACACTGTCTTAGACTCGATCATGCCACCAGTAGGCATGTACACTGTCTCAGACTCGATCATGCCACCAGTAGGCATGTACACTGTCTCAGACTCGATCATGCCACCAGTAGGCATGTACACTGTCTCAGACTCGATCATGCCACCAGTAGGCATGTACACGGTCTCAGACTCGATCATGCCACCAGTAGGCATGTACACTGTCTCAGACTCGATTATGCCACCAGTAGGCATGTACACTGTCTCAGACTCGATCATGCCACCAGTAGGCATGTACACTGTCTTAGACTCGATCATGCCACCAGTAGGCATGTACACTGTCTCAGACTCGATCATGCCACCAGTAGGCATGTACACTGTCTCAGACTCGATTATGCCACCAGTAGGCATGTACACTGTTGCAGACTTGATTATGCCACCAGTAGGCATGTAAACTGTCTCAGATTTGATCATGCCACCAGTAGGCATGTACACTGTCTCAGACTCGATCATGCCACCAGTAGGCATGTACACTGTTGCAGACTTGATTATGCCACCAGTAGGCATGTACACTGTCTCAGACTCGATTATGCCACCAGTAGGCATGTACACTGTTGCAGACTTGATTATGCCACCAGTAGGCATGTAAACTGTCTCAGATTTGATCATGCCACCAGTAGGCATGTACACTGTCTTAGACTCGATCATGTCACCAGTAGGCATGTACACTGTCTCAGACTCGATCATGCCACCAGTAGGCATGTACACTGTTGCAGACTTGATTATGCCACCAGTAGGCATGTAAACTGTCTCAGACTTGATTATGCCACCAGTAGGCATGAACACTGTCTCAAAACATGATCATGCCACCAGTAGGCATGTACACTGTCTCAGACTCGATCATGCCACCAGTAGGCATGTACACTGTCTCAGACTCGATCATGCCACCAGTAGGCATGTACACTGTCTTAGACTCGATTATGCCACCAGTAGGCATGTACACTGTTGCAGACTTGATTATGCCACCAGTAGGCATGTACACTCTCAGACTCGATCATGTCACCAGTAGGCATGTACAGTGTCTCAGACTTATCATGATATTGTCCATGACTGTTTCCTTTTCTTTTACAATTTCAAAGTTTTGATCATTACTTTGATGCCCTATTTTCAATTATATTAAATAATATCTTGTGTTTAAATAAAGATTTGTACTTGAAATGATTTTCCTTGCTCTAATTAGATAATGTTAAACAACTTTATCTTCCTAATGTCAGGAAAACCTCTCCAAATAGTGATTTATGTCCATGCTATGGGCTTGTTGAGCTAATACTGTATTTTTGTATTGACCATCCTTATAAATCTACCATGATCATCTTCTTGTGACAAATTACTTCAGTAAATGTGGGTTGAATGGATTTACACCTCATCAATAACATCTGGCTTGATAGACCAATGTATGGGGGTAGTGTTGCACTGGTGCTGGGATCAAATCAGCAGGGACATTAAACCATTCTAAAACATTGTGTAATACATGTATATAAGGCAAAACAATAGTATTAATGTTTTCTTAATTGATAATGCACTTTGTTTTTGTATTTTAATTAACACCATTAAACAAATGTGACTTAAATAAGTGGTTGCAAAATCCTGATGCTTTGGAAGTTTATTATTTCCTTATTTTGTATTGCTGAACTTCAAGGTGATTGTTGATTTCACTGAAACATTTTTTTTATTTGCATTTGATCAAAAATTTGATTTTAAATCTTCAAAATATGTACATGAACCCTGTAACTGTTTATTGAAATTCTTGCCGTCAGTATCCTTAATGAGTGCTAATTAACTAAGTTAGTGGAGATATCTGTTGACTGCCTGTTTATATTCCCTCATCGGTAATGGACCAACTTAAAGCAATCATAATTATTACACAGATCAAGGACACCTTGAAGTAATGTTTGTTTTATTTGCTGACATGGTACATGTGTAATATAAATATTCGAGCTGAGACCTCAGGAACTCCAGGGATAAGTTTGAATATTCAGTCAATTACGTTGTTTATTTGCAGCATATTAATGTTAGAGGTAGTTTGCGTCATCTTTACTTTACTGCCTATGAATGCAAATTAATGTCCATACTCAAATTGTGACATTGTTGATTAACACTTTTAGGCTAAGCAGAGAATTAAAAGCCTTCTCACAATAAAGATGTTGATCATAAAGATGAAATGAACACCATTTACCGGCCTTTCTATTTTACTATTTGAAAGGCATTATTTATAAAAATGAATAAAACTGCTGAGAACATGATTAAAAATATGCAACTTGTAAGTGATTGTAATTGTGTAGGGTCCAAACTTAATTTTGTCATCATGAAGCATGCTTTAAATGTCCTTCATACTGGCACTATATGTATAATCTTCTTAACTGGTAGGTTAAATGGTTAAATAAGAATTACATATATATGCGATTTTCTTCTATAAATTTTTGCAATAAACTTGCATTTTTGAAACATTGTGCTAAATCAATTTGTTCAGAAAAGTTTGGCTTTTTCAGTCAAACAGCCATTTTGACATCATTTATGGTGTGCTATAACCAAATAGTGTTTAATACATGAGAACTTGTTTGAGATTAATTTTTGTGATTTTCATTACATAGTCACCATTTGCCTGCTTGATTAGGGTCAGTGGTGATAAATGATGCATCAAAACCGTTTTGAAAGACCCTGACATAGTTTGTTGTTTTAAATACCATGTCATGGATATAGACAACAATTTCTGCTCAATATAAGATTGAATAAATGAATTGTTTTAAACTGAGGATGGCAACAAAGTGAAGTGAATATACTTTTCATATAATTAGCAACTTAGAAACTTAGCATAAAGAACCTTTCCAGATTATACTTCTTGTTCATTAATGAGAAATGTTCTCTTGTGTTTTGTTGCTATTCCAGTCTGATGCTGCTGATAACACATTGTTGATAAATGACAGTCTGGTACATCTTTAGAAGCCCTAGCACGTTATCAATCAACATCTGTGTCAGTCTCATAATGGTCAGTCAGTTAATATAATCAGCTAAATTACTAAAAGCTCAATCATTGGTACTGACATGGTAGAGGAGTTGACTCAGAAACTTGTTATTGTCTAACTCCTTGGCCTTTCTCTGCATGGGCGTGAATCCCTGTCATGGCAAATGGGTCTTCCAGTTGACCTATGATGCCCTTGTTCTACCCAGACAGGGCTAACTGTCCACCAAAATACATATAGCTGGTTATAAAACACTGATCTAATTGTGGGGTGGTCATTCTTGATATACAGCATTCAGAGTAATATGAAAGTTGAATTTCGGAAGCCATCTGCGACTTCATTCAGGGTTTACCATCAGGATAAATTTAGATTCAGATCACAGGAGTGAAGTGTTGATGAAATAAATCAAAGAGAGTGTTGGGGAGCCATTATCTACAGATGTCTGCCAACAATCTAATAAAAGGAAGTTAATCTTGAACTTTGAGTATACTTTGGTCGCAGCCGGTAGCCCTTGTAAGCAGCTATTTAATTTAGACCTAATTTTAGTTAAATGCAATCATAATGAAAGTATTATATGTTAAATATAATAGTTTCTATAATTAGATGCTAGTGACAGTGTTGTCCTAATGATAAATCTTTATTTTGTAGAGGTGGTTGTTTTTTCAGCTGAGCACTCGCCTGCTTTCTAATGTATTGCAAAATGGATTTACAGAAAATAAGTGACCATTATTTGCATAAGCGCTTTCAATGTAAAACTTGCACCACACTTTATTTTAAGATCATTCTCAAGCATGGGTTAAAGTAATTTTAGATGGGCTTTAATGTTTAGCAGACTGATCCTTGAAGTTTATCTCATATGCCTCACTGGCTGATAATTTCAAACTTGCTTAAAAAGGTCCCTAGCATATAATTAAGAAAATGTCAATTTTCATTTTCTCTAGTTAAGTTTAATCAGTTTCTAATGTTCACATTGAAATTTGTTTTATTGATAATAATATTTTAAATAGTTGTTAAATCGTTTTCATTATTTAAAAAGACACATTTAAACAATATTGTGTATATTTTAATCGCTGGCCAAGAAGAAATCTCCAGTTCAGTAGAAAATTTTTGTTTATTTTTCACTAGCTGCAATATTATTCAAATTCCAATACTTTTACAACAAGTGCTGAAAATTTATAATTTTGTCATTTTTTTTTCCTTGGTGATTGCTATGTGATAAGTTTTGTTTTTTAAAACATAAATTTTGCACTTAATGTTCCTTAAGGTTTATAGTTAATGCTGGACTATGGGGGTCATAGTATTTCAAAGCTCACAGAAGACTTAAACAGTTCTTACTGGCACCTGCACTTTAATGCATTGTCTTATGTCTTTATTTTAATTCTAAGCCTGTTATTTGCATATTTATAAGGCATCCTACCGGGAACTGTCTGATCAGGATCTCCACTATTTGTTTCCTAGTATCTGTTTATAAGTATATCAACCCTGACATTATTTTAATAATATTAAAGCAAAAAACCCTCAAAATTTAGCATAGTTTTTTAACAAAATATAGCAAGCTAAGGGTTAAGACCTTGAGAAAGACAATTTGTGCGGAAATTCATTGTCATCATTGTGATCATTGTAATCAAGATTGCACTATTAGATATTGGTCTGGACTGCCTTTTAACATCCTTGTATGTTTTTCATCAGCACATGAGCCACTTTGGAAATGCGTGAGTAGCTAATACAATTGACCGAAGGCATCAAATCAGTCTGGATCTTGTAGATTCTATTACATGTCCTTTTGTCTGGATGATGCATTCTTCTGCTAGTGTAGTCCAGTTTTATACTGACAAATCTGGAGATATTTTACAGACAGCTGTCACAAATTGTCTTATTGAAATAAGCTGCTATTTCTTTAAGATTGTTAGTGTAGAATTTTAACAAACATTTAAGCTGTGTTGTTATATGCTAAGTTTGTCATCTTCTTTGTTATACATAATGTGTGTGTTCAGTTTGAAATACTAAAATGATTTTGTATTAGACATCTAGACCACAACTACCATTATATCAGTAATCAGCAGAAAAATGCTTCTTAATGAAGTGTTATTGGTCAAGCCCTGCCCTTGTTCAAGTGATGACCATGTTTGAATTGAGTACTTGTTAGTGGGATGTTGAATTCAATAGAAGAAGATATAGCTACAGCACTGTCAATGTGTTCCAGTGGTATATGTCAGTGTATGTACATTTGAATATAATGTTATTTATATTAGTTTTGTAAATTTGAATATAAACAATTTATTTAGGGCATTTCGTGTTTTATCCTTAAACACCTTTATACTATTCCTTAAGTATGTCAGTTTTGTAAGTTGGAATACCAACCTGTTATTTTAAATACCATAAATGGAATATTTTCATGAAGAAGAGCAACTGCATTGCAAGTTAATTGAACAGTTGCTGTTTGTGAAGAAATTGAAGGCAGCATGAGATGTAGAAACTTGGTATAGATAGTTTCCATGTGATGTCATCAACACTGATAAGACAGTGTAAGGCAGCCATTTTTGTGGGCAGAAGCTAATGCAGGCCGAAATCGGGAAAAATATGCTGTATTAAACTCACCACTGTGTTTTTAATTTTTAGTCTATTTTACTGAATTTTATATCAAATTTAACAGCTTTTATAAAATATTTTAAATATCAAAACTATATTTTGATGGTTTAAAAGGTTAAAGAAATACAACCGAAAAGCATACACTGTTCATTTTGTTTTAAGTATGAGCCAATAGTTTTATATATTTCTGTGTATTAATTCTGTGTGCATTTATCAATTGTAAAAATATTGTATTCTAAAAATATGAATTTCAAGAGCTTTCAAATGGTGTATAGATTTTAATTTTCGTACCACAAATGAAGAAATTACGAGAAAATAAAATTTACCATTCTATACAATTCATATGAAAATCCCTTTAAGTTACCATCAAAGATGGCTGCCAAGATAAGGGATTTTCACTGATGCGGAAACTATCTATTAGCTAGGATAGATAAAAATCAGCCTTAATTAATTTAGACATTCTTGTAGTGAAATCTTTTATAAGATGTTTAATAGCCTTGCCTTCCTCTGTTGTTCATGTCACAAGCTCTATGACAGTATTTTTCTGTTTGATCTGATTACTATGATATGTCTGCAGCAAAATGGATCTAATTTCAGATTTCCTGAATAAACTGTACTTTGATATTGTGTATGTTTCTACCTAGACTAGCTTTGCTGCATACTACTCAAATTTAAAAGCATATAAAATGTGTTATACCTCATTTAAATTCTATTTAAATAAAATGCTAGGCTAATTTCATCAACTGGAAATATCTACTGGAGTTTTGTGATGTTGATAGCTATAGCGAGATCAGCTATAACACATCCTTTTGCCAAAGTTCTATCTTAACAAACATGTGTCTATAATTAGGGTTGCTGATATTGTGGGTGTAAATTAGTTAACTTTATCTTTCACAGACAGTGTAAATGTATTCTTGAACACATAGGATGGAATGGGTTTTTTGAAGCTGTACTATTTTTTTCTGCAATCTGCATTATGTTGTGCTTATGATATTGAGTCATGTTTAGTGTTGTTGGTTTTTACACAATACATATGACTCAATCAGGTTTCACTGATGATGATTTTGATCTGCAAGAAACCTGGTTATTTTTACTGGTGTACGCTGTAAGGCAGGAGGACGGCAGGGCATCAAACCTGGTTATTTTTACTGGTGTACGCTGTAAGGCAGGAGGACGGCAGGGCATCAAACCTGGTTATTTTTACTGGTGTACGCTGTAAGGCAGGAGGACGGCAGGGCATCAAACTGGGTGTTTCTTTTGACATTCTTCTGTTAGAATTGAAATATTGATATCAAATATTTTTAATATTTATTGTTTTCAGGTCAGATTACTATGGTTGCAGTTTCAACAGATGCTTCCTATCTTTTCCTATTTCAATTGATACCTTGTTATCAGGGCACTAGGGTCAAGGTGGTTCAGTACACTATTACAAAAGGTTACACCCTTGAACTGTTTTCTTGTACTTATTTTGTCAAGAAAGTGAGATGAGGGTGGGTAATAGGGGAGAGAGGGAGTTTTTTTAAGTTTTGTTTTATTATTTTTATGGTATGCCATTTCAAATTGGATAATCATATACTAGTTGCAAAAATGTGTTTAAATTTGGTTTTCAACATTATTGCACAAAAAAAAAGAATACACACTAAATTAAAAACACATCATCAGTCAGTACTTATTCATTAAAATTTTAAAACTTATTTAAAGGTGTTAATACCAATCTGAAAATCATTTACTTGCTGTAGACCAACAGGTTTTCTAGAAAAAGGAGGACACAAAGCTGCCACAACAATGTAAAAATCATAAAATCATAATACTTTTTGTTTGTTTTTTTGTTTATTGGATTTATTGTCCCACCAACAGTATTTCAATTATCTGGAGACAGTGTTCACTTGAAGCAGATATATAGTACTGCCTAATCACCATATCCTGACCAGGGCCAACCAGTCATGGAACTACCCGTATATTTGCTTGAGCGTTAGCAAGGGAGCCATACCACTACCATTTTTAACGACTTTGGTATGTTGTAGCCCAGGACAGAACCCGGGGCATCCTGTACCTGGTGCCGACACTCTACCAATAATATATTTTGTGATTATTAGAAACATAATACAATCAAGAAAATCCCTAAGCTGCATAGAAATAGTCATTAGTTGTTCCCTTCAGCCTCTTCTACCATCATAATTATAAATGTAGCAGAAAATCAAGTTTTTCATTCAGCATTGTTAACATTTTGTTTACATCAGTGTTTACAAAGTTTTGAAGTTTATAAAATTAGTTTGTTACATAATAAATATGGTGAGAGATTGGATACTGACATTTTGAATGTATGAATAACAAGGACTCATTGTTTTAAAATTTGTCTGACCACTTAGCCCATTTGGCACACATATAACAAACAAGTTGAATTATCTTAAGTATATTGCAGGTTATGTTTATATTACTTATTTACAAACATCAACATTGGTTTTTATTTATAAATAGCTTTAAACTGCCAAAATGACATGCTTAACAACATACTTTATGTATAGATTACAATGAAGTTAATATATGTCTTTCTACTGATCATACAATATCATTGGTATCATTAAGTCTAACAGTTCAAGGTTGTGAGAAATATGGCACTGGTTTGACTTTGCACATTAGGTGTCTATATTGTCTGCCACAAAGATAAAATTACTTTTTTGACACATAACAAGGCCAAAAAAATATTGAGGAGTAAATAATTTTAAACTCTGCAGGCAGAAAATTTGTTTTGCAAAAAGTGATTCCATCGTTGTCATGTTTGCAGAGATATATTGGATAGTTTATTGTCTGAAAGAAAGATGGAGCACAGCTGAAATAAAATCCTGCTTTTATGACTCAATTGGAATATTCACTGGCAGATAAATTCTAGGTGCCTCCAGGTACCATCCAATACCTGTTATTACATATTAGCCAATAGTTTTGTAGTTATATATCTTGTTTGGTTTTCTATGCTTTCTTTACATGAAACAATAAAGTGTCTGTAGTTGTTTTTTCCCATAAAACAATAAAAAGTGTGTAATGTATAAACCAGGATTTGTTTGTTAAAAATGTACCTTTATATCAACTTTTGAATGTCAGCTGACTTAAACATCAAATTGTTTAGAATACCTCTCTATATCTGGTTAATTACTCTATCAAATTTCCTGATCCAATACTGTAGTCTGTATGGCATAATAGGACTTTAATTTAACACCAATACATACAACTAAACGCCTTCTCCAGCTTCCGGCCTGACTCTGGCCAGACGTACTTACCAGAATTCTGTCTGTCTGGTTCCCTGTATTTATATACTGTCTCATATCTGTTGATATGCCTCGGAAATGGAAATGATGTTAATCATGTGTCTTAAGTCATAGAACAGAACCAAATATGAAAAGTTGTGTAAATGTATCCATTTATACAGACCAAAGCATACAAAGTCAGACAGTTGCTATGGACCAATTATATAAGAGTATTTAGAATATAAAATAGGATGGAACATAATAACTTAATTGTGCCATTTTTTATGAGCTTTATACAAGATATGATACACCAGGATATATGTACTTCTACTGTATAAAGACTAAATTATGTTAACAAGGTTACAATTGACTTTAATATATTAGGAATCTCTCTGCTGTGGTGGCTTAATAGTTACTTAATGTATAACATGACATCTGTATATTTGATGTATAAACCATATCAAATTCATTAGTCCTGCGTGTCATGAGTGGGACATGTTTATTACTGAAGTCAATGTCATGTCACACTCCTTCAATCACCTAAGCATTGGCAGACCAACAAATGTGTGAAGTTAATAAGCGGTGATGGCCTGACCAGTGGAGTCTTAGAAGTGACTGCTTTAAATACAAACATTTAATGGATGTATTGTAAAAAACTGTTAAGAATTTTCTACTTTTAATATGATTTAATGTTTTATATAAGGGAGAAAAATACAAATGATGAAATTAAACCTCTATTTTTTGTTTGTTTGTTATTGTTTTCCACATTGCACCAATACAACTATAGTTTTTATTGTTAATGCTCAGTGATTGAGGAAGACTACTGACATATGTCTGGTTAGAATATCTGCCCACTGCAAGATAGCTAAAATACCTTTCCATATAAAAATTCTTGTCCTGACTTGGACTCAATTCCAGCGCTGCGGAGTTGAGTCTGTGAATAATTGCTCGGCTAAGGTCACCCCACACTAATTGCTCGGCTAAGGTCACCCCACACTAATTGCTCGGCTAAGGTCAACCCACAAAACTTCATTATAAGAGCTTATTGTTGAAAATGTTTCGTTTCTGTTGTGTTTTTTTTCAAAATATTCTAACTTAATTTGATAAAAACTTATTGTACACACTGTAATTGCTGCCCCAATTGTCTGCTTGAATGGAAATTGTCATCATTTAATTGCTTGTTGTAAAGCACTATAAAGATACTTCATGCAAACATAAGCCTGTAGTTTGTAAAGCATTGTAAAATACTTAATGCAAACATAAGCCTGTAGTTTGTAAAGTATTGCAAAATTCTTAATGCAAGCACAAGCCTGTAGCTTGTAAAGCATTGTAAAATACTTAATGCAAACATAAGCCTGTAGTTTGTAAAGTATTGCAAAATTCTTAATGCAAGCACAAGCCTGTAGCTTGTAAAGCATTGTAAAATACTTAATGCAAACATAAGCCTGTAGTTTGTAAAGTATTGCAAAATTCTTAATGCAAACACAAGCCTGTAGTTTGTTAAGCACTGGAAAGATACTTCATGCAAACACAAGCCTGTAGTTTGTAAAGCACTGGAAAGATACTTCATGCAAACACAAGCCTGTAGTTTGTAAAGCATTGTAAAGATACTTTATGCAAACACAAGCCTGTAGTTTGTAAAGCACTGGAAAGATACTTCATGCAAACACAAACCTGTTTCTCGGTCTTCGCTTATTATTCTTTATTCTAGGAAAAGGGGTTATCCACCAATGTAATTACTATTTCTAACTTTCAGTACACAGATTTAGTAATCATATGTCAATTTGTAAATTGCAACATCACATATGCTTAACACCACTACCTTATTACATCCTAACTTTTATATATCAAATGATTATGTTCACATTTCAACATTACATTTGAACAATTTCACATTTCCAGCATTTACAATTTACAATTCACTAATCTAGAGATGCAAATCACTTATGTAAAATGTAAACTGCACAAAGCCAGTTCAACATAAGGATGCAAGGTGACACTTCTAACATGGGAATGTCCATCTATAAATAGAATGTACTGCTTGAACTGGTCTGCGTTCATGTGTACTTTCCAGTTGTGAGTTTCTTACCGACAGAAACAGACACATGTATTATCTATTTGTACTATACAATTTTAGGGATATTATTCTGTACTTAACTGGCGGTTATGATATGTAGTATGACTACACATATATATATATATATATATATATATATATATATATATATATATATATATATATACATGTATATATACTTTTTCCTCAAACTGTATGAATCGGTTCAAATGTTGTTCATATATTTTGATCTCCTAGGTCTGACAGACCCTTCCCACACTTTCAACCTCTATGGCCCCACCCTCTTTCATTTAACTTAATACATCCAAAATTCCTTTAACAGTACTCAGTATTGACAACCTCCTCTGTAATCAGGTGCTCTACCACCTGATCTACCCTAGGCAGACAGCTTTTAACCTTCCTTATTTTCAGCCAGGCATAAACTGGACGGAACCACTAGTACCAAAGACCTCCTGCTCTTGAGGTAGGTGCTAGCAACTGAGCTACATGGGCACCTGACTTTGGGGAAAGCATGCTCAATACATCCCATATCCCTGTTATTGTTGTTCAATTCCAGTGCATTGTAAACAAATAAGAATGTGAATGAAATAGTATGTTCTTCTGGAAATGTCCGATACATATATTAAATTGGATTGAATGTAGTTTTATGAAATCAAAGATCTTATATGGTAAAATTACTAGCAGAATTTTAATATATACATTAATAACTACTTTAAGCAAATGATAACTATCAATTTGATGCCAAAGTAATGTTAACTATTTCTGTTTTATCTCCTATCTTATGTCGTTTAGGATTCTGTTATATTTTTTAACTTAGTGATGTCTATATTTATGTGGTACCGCCACCTAGCGTCTAAATGTTGTCAATTCTTAACTTGTACATTAGTAATTTGTCACTTGGTAATTTGTCACTTGGGAATTGTGACTTGTAAATTGTAAGTGAACATAAAATTTGTGACGTAATAATTTTGACTTGAAATTGGTAATTTCCAATTTGTATGTGAGAAATGTGAATTAGATACTTGTAAAAACCATCGTGTTTGTATAAACTTATAGCAAATTTAAGCATTTGCAGTGTTGCAATTTGCAAATTAGAAATTGAATTTGGCAGATATACGCATCCATATTATTCAGTTATAGTTATTATCTTTATTATATTTAGACAATTTACATTTTTTTAGTTCACAACTCCTTTTCTCAAATTCAGCCTCAGTTACTTACATGGAGACTTCCTTTGTACATCAACACACTATATTTTCCCACATACCTTTCATTCTTTAACTTATAGGTTTTAGCAATTATCATTTTTATTTATTTTATTTTTAAATGAAAAGAAAGTATATTACTCCAGGGGCTATGCGGTATTACATAGAACAAAGGTCTGCAAGGTAAATAACAGTTATAATTACAGAGGACTCGGAGCCCGGAGGAAATGTAAAGACCTATAATTAATGGTTTTTTATGCCTTGAGAAAGCAGCTTTGGAACGAAATCATTCCCATTAGGACCATTAGGTTATTATTATTGTTACATATTAGTCTGGCAATCTCTCTAAAATCCTGGCACATCTTATAAGCACCTGTGACACTCCAGACATGAATAAACAGTTAATACAGTTTGCCTTACTGCATCCAATTAATTCAGATGTTGCAGATTGTATTATGTATTTATTTGTTTGTGTAATTCAATCTTTTCTAAGAGGTAACATCTTTGCATTGAGATATTCTTGTTTGACACATGGTATTGTCATAGCTGTTACTCCTTTATGAGTGTCAGTAAAACCTTTACCAAATCTTTATGTTATATGGTTGAAATGGTACATTTGGCATGTTTTTTATTATGTTTTGTACTTCCATTTCGGATATTAAACTTCCAGTATAATATATGTCATGACAACCACAGAAATGACACTAACAATGACATGAGAAATAGCAGCAACCACAGCAACAGACGATGACATCCTAAACAGCAAGAAAGATGGCATACAAAAGTAAAATAACTTCCAACTGTGATGTTTTTCTTAAAACATAACAAAACAAAAGATAAATTCTGTCTAAAAGGACTTGTTCCAGCCTTGCACATAAGTCATGTAGAAAAAATGATTTAATGATTAACAAACTGTGTGGGCAACTTTTTTTTTTCCAAACCCCTTGTATTGGTTGACATTTTGGCTAGTTTGTCTTGTTGCATTTAGTTTTCATTGTCTGTGGTGTTTATGCATTCAGGAATGAGCAAAACAGTTGTCTAGTTTAACATTTTGTTGATTTTTTTTTATTTGATGTTTAAAATTCAGAATTTGAGCAAAACTGCCCACAGACTTTAAAATATTCAGCTGAAAGTGACTTGACACTCCTGGCTTTAGATCGTTCTAAGAAGGTTTGTATTACCAAGAGTGAAGAACAGTTTACTTCCTGTGGATGGTACACCCACAAATAACGGAGACATTGATATGTTAATTGCCAGTAATCCTAGTCATTACAAACATCAGACATATGACTGCAAATATTGCACGATTTGATGAAATGGTAATATTTATATCAGAGCTATGACTACAGGGACAGTCTCGTTGGTAGACCAATTCTACAGGAATAGAGATAAAATTGATAAAATGGTCTTGTTGGTTGACCAATTTCTAAAGACAGCATTTATATTGTGGTGTACATTTGTGGGTGAAAATCATAAGGTGGTTTGGTACTTTGGTTTGTTTATTTTTTGTTAAAAATAAAAGATTGATAAGTAAGATTAATTAAAGCCTGCACAGTTATGCATAAAATGTCTTGTTCGGATTAACAAACAATTATTGATTTTTTTTTTCTAGATTCAACCTTTTGCACAATTTAAACTAATGTTTGTTTTGGGCCGGACTGTTTTTAGGGGCGTGGCCATTTTCCATTTATATCTATATAATAAAATTTAGACAATTACAAGAGTTTAGCCTTTATATTTGGTAAACATGTTATTTGGGTGGCCTGTATCAAGATTGTCCAATAATTTAATCTGTCAAAAAACATGGCCGCAGAGGTGTGGCCATTTTCTATATATGGCTATATAGAAAAACTGAAAATCTTCTTGACAGAAACTTCAAGAGCTAGAGCCTTGATATCTTTTCTATATATTTTTTGGGTGGACCTGTATCATGGTTGTTCAAAACATTTTGATCCGTCAAATAACATGGTTGCTAAGGGTTTGGCCATTTTTTTGATACAGCTATAGGGATATAGGGAAACTTTGAAAACCTTCTTGTCAGAACAAACAAGAGCTAGAGCTTTGCTACTTGGTTTATTACTCCTTGGGTAGCCTTGTATCAAGATTGTTAAAAGAATTTTGATCTGTCAAAAAGCATATCCACAAGGGCTTAATGTCTACAGCACTCAGGTGAGCGATACAGAGCCATCATGACCCTGTTGTTTGTTATTATCTTTATTAAAAACAAATATTCAACAAAACCCTTATGAAAGGGCTGCACTTCTCAGGTTATGTGAAAGGAGCAATACAGATATAAAGATATACAAAATAAAAGCTGAACATATGCCATCTCTCAAATTAGAATATTTAGAATTGTTTTTATTGTACTGCAAATGCCAAATGATGACAATGTGTACACTGAAAACACAGTCAACACTGCCAGCAAGCTGTGCACTTCTATAGTTTTCTACAGGACTGATTTCAAACCTTGTTCGTTGGATGTCTTAAACTGTCTAATACAAGTCTTTCTCTGGCACACCTGTCTGATAAAATCTCAGAATCAATCATTTCAAACTGTGCTGATAATTTTCCGTCCTTAAATAGTTCCTGGCACCATAATGTTGTCATGTATTGGATGGTTTGGGGTTTGAGAGTAAAGAGGGACTTTGTTAAAATAGAATTTTATTTTAATGACTTTATCTCTGTGCAACATTCACAGTCAGATCTTTTCAGAGCACTAACTTTTACCATTAGAGATTTTAACAAGAAAAGTTGTTGATGCAAAGCACCAAAGGCGACGCAAAAACTGGAACAGGTAAACGGGTTAAAGCAATATAGGAGCAAGTAACTAAGAAATATGTGAAAATATTTGAAAATTTTCAGTATACTTTAAATCTTGTAAAAGTATGCATGACGTATATTCCTGACACCACATAATTGTTTAAAACAAAATTAAAAAAGCAAAACTCAGCACCATTTAATCGGTATTCCAACATGTTACATATGTAGAAAAAAGTTGCCAAAATTATTATAATTACTATAAAACTAAGGGTACAAGCAGAAATTGCACATGTGCAGCAGTCACACAGTCATTACACAAAAAATTATCGTTCAAGTAAGAGCATTCCTATATACTTTTGTAAGTAAGGATGTACAGTCTCCATGTAAATTTACATTAAAAGTTTAGAAAATTTAATAACAAAAAGAAATAAACCAAAATCACTCGTTTCCTGCCTTGTTTGCATTAAAGTTACAAACACACAAATGTGAATATAAAATATAAATAAATAAAATAGATCATGGTTCACCAAATTAGGACCAGAATTTTATTAAGGTTAGAAAGTTAGCAGAACAAACTTTCCCGATGTGCAAATTTCATTGAGCATTCCATATAAAGGCGTCGCGCTTCAGCGCATCACCAATGAGTCCATTTGTCATATTTTTTTTTACCAAAGTTTATGTCCGGATTAAATATACTGCTGTGCATTTCATACTTAGAAAAAGAATAGTATTTGGTCATATTTAAAAAGTAATCTTGTAACATTCCAAACTTCCTGTGTAAGAGCATAGTGAAGTTTGTTTGTCAACTCCAATGACCTAAAATCCTTTTATATTCTGTTAAATTATTTTGTGAAATAAGCTGGTTTAGATGTGATTATACACATTGTTAGTTATTTTATTTACTTTTTGATTCTCTATGCAGCTACTTATGATATTCTTTAGCAAAGTCAGAATGTGCACTTTCCCTTTTTTACAGGAGCGATCTGATTTAGAAGTCAAATCATTCTGGAATGGACTGTTTGTGCCAAAACGTAAAAGATTCTTAATTGGTTTTCTGGTCAATTCTAAGCAACACTACTGCTTTAATATGCCTTCTGACATGTAAGACAGGAAAATCCGAATGCTTTGGCGGTAAATTATTCATAAAATGAGGCATTACACTTCATTTAAAATGATAAATGTTTGAGGCAGGAACTGTGGCACTAAATCTTCATCAACCATTAATGGCTCATATCTGCTGATTTATGAAGCTTTGTGTTGAGGTTTTACAAACTGGAATGGACTTTAACTGCAAGGATCATGGGGATATGTCATAATGGATACATCAAGTCTGGTTGGAACCAATTTTCACCATGACACAGAGTCTAGCCACCCTGACATTAGGCCAGATAAAGCTGCACACTTATTGCATTACAGGCTCCTAACTAACCTGGGATAGAGCTTGATGTTCCTCTGAGAGTCCAGTGTAATCACAGACAATGCTGAGATTGCCAAAAATATTTGCTTGTCCTTTGCTGACAGCATTTTACAATTTTCAAAGTACATGTAAACATAAATATATAACACATTTAGGAGTATATCTTAAGTTTTCAGAAATTTTAAGGATATTGCTAGAATATTTTTCTTGTTCCAATATCATCTAAAAAAATGAGGCCCAAATTTATCTGTTAAATTAACCTTGAACAAACAGGAAGCTGCACAATATTTTGTGGGCCATATGTGATTTCTATAATGGCAAGTTAGTTATGTGTGTTATTTATTAAAATCGTACAAAATGCAGCAATATTACCACAATAGTACAAAATGCAGCAATATTACCACAATAGTACAAAATGCAGCAATATTACCACAATAGTATATAATCTCAGTCTTCGACAAAACCCTGCGTCCACCAAAATCTCTGTCAGTTCGGTAAATTTTACAAGTTAAATGGACCTATGGTCTACCAGAATTTTCAAACACATTTTTTTTTACAAATTTTGAATTCTGAAAATATATATAATATACTAAACTAAATAATAATTTTCTGTTCTGACTGATCTGTTTGAACACCTCGGTTAGCTTACCAACCTTTTATAGAGATTGCTGGTATTTTCAGATGTAACAAACATCACTTTTATAGATGCTTATAAATGCATACAGCCTACTCACATCTGTTCTACCGTGAATTTACAACATAGTGTTGTGTACATTGTTAGTCAAAAAGCAACTTAGTGAACCTTTAATATTTAATGATATAGGATAATTAGTTAAACAAGAAAATGACATTTCAACCTATTGTGTTTAGAAGGCAGCTTCCTGGATTTAGAACATGTAATTAATGGCAACCTCATTTTATACTGATGTACATTTCTGGCCTTGTAAACATCGGAAATGTTGTTCCTTCAACATTTTGACGATGCAAATCTGTGTGCTTAAGAGTCTGAGAGTTCAGATACAGACACTGATGCAGGCACCGAGATGTGTAATGAGTGCATCATGTCTTATCTGGCGTCACTTTGTAAATAGCAGAATAAAAGCATGATTGGCAAAACAAGTTCTTTTTTGTGTCATAATGCTAAAACTATACAGGTCCAGTAAAATTTGGTCCATACTGGTCGATATTGCTAGCTTGGTGGATGGAAATTCTAGTGTTTTTAAATTTCTTTCATGAAGACTGTAATCTAAGGCTTAAGGTGAAATCAAGTTATCCTAGTTCTGGGCCAACCCTTCTGAGCATAATATTGATATGTAAAGTTAAGCTATTCCGCTTAATGTAACAGCAATCATTTAAAGCTTTTCAACCAATGAAATAACATTTCACCAATGTTACATAATTCATGTAATGCTTTACCACCAGTGTTACAGGACTTATCTAAAGCTTTCTGAAATTGTTGACATTTATTTTACTTTGCAATTATAGCTGAAAGATTTTATTAGTTGAGTTTTATGTGAATCTTAACTTCTGAACACTATTTGTTCATAGAAAATGAAAATATGAACATTCATTCGAATATATGGGATGGGTGATTTTATTGTATTTTTTGTAGACAGGAATGCAGTTAGCATAGTAAATAGCTTTAAAGGTAGCGCTTGCTGTACATAATGATGAATTTTGTTTTTGGCAACGCATTTAGGTGTAAGCGTATTCATGTGAATATTTTGGTTATAAATCCCACAATTATCATCATCAGCAGCAACAGTAGCAGCATCAACAGGAGCAGTTGCAGCATCTTCATTATCATCAACAACAACTTAATATTATTCATTGTAATAGTAACTGCTTCTAATTAAGTTATTAGAGACTGTATTGAAATCTACAAAGTTGCTGGTATGTTCCCTAGTCAGAAGTAATAGTGCAATATATTTGTATTTGTATTTTGGGTTTTATGGCACTCTGACAGGTCATACAGTGTCAAATACGATGAAGTTAATGTAAATAGTGTATAATCGGGTTAGAATTAAAATTGGTGAGTAGAAATATAAAAATCTATCAGGTTAAAATAGTGCTGAATGTGATATACTGTCAAATTGTAGGTATGCTTGCTTTTATTGTAAGAGAATGGCTGTAATGACCATGTTTGTCTCCTCCATTCTTGGCTGTTCAGAAGTCTTATTTTAGGATTTGACAAAGTGACCTATTTTTTGACCCTTCATGACCCAGTTATGCACTCAACTAGGATTTCATGCAGAGAAACATTCTGACCAAGTTTATCATGACCACGATGGACATCTGGCAATTACAGACAAATTGGGTATCATTAAAGCTCACCTTGACTATGTTGTGCTCAGGTGAGCTAACAAAGTTTTAAAATGCCAGAGTACGCGTAATAAGAAAATTATATTGTATTGTTAACAGTTCAGAAGCATGTTTGTTGTTGAATTTATTGATACATTTCTTTGTTTTATTACCTTTAGACCATCTGTAGTTCATATTCTGTACCATCTGTGCCACATGTGTTTAATGATAATGTCTAAGAGAAAATGCTCAATTTCAGACTTTGTATATAAATAATGGATGTAAAAACAAAATTTAGTAAGATGAAAGGTTGAAGCCATCTCTAACTTCTCAAACTTAAAATTTCTTCATCTGTGCTTGACTCATTTCAGTTTTATACAAATGAAAATGGATGGCTAATTTAATCAAAGTATCTATCATTTTGTGACACTGGTAGGAACTAAGAATGTCTTTGAAACATCCTTTTATCAGGGTTATAGGATAAAGGTGGGTCCCAAGTGTGGGTAGCGGTATGAATGTTTATTGAAATTTATTATCTTATTTAGTAGAATCTGTATTGTTATATTTATCAAGATATGGTCCAATGATTTTAAAATGAGGTATATTTTCTTTGTTTTCCTGTGAAGTATCTTTATGTTATGGAGCCATTTTGAAAGTTTTGTAAAACTACCAGTGACTGCCTCATAGTTTTTTGGTGGACATTATTTTTCTAACTCAGCATTATTTTATGTCCAGCATTTCTAACTCAGCATTATTTAATGTCCAGAATTATTATGGAAAGAGTTGGGGTTTTTTAAATAGTAATCTCATGCATGTTTTATGTAGTTTTTATCTGCCATGGTATTGGCAGTAGTTAATAATGTTGTATGATCACTTTAATAGCCATAATAATAATTAATTTTCTACTTTGCATTTTTTCTTTTTTTATCTCACCTTGTGCTCAAGGGAAGCTTATGTGATACCGCTTTGTCCGTCGTCCATCGTCAACATTTTGGCTTGTGAACACGCTAGAGGCCACAGTTTTTATCCAATCTTCATCAAACTTGGTCAGAGTGTTTGTCTGCATGAAATCTTGGATGGGTTCATTATTGGCTTACCTGCTGTTTAAAAGAAGGTAACTAAGTCAAATTTTAGGAAAAAACTTGTGAATACACAAGAGACCACATTTATAGCCCAATCTTCACCAAACTTGGTCAGAATGTTTGTCTGCATAAAATTTTGGATGAGTTCGTTATTGGGTGACGTGGGGTCAAAAAGTAGGTCACTAGGAAAATTTTTAAAAAAAGCTTGTGAACACACTAGAGGCCCCATTTATGGCACAATCTTCACCAACCTGATCAGAATGTTTGCTTGCATGAAATCTTGGATAAGTTCATAACTGGGTCATGTGGGGTCGATAGGTAGGTCACTAGGTCAAATCTTAGAAAAACCTTGTGAAAACACTTAGAGGCCACATTTGATGGCCAAATTTACATCAAACTTGGCCAGAATGTTTGCCAGTGTGAAATCTTACATATGTTTTGTAGTGGGTCACTGGATTCAGTAGGTTACTTGGTAAAATTGTAGAAAATGTTATCAACCCAGTGGCCACTCTAATGGTCCAATATTCACCAAAGATATCTAAAGTAAATAAATATTAATAATTTGATGCCAGATTTGAGCCTATTTAAGCCTGTGTCATCAGGTGAGCGATTAAGAGCCATCATGGCCCTCTTGTTTGTTTTTGTTGTTTTGTATATGTGTTTATACATACAAATATTAATATGACTTTTTAAGTTAACCTTGATTATTTGATAAACTCCACATCTGACCTGGTAGCAACAATCAGTAGTGCATCCGCTCCAAGTATAAGAAGCACCAGTTTCGATCCTGATACCAAAGTCATTTAACATAGTAGTTCAATGACTCCATGGCTTACACTCAAGCAAAAATAAGGGTAGTCCTATGACTGGTTGGCCCGGATAATGTGACTGAGCATGTTATACACAGTGAAGGCAGCACTATAACTGCTTCAGGTGGATACCTTCTGAAGTAACTGAAATACTGTTGGTAAGAGGATAAACCCAATTAACAAACAAATAAACTTCACATCTATCAAGAAAAATAATACTTAAAAAATATTTGTATTCCCCTTATAGTTGGAGCTTTATAGCAGACCTATTGGTCAATCACTAGCCAATAGCCTTGTAGTGAGGATAGTATATTTTTAGCAATGAGTCTACTTTTCTGGTTTGAGCAGATAGATGTTAATCAATTAACTCTCCTTACAGCATCTCTGAATGTGATGTTTTTAAGTCTGTAAACTTTTTTATAAATTTCTTTTGACTTGTTTCTAATTACACATAAGCTGTTGAGTTACTGATTGTAACGTATTATTAATCCGTTAATGGTATGATGGTGTTGGCAGGTTGACAATTGTATTACAGTAGAGGCTTACAGAGCTGCAGGCTTTCACTGAACAGTCTATTACCAGAGACTGATGTTCTCAAGCACTTTGTTGGAATCAAAATGAGATTTTTCATTGGGTGTCGATGGACTACTAATCCATTTTATTCTTAATTTGATTTTTTCTCACATCAAAGCAAAAATTTTGCAGAACTAATTACAGTAAAGGTTAACTAAGTTTATTTTTTTTAATTGTCAAACTAAAAAAGCCAATATATATACTTGGCTAAATTGTTTAGTAATAAGGTATTTTTTTTAGACCAGAATACAAGAGACATAAACTATGTGCAGTGTCATCTTGTTTTGCAAGCAATGTTATTTTGAATGATTTTAGAATATTGCAGGTGTATTAAAGTCTAAATTAGGCATATGTTTATTTATAGCACTTCTATAGCAGTTCTGAAATGGGATTCTTTCCTAAATACATTCAATTTGAAAGGCTGAAAGATGACAAAAAACATTTGAAAACATCAATATAATTTTATTTAAAGCAGAACACTAAAATATGAACAAGAAATCTGTCATGCACAACACTGTACAGACGGCTGATATGACAATCACTATAGATATAAGTAAAACAAATTTCACCACATTTTAATACTACTTATCAGAGCACAATAGTCTGTAAACCCTTTGTTATGTGGGTAGGGGCAATGCAAGTTCTTATTCTCATAATAGAAAGTTACAACTCAAAGTAATGTTATCTTACAAAATACATTCGTAAAACTTGATTTTATATAATGATCAGCACAAAATATCATGGGCAAAGTTACAGTTTATATATCATACTGAATGCAAAGATATTCATCTTGAAAAAAAACATGGGCAAAGTTACAGTTTATATATCATACTGAATGCAAAGATATTCATCTTGAAAAAAAACACATATTGGCTTGTGAAGACCTTATAAATGAAAATGTTGTTTTATGTTGTATAAATTGTTTTGTTGTTCCGTTCTTTGTCTAGTATGATAATATTTCTTGATTAAATACTACCGGTACATTCAAGTTCCTTGTTTCTTTCTTGACAAGATTAAGTTATTGATCAAGGATGTTTATGCTTTCTTGTTCTGTTACAGGGTATGTTTAAAATATAGTTTATAATTACAATCAACAATCATATAATGTATTTGGATTTGAGATTTGTCAGATAATTTACAAGTATGGAACATGCACTGACATTTATTTAATGAAGTACATGCTACTTTTTCATTTTTTTATTTTTTATTAAAAGAAAGTTTGGTCACACATTATCAACATCTGAATCTATTAACATCTGAATCTGTGAACAGCTTTTATTTTTGTGTAGAAATTGTTTTTGTGCTTTATAATATTTCTTCTGTTAAAGTTGCACCAAACTTTTCCGCCATGACCTTTGTGTACTCTTGTTACCAGCCTTGTACCTAAAATAGAAAACTGTAATAACTCTTGTTTCAAAAGCAAGAAATGATCAAGCCAAGATAAAGTCGTTTAAGATTATTGTCTTTGTCAGGATTTCAATAACAACCTAATATATTTATTTTATTATTGTACAATATACACACCCACAACCCGCTCCCCCACACCTCTAAATCTTTTATCTGTCAAAAAGCCTCTTTAATGATGTTTTAATCAGTGCGCTGTTCGATAATTTGTAAGATTTTAATCTCCAGTAAATGCAGTTATTTACAATTTATGGTATTTAAATATTCAAGATATTATTGGATTCCATGATTCCATGGATTAGAAGGTATTTATGAGTGTGTTATTTTGACAATAATTATTTCCTATTAGATTCTACAATAAGCATTGTAGGATTTAATTGAAAACCAGCTGATCATGAGCTGGATTTCTTCTGCTATTGTGAAGATTCTAGCTATTTTACTTTAGCCAAATCATTTACTTTACTAATGGAATTGGTAATATTTTGTAATAATAAAACATCATATACATCAAACAATGAATACTGGAATGATAACTATACATATAGATGTGTTTGTATAAGTGATGATTCTATATGTGATATTGGAGACAGATGTAATTGAGAAAACACAGACAAAAAAATAATTTAAAGCTATGCAAGTCAACAATCATGAATAACTTATCACTTCAGTGGATACCAATGAATGATTAAACAAAAACATCTACCCAGGCCAAATATTGTATCTTCAGGACTTCCTTAAAGACACTTTATAATAAATAAACATAACAAGTTCATGTCATCACTTTTATCTGGCTTTGCTGGGTATATGAAATGGAATATCTAGAAAACAAAACCTTACTTGTAATAAGGAAAATATTGTCTATCCTTAATGGTGTACTATGCTGTATTTTAGTCATTTAGAAATATTTTCTTATAGGATTTAATAATTTAATTAAAATAGTTTTCTTTTTTCCTTAGATTCTTAAAACAGATTAGTCTAATTTGAAATAAACATAAACATCAATCATTTGGAAACCTATTTTTAGTATTAAACCTTTTTAGTAGGTAAATTGATGGGCTTTATTATCCATGTAAAACATAAGGCAGTATAATTGTTGTCACCATCAATATCAACGACCTATCAAAGGCCAACAGGAAGTGAAAGACTCAATTAATGACTAGAACATAAAATGTAACAATAGGTTTAACTTCCTTTAGACCATATCCACGGTGGAAACTGGCATTGACCTTGACCTCTTGCTGAATAGTAGACATATTGTATGGGGGACATTGAACCTAATTAATACAAGACAATTACTGAAACGGTGTTCTACCAAGGATTATTAAATAATGATGTCTCAAGGTTTTGCACATAAAAAGAAACAATGACTGATATAGCTATTGATGTGTTGTGACACAAAGACAGACATTTTACAGCAATGAGGATGTGACATCATACACTCGCGTACCTGTCTGGTTTACACGCACCTGTCTCAGATTATAGTGTGAACTCTGATGAACCGTGTATTTAAATTTTGGTTCTGATTTCCGAAAATAAAAAATCTTGAAAAACACACGGCGAAATCGCTTACTGAGCAAACAGTACAGTATGAAGTTTATGGCTGAGTTTACAACGACCATAAGGTTACTAATTGTAGTGAACTGGACCCAGCTGGTGGAACATCGCACTGTCTCATAGTCAAACATTGCTACCATTATATTGTCAATGAGTGCTGGGAGCTGGCAGCCCAGAAACACATTGATTACCACAATGAGCATCACTGTCAAGTTGGTCTCCTTGGAGTTGGAGGAGCTTATGGAATTCCGCTTTGCACGAGCTTTGTTCACAGCACGTATAAGCATAATGTTAAGAATTGTCAGTAGGCTGAATGGTAAAAGAAACATCACTATCAGGTAGGAATAAATAAAGTAAACTTGTCTGAACACCTTGTTGGCACCAATTTCTGTAAACTCTGGTATGGCGACTGTACGATTGAGGTAAGTGTCATACATTGATCTTGTCTGGTACTCCAAGAATCGCGGAATGTTATAAGCTATCGAAGCACAGAAAATAAACACAATTGTTTTCTTTGTACGTGACATTGTGCACATATTGGCAGCATGTAAGGGTTTACACACTGCGATGTAGCGCTCCACAGTGAAAGCTAGTGTTGTATATACAGTACCAGTCTGTCCTATCAAGGCCACTGGGTACACAAAAGGGTGTAAATAGGGATATGTGAAGTAATACCCTTCCAGAATCCCCTTTTCCGAGTAGAGTGTAGGGACTGCCAGAAATAGTGACATTGACAGCAAAACAATGATGTCATATACAGCCAGCGAGATGAGATAGTACGACGTTGAGTTGCGCATTTGTCGGTGACGTAACACAACAATTGAGAGGATGTTGCCTACAATACCATAGCAGGCAATGATGTTTGCGGTGATACCCCATGCGTAGAACTGAAACGTGTTGAGGGAGCTGGAAGCGTACTGACAGCTGCTGTCATTTGTTTCTGTCACATTCGCCTCCATCCTTGCCGAAATGTCAGATACTGAAATAATATGGGGTTAGTGTCAGTGTATTGATATGAAACTTATACCTTCAGCATGCTACTGATATAAATAGATCAAACTGTTTCTTAGTGTTTAGATACAACAGGAAATACAGACAACAACTGGGTCAAATTCATGGAGGAGAATAATATAAATGATGATAAAGATGGTGATGATGATGATGATGATGTTAGCTTTGAGACCTCCTTTCGATGATGGTGGCAATTAGGAGGATAGCAATGATGATGGCAGATAGAATAGGTGACAACAAGAGCTTTATTTTTGTTATTTATAAGTTTGCAAATGCATTAGTTTCAATTAGAAACATCTAGAAAGATTTTTTTTCCAAATGATGTCTTGGAATATTAGAGCATTCCTTTTAACCATCATTTAATCACATGATTCTGATGTAACTATATGGCATGTTCTCATTTCACCACATGCTAAACAGTATTCCAGTTTTATTTGACTGCCCCTAATTGCAGCCAGCACCTGTATGGTCTCCAGACAGTCTCTGGACATTATTATTTTCCTGGTTCAGTTCTCTAAAGCTGCATTGACTTGCCTTCTAATGCCATGGTCTACCTATAGTAATTATAAGTCATCATTTAAATCTACATATAAAGTTGCCTTGACATATTGCAAGAGACACAGCAGCCAGTAGTGCAGGTCCTGGATACGTCAGCTCAGAATCCGCACTATTTACCTAAGCCTGATCAATTCTCGCATGGTAGGCTAAGAGTTAATTCTTGGCCAGACATCTCCACGGACAAGGGCTGATATGCCATTAAGAAGAGGTTTGACCAACCCAGTGTGCTGCTGTGTTGATGGTTTTCTAAAACCAGTAAACGAGCCATTAGTCTCTTTAAAAGGTAATCACTGGATTGACAAATATTGAGTATGTTAGAGCCTGGGTTCTTGTGTGACCAGGGAGTGCATACAGACAGTGTTTTTAACAGTAATATCAAGCTTGGCTGAATTTTGATAGCAAAGTCTCATAATATACCTGCCCATGGTTCTCAGCTTGAATGATCTTCATAACAATTTAATGAGCTAGTTTTTGTCTCTGAGCATATCAAAGGCCCTTTCTAATGTTGTCTGCCCTTTCTGATTTTGTCTGATCATTCAATAATCTTCAAGACTCTTTATATGTATTAAACATGAAGGATGGATATGTACTTATTAAAAGTTTAATTCATGCAAAAGACCAACATTTAACATATATGGTGGTACATACTTAGTATATATTTCCCCCTTTTCTGTAATCTGTATGTTTATCGGCAATAAAGAAAAAAATAAAATTATTAACATTTAACTTGTTAGTGTAAAGATCTCACTGTTGAAAAAGTTCACCTCACAAAACAAGATTCTTTCCTTTTGGAGTTATTTCCCTTAATCATAGTTCACTTTATTTGTATTAATTTCACAAACATCTTTATATATTTCCCAAAGAAACCTTTAAATTGTAGATAGATTGTACTGGGGAAAAAAGCATTGCACAAGGACAATTACTCTGTAATTTACTGTTTATTATTGAGGCAATGACTTTTAATATTTGTATTGTTTTGTGAAGACAGCTAATTGTTAACTGAAAAATTCTCATGTGCATTACTGAGAAAAATGTCCATGCACATGAGAGATAAATCTTTTTCTTGGTCTTTGATAGTCTTGGCTTTGAGCTTCTTTTTTTTTTTATTATTGCCAGTGAGCTTATTTTCATTATTGCATTTGAGCTTTATACTTTTGTTTATTGCTCAGAAATAGCTGACAACATAATTATATCCTCATAAATAAACAGAACATGTGTGTTCACCTACAAGTGGATGCACACATTCCTTTGGAGTGTGTACAATGGAATGAGCAGACATTCCAGAATACAATAAGCGTGGCAGGAATGCGTTTACATAAGTACCACTCAGTCAATAAATTACCTTTTGAAAGGTTTAATGATAATCGTTGATAACAATAAAATACTGAAACTGACATTAAAAATGGAATGTAGTTTTTTACAAATTGATTTTTGAAATCATTTCTCATTGTTTTGCAACAAGTGCATAATAAAAACATATTTTCTTTATGTAAAAGGAAAGTTCTCCTTAATAGGACATGTTTCTTATGAATTAATCTTTCAGTATTCATATATTGTGAATCTATTTATTGCACAAACATATGTATGTATCAACTGATGTCTGCCAATAGTCAGGGCAGCATTAGGCTGAGGGGCGTCAGTCTGTAACCTTTGGCAGCCAGTTTCCTTCCATTAATAACATGCGAGAAGGAAAATAAAAACTGTATCACATTGAACTGGTTTGATACAAATTGTGTTGATCTTGAGAGTTTCAGGAAGTAATTACTGACCATGTTTTTTATCAATTCCAGTGATTCTCTTTAATAAATTAAATTGACAATGATAATATTAAAATAAATTGACAACTAATTTCTTGATTTGACCTTGAGTGTTTTAGAAAAAGAAATTTAGCCAAAGCAACAATAAAAAAAGAAAAAAAGGAGATGAGTTTAAAAGACACTCACAAACACTCACAACAGAACCTGTGTGATAATTAGCTGCATTATCATAATTCAGCACTTAATGATAATCAGCAGGTACCATCTCATACATAAATAGTATTGGAAGCTATTTGGTCCATCATTAGCTGGTAATTAAATTGAGGGCTTTTAGTTTCTTGTCAATTATGTTGGATCACTTTCTTGGCAAGGCCACAGTTGGTGGTTGATGATCAGCTGTGATCATCTAGGTTGTAATCTAGTCAGGTATGAATGAAATTAGAAACTCTCGTAATGAAACTTAATCAAGCAGGTATGAGAACATGGCTGTAATGTCAGGCCGCCCACAATAGTGGAGGTCCTTCTAAACTGGTGAGTCTTAAATTGGCTGGCAGTGGCAACCAATTACCACCTAATCTATTAATTTTGTACAGGAATGCATAGGAGACATGTTCTGCTACTGGTTTGTTTAAATATGTTTTTAAATTGATTTGATGTTGCCTTGTGTTATAACTTAGTGTTCATCAATAACTTAATGTTCATCAATAACTTAATGTTCATCAATAACTTAATGTTCATCAATAACTTAATGTTCATCAATAACTTAGTGTTCATCAGTCACTTAATGTTCATCAGTTACTTAGTGTTCATCAGTAACTTAGTGTTCATCAATAACTTAGTGTTCATCAATAACTTAGTGTTCATCAATAACTTAGTGTTCATCAATAACTAACTGTCGTGTTCATCAATAACTTAATGTTCACCAGTAACTTAGGGTTCATCAATAACTTAATGTTCATCAGTCACTTAATGTTCATCAATAACTTAGTGTTCATCAATAACTTAGTGTTCATCAATAACTTAATGTTCATCAGTAACTTAGTGTTCATCAATAACTTAGTGTTCATCAATAACTTAGTGTTCATCAATAACTTAGTGTTCATCAATAACTTAGTGTTCATCAATAACTTAGTGTTCATCAATAACTTAGTGTTCATCAATAACTTAGTGTTCATCAGTAACTTAATGTTCATCAGTCACTTAATGTTCATCAATACCTTAATGTTCATCAATAACTTAGTGTTCATCAATAGCTTAATGTTCATCAATAACTTAGTGTTCATCAATAACTTAATGTTCATCAATAACTTAATGTTCATCAGTCACTTAATGTTCATCAATAACTTAGTGTTCATCAATAACTTAGTGTTCATCAATAACTAACTGTCGTGTTCATCAATAACTTAATGTTCACCAGTAACTTAGGGTTCATCAATAACTTAATGTTCATCAGTCACTTAATGTTCATCAATACCTTAATGTTCATCAATAACTTAATGTTCATCAGTCACTTAATGTTCATCAATACCTTAATGTTCATCAATAACTTAATGTTCATCAATAACTTAATGTTCATCAGTAACTTAGTGTTCATCAGTAACTTAGTGTTCATCAGTAACTTAGTGTTCATCAGTAACTTAATGTTCATCAGTCACTTAATGTTCATCAGTAACTTAGTGTTCATCAATAACTTAATGTTCATCAGTAACTTAATGTTCATCAATAACTTAATGTTCATCAGTCACTTAATGTTCATCAATACCTTAATGTTCATCAATAACTTAATGTTCATCAATAACTTAATGTTCATCAGTAACTTAGTGTTCATCAGTAACTTAGTGTTCATCAGTAACTTAATGTTCATCAGTCACTTAATGTTCATCAGTAACTTAGTGTTCATCAATAACTTAATGTTCATCAGTAACTTAGTGTTCATCAATAGCTTAGTGTTCATCAGTAACTTAGTGTTCATCAGTAACTTAATGTTCATCAATAACTTAATGTTCATCAGTAACTTAATGTTCATCAATAACTTAATGTTCATCAGTCACTTAATGTTCATCAATAACTTAATGTTCATCAATAACTTAATGTTCATCAATAACTTAATGTTCATCAGTAACTTAGTGTTCATCAGTAACTTAGTGTTCATCAGTAACTTAGTGTTCATCAGTAACTTAATGTTCATCAGTCACTTATTGTTCATCAGTAACTTAGTGTTCATCAATAACTTAATGTTCATCAGTAACTTAGTGTTCATCAATAGCTTAGTGTTCATCAGTAACTTAGTGTTCATCAGTAACTTAATGTTCATCAATAACTTAATGTTCATCAGTCACTTAATGTTCATCAATAACTTAATGTTCATCAATAACTTAATGTTCATCAGTCACTTAATGTTCATCAGTAACTTAGTGTTCACCAGTAACTTAGTGTTCATCAGTAAATTAGTGTTCATCAATAAATTAGTGTTCATCAGTAACTTAGTGTTCATCAGTCACTTAGTGTTCATCAGTAACTTAGTGTTCATCAATACCTTAGTGTTCATCAGTAACTTAATGTTCATCAATAACTTAGTGTTCATCAGTAACTTAATGTTCATCAATAACTTAGTGTTCATCAGTAACTTAATGTTCATCAGTCACTTAATGTTCATAAGTAACTTAATGTTCATCAGTAACTAAGTGTTCATCAGTAACTTAGTGTTCATCAGTCACTTAATGTTCACCAGTAACTTAATGTTCATCAATAACTTAGTGTTCATCAGTAACTTAGTGTTCATCAATAACTTAATGTTCATCAATAACTTAGTGTTCATCAGTAACTTAGTGTTCATCAGTCACTTAATGTTCACCAGTAACTTAATGTTCATCAGTAACTTAATGTTCATCAGTAACTTAATGTTCATCAGTGACTTAATGTTCATCAGTAACTTAATGTTCATCAGTAACTTAATGTTCATCAATAACTTAGTGTTCATCAGTCACTTAGTGTTCACCAGTAACTTAGTGTTCATCAGTAACTTAGTGTTCACCAGTAACTTAGGGTTCATCAGTAAATTAGTGTTCATCAATAACTTAATGTTCATCAATAACTTAGTGTTCATCAATAACTTAATGTTCATCAATAACTTAATGTTCATCAATAACTTAGTGTTCATCAAAGTTCTCAAAGCATTGAGGTCATAGTTTGCTTACTTTAAAATGTGTTTTACATTAATAAAGTTATAGGAAGATTTAACCATGTTGACACTAATATTGCTGTGTTGTATTGTTATGAGAATTTCTAATTTAGTAAGTCTAGTTGCTTGACCAAGTACACCTACTTTTGTTTGTAACTTCCAGCCTTGATATAAACAATGCTTATTTATTTTTCTTATTTATTTAAGAAACATGTTCTCTGTTAGAATGTTCAGTTTTAGTATTTGTGAGGTAAATATAATTTAAAACTGTGTTAATGTTCACTGAAATTGATACGTCAGTGTCTAGTATCAGCAAATGTACAAGGTTAATGAGATGGATCATAGATCATCCCCAGCACTAATGAGGCAGGATACAGCACTAATTGATGCTAATGAAATTATTGACAGTCTCACCCTCAACTAAGACTTCCATAGCAGCAAAAAAACACATGCTCAGCACACTGTTGCCTATAAACACGTTTTCTAAGTGTAAGCAAATAACTAAGATTTTACCATGAATTTTTAAGAAATGGAGCAGGCAATAAAGGTGACAAGCATGTTTACATAAAATCTGTTTATCTGTCTGCTTTGGTCTTATCACCCAATCACCTGAGATGCTGTATTACATCCTTATCACCCCATCACCTGAGATGCTGTATTACATCCTTATCACCCCATCACCTGAGATGCTGTATTACATCCTTATCACCCCATCACCTGAGATGCTGTATTACATCCTTATCACCCCATCACCTGAGATGCTGTATTACATCTTGTAGTTTCCATGAATATTTGATGCTCTAGAAAAATACAACTCTTAACATGTGACAGCTGTAAATACCCTCAATCTTCATAGATTCTGCATTTTGTGTAATGCTTGTCCCTGTAATTATGTAATGCTTGTCTCTGTAATTATTTGTAATACTTGTCTCTGTTATTATTGTGTAATACTTGTCCCTGTTATTATTGTGTAATACTTGTCCCTGTTATTATTGTGTAATACTTGTCCCTGTTGTTATTGTGTCATACTTGTTCCTGTAATTATTATGTAATGCTTGTTCCTGTAATTATTGTGTAATACTTGTCTCTGTTGTTATTGTGTAATACTTGTCCCTGTAATTATCATGTAATGCTTGTCCCTGTAATTATTTTATGTTTGTCCCTGTAATTATTGTATAATACTTGTCCCTGTAATTATTGTGTAATACTTGTCCATGTTATTATTGTGTAATACTTGTCCCTGTTATTATTGTGTAATACTTATCCCTGTAATTATCATGTAATGCTTGTCCCTGTAATTATTTTATGTTTAACCCTGTAATTATGTATAATACTTGTCCCTGAAATTATTGTGTAATACTTGTCCGTGTTATTATTGTGTAATACTTGTATCTGTTATTATTGTATAATACTTGTCCCTGTTATTATAGTGTAATACTTGTATCTGTTATTATAGTGTAATACTTGTCCCTGTAATTATTATGTAATAATGTAATGTTGATGATTGACATGTTAACCAATGATGATTGACCTGTTAACCGGTGATGATTGACCTGTTAACCGACGATGATTGAGCTGTTAACCGACGATGATTGAGCTGTTAACCGACAATGATTGAGCTGTTAACCGACGATGATTGAGCTGTTAACCGACGATGATTGAGCTGTTAACCGGTGATGATTGACCTGTTAACCGACGATGATTGAGCTGTTAACCGACGATGATTGACCTGTTAACCGGTGATGATTGAGCTGTTAACCGACGATGATTGAGCTGTTAACCGGTGATGATTGACCTGAACTGACGATGATTGAGCTGTTAACCGACGATGATTGACCTGTTAACCGACGATGATTGAGCTGTTAACCGACGATGATTGACCTGTTAACCGGTGATGATTGAGCTGTTAACCGACGATGATTGAGCTGTTAACCGGTGATGATTGAGCTGTTAACCGACGATGATTGACCTGTTAACCGGTGATGATTGAGCTGTTAACCGACGATGATTGACCTGTTAACCGGTGATGATTGACCTGTTAACCGACGATGATTGAGCTGTTAACCGGTGATTATTGACCTGTTAACCGACGATGATTGACCTGTTAACCGGTGATGATTGACCTGTTAACCGACGATGATTGAGCTGTTAACCGGTGATGATTGACCTGTTAACCGACGATGATTGAGCTGTTAAACCAGTGATGATTTAGCTGTTAACCGATAATGATTGAGCTGTTAACCGACGATGATTGAGCTGTTAACCGACGATGATTGAGCTGTTAACCGATAATGATTGAGCTGTTAACTGGTGATGATTGACCTGTTAACCGATGATGATTGACATGTGAACCGATGATGATTGAGCTGTTAACCGGTGATGATTGACCTGTTAACCGATGATGATTGAGCTGTTAACCAGTGAATCAGATGAGTATATATTTTGGTGCTTCGAAGTTGGTTTGAAAATCTGAAGAGGCTATAATTTTATGTTAATATGTGCAAGAAAAAAAATAGTTAAATATTCTAATTGTATTTATTTGACAAAAAAGAAAAGTGCACAAAAGAATTTAAGACAAAACAGCATGTTCACATGTATGCTTGGGTGTCACACATTTGTCTTCTACCTGACAATAGTAAACACTTAGCAGATTAGTGGGAGCGGGGTTAAGTGTCACACCAACTTGTTTTCTTTTTTAGAAATAATTAGAGTGAATAAATATAACCATTTACCCACATTTAAACTCAAATGATTCCTGATCAGAATAGGATTATTCAGCACAGAATGACAGACAAATTGGCATTGTTAGAAGCACTGAGAAATTATAAGTTGGTGTCTCATGTACATCAAACCTTTTATTTTTATTTTCCACATAAGGCATTTCAGTGACCTTATTCATTATTGCCAATATCAAATATTGCTTTTTGCCATTTATTTACTAGAAAAAGAAACAATTTTTATATTATCATGACATTTTATGAAAAACTCAGGGCAATTGCCACATGTTTGATTTGCCAGCAAAGTAATCAGGTTGCACAATCTGTTGATGTCTTCTTTTTTGGGGGGAGGGGGGATGCTGCGGGGTGCTGGGGGGACTTTCTTGAAAGATTCAATGCTTCTTTTATGGTTTTGTTTTTTAATCTGATTTGTAAATGCAGAAGCACATTTCCTGAAATAAAGTGACATTGCCAGTATTGAAAACCTGACAATTTTACTTAACTATGGTTATAAAACATTGTTACATGTTTGAGAGTTTGCTTATAGGGCAACATCACTTTATTTTGCACATTGTTATTTGATTGATTTACAATATAATACTAATCTGCTTTGCCTGCCACATAATTATGCTTTCTTTTGGTCTGTCTTAAATTACATTTAATGCATGTGATGATGATGATGATGATGATGATGATGATGATGATGATGATGATGATGATGATGATGATAATGATTATATTGTTGTTGATGATGATATTTGTAATTGACTTAGCTATAACATTTTTCCATCTTTATAATGTAGTTCCCATTTAATTAAGGAAGTGGGCCACATAAGTAAAGCAGCATAAACTCTCCCCTGGGAACATAACCATTACTTTAATGTCAGCACAATGTATATTGTTGGGCCAGAACTTGACTGAGAAAAATGTAAGAATTGTGCACTGTCCAGTAGGAATGTGGAAATAACAAACTGACACCCATTTTGTGTGTGTCATTTATAAATCTGGCATCTAATGGAATAAGGCTGCTAGGTGTATTAAATGTGACTGTCTTGCTATGATGAATCACACCCTGGGAGTATGGTTGGGGGGCATGATTATTCAGACCAGAAAATAATTGATTCACCAACATTCTGCTACATTTATATTGAAAACAAAACAAAATCTTATTTTTTAAACAACAACTTGCACAAATAACTGGACATATTGGTGAAGGTGTAGCAGCATAATGTATAGTCCAGATAACTGATCTGTATAACTGTGTGTGTGTTCAAGCACATAATTGGCAGACTAGTAGTTAATCTGACTGGATGCAAAGGGAATTCTCTCTCTCTTTGCTTGGCAATCTTTCAGACTTTAAATATTGAATAAAAAAATCATCTAGTTACATTTTTGCCCCGAGAAGTGAATCATTTGATTAAAAAATGTGTCATTTAAAAAAAAATCCAATGTGAAGAAAGAAGTTTAATTGAGGCAGTCAGTCTCCAGTTGACTTTAGGCTTAACATATCACAGAAAACAGTTTGTTTTTTCATGAGGACAATTTTTATTGTGGAACTATAAAGTTTGTATTGTAGTTATCACTGAAAGTTATTATAATGCTGTTTGTATACCAATTATGTTGTCACTAAGAGGTTGTCAATATATTGCAAAGTTCAAACCAATTATGACCATCTCATTAACAATGTATTTAGAAAAATGTGCATAAATATCAGGCTGATTTTTTTACATTTTTATTTATGGTTAGGCTGACTCCAATGGGTTCAACATCAAAGGCCAAATATGTGCTTTGTCATCATCTGTTATCAAAAGTTTCTAGAAATGATTTTAATGAATATATATTGTTATGGTTGATTTTATTGGTAACAGCTAAATTTAATATTCATTTCTTGAACTATTTCACATTCCAAGATGACAGATAATTGGACTCTAAAACATGAAGATTTGCTGATTGGACACAGTATGTCTGATGCCTGGATCAGTCATTTAATGGTGGTTTTGCTCCTGCATGTAGACATTGTTTTTCAGAAACTTTCTGTTAAACTGACAATAAACTGATTTGAATTCCTTAACTAACTCCTGAAAAACATTGTTCAGAAAGATGATATGCACAAACAAAGTTGTGTTGGCATGCAAGTACAAATGTATCAGAATAATTAAAGTTGAGGGAAATGTAATTATGTTTATATTATATTTTTGGTATCTATAGAACATGGTAAGACAGGACATACATTTCTTGCAAAGGAAAGTTTGACTTTATAATCTAAGTTACAGGCAGGGTTGTGAAATTGGAAATATTATTAGATTAAACCCACAAAAACATAACTAAATCCTTGGCAAAATGAATATAAAAAATATAAAATGCCAACTTGAAAATTGAAAACCCTTCACATATTTGCAGTTACTGATTTTTTAATATAGGAAGGTCCTGATCAGGCACACAAGTTAGAGATTACATTGAGGGACAAGTGTGTTTTATTGTTCTTGATTACAAACTTGTGAACACTTCCATGCATCAGTTCATTATTAAATCTAAGCTGGCAAAGCACGTATTGAAAAGGCTTAGGCAAATTGTGTTGATTGTGATCAGACAGCTTCCTGGAGAACTGTCTGATCAGGTTCTTACAATTTGCAGCGGCTTGTTGATAGCATCATGTCAAGACACCTTCGTATGTTTATGTAAGAAGATGACTAAGAATTTGTACTTGTTACTAACAAATATAGCACATTTAGTTTTAAGGCTACAGACTTGTATAAGATAGATTAGACAGCATGCAGAGTGTGTAGATAGGGTTGCCTGGAGCTTTGCTGTTCCACTGTATTAGGTTTTATCTCCCTGGCAGTATTTCACTTACTTGAGTCTGGAGGTGACTGTGAATAAGAAGCATATGATTGTTGAATTAAAATTCCACAAAGTTTCAGTCTTTTTGGAAGAAAATATGTAAAAATCTGAGTGAAGTTGGTTGAGTCTATTGTACAGATGTGTCTTATCCATGAGTACAAAAATATTTAGTCTTTTCATGGCTTTGTAGAAAGATCACAATAATGTATGGGCACTCACAATGACAGACACTATAAACCACACAAAGACAGACACTATAAACTACACAAAGACAGACACTATAAACTACACAAAGACAGACACTATAAACCACACAAAGACAGACACTTTAAACCACACAGACAAAGATAGACACTATAAACCACACAGACAAAGACAGACACTATAAACCACACAGACGAAGACAGACACTATAAACCACACAAAGACAGACACCACAAACCACACAGACAAAGACAGACACTATAAACCACACAGACAAAGACAGACACTATAAACCACAAAGACAAAGACAGACACTATAAACCACAAGGACAAAGACAGACACTATAAACCACAAAGACAAAGACAGACACTAAAAACCACACAGACAAAGACAGACACTATAAACCACACAGACAAAGACAGACACTATAAACCACAAAGACAAAGACAGACACTATAAACCACACAGACAAAGACAGACACTATAAACCACACAGACAAAGACAGACACTATAAACCACAAGGACAAAGACAGACACTATAAACCACACAGACAAAGACAGACACTATAAACCAAACAGACAAAGACAGACACTATAAACCACAAGGACAAAGACAGACACCACAAACCACACAGACAAAGACAGACACTATAAACCACAAAAACAGACAGACACTATAAACCACAAAGACAAAGACAGACACTAAAAACCACACAGACAAAGACAGACACTATAAACCACACAGACAAAGACAGACACTATAAACCACAAAGACAAAGACAGACACTATAAACCACACAGACAAAGACAGACACTATAAACCACACAGACAAAGACAGACACTATAAACCACAAGGACAAAGACAGACACTATAAACCACACAGACAAAGACAGACACTATAAACCAAACAGACAAAGACAGACACTATAAACCACAAGGACAAAGACAGACACCACAAACCACACAGACAAAGACAGACACTATAAACCACAAAAACAGACAGACACTATAAACCACAAAGACAAAGACAGACACTATAAACCACAAAGACAAAGACAGACACTATAAACCACACAGACAAAGACAGACACTATAAACCACAAAGACAAAGACAGACACTATAAACCACACAGACAAAGACAGACACTATAAACCACACAGACAAAGACAGACACTATAAACCACACAGACAAAGACAGACACTATAAACCACAAAGACAAAGACAGACACTATAAACCACAAAAACAGACAGACACTATAAACCACACAGACAAAGACAGACACTATAAACCAAACAGACAAAGACAGACACTATAAACCAAACAGACAAAGACAGACACTATAAACCACAAGGACAAAGACAGATACTATAAACCACAAAAACAGACAGACACTATAAACCACACAGACAAAGACAGACACTATAAACCACACAGACAAAGACAGACACTATAAACCACAAAGACAAAGACAGACACTATAAACCAAACAGACAAAGACAGACACTATAAACCACAAAGACAAAGACAGACACCATAAACCACAAAGTCAAAGACAGATATTAAACCTCAAAGACAGACACGAAAAGACAAAGACACAAAAAGATAGAAAACGGAAGTCTTAAAAACATCTTTGCACGTACAAATATAGGCACAGAACAAGCACACAAAATTATGTACATAAGTTGTTAACTGTTTTCACTTCACATACTTTATATTTGTCTGCTAGATTGTTTATTACTTTATTAAGCTGCGTATTAAATGTATAAAATTAACCAATGCTTACTGTACACTGAAGTGTTATAAATAAAAGTTGAAGTTATTTCTTCCGAAGAATATACTTGCTTTATAATTTTATTCTTAATAAGACACTGATGTTTGAGAAACAACAACAATTATGATCATTACTTCCTATTTTCCCACAATGAAACACTTCTAATTTCACCTTATTAGGAAACTGGGTTCATTTCAATGTGGCCAATAGTCTCCATAATTTGTATTAACCAATATATCTGTATATAACTGTAACTAATAAAGGTTCCATTATATGTGTCCACATATGTCAAAGGGTGCTGATATAACCATGGGGTGGTATTAACAAGATCAGGTGGAAGTATTCCAAACATAAAACCACTTTCTTCATCCTAATGTCATATGGTATTTACAAATGTGATCTCACCAGCAATATTGGGGAATAAACACACCATTTTGTTACAACAATTAGATGACTTTTCATCTTATTCACATTGTATCATAAAAGGTTAAACTTTATTTCCGGGAAACCAATTAATCCCATAATAGACTGAAGCCATATTCTAACTTAGCTTTAAAATATATGTCTTTCTTTTCCATTAGCTTTTCAGTTTTCTTTATTGGATTTCAGTTTGTGAATTTTTCCTCATGCAGAAAAAGATTAGCATTTCTATAATGAGCTATGTTTTTAGAAGCAAATGAAATGTAAATTTTCTACAAATGATAATTCACTATTTATCCTCCTGAGTTCATATTTGTTCTCATTTCACATGCCTTAACTGATATTGAGTCCATCTGGGAATGTGTTGTGTGTTGTGGGATATTGTTGTAATGTCCTACCTGTTTTGAACAAATTCTGAACAGATTGATTACACAATAGGTTGCGTTCATTCTTGTCTACCAGAACTGACACAATCAATCTAAGCAGAGCATACATACTGAAAGCTACTGACACCAATGACCATTGTAAAAAATTTAATTCTCTGAGATTGAACTAAATGTCAATTGCAAGGTCTAAATGATGCTGAACAATTTTGAAAATGCCAGAGACAATGTTAAATGTGGATTATTGTATAGTTTAAACTTTTTACTGGTTCCTTGTTGAAGAAATCTTACTATTTCATGTCAATAACACTTGTTCTAAAACATCAGATAAACATTTAGAATGCAGCCAAGGTAAATGTCAGTTTGTGCCATAAATACTAAGGTCACCTAATCTTGCCCAGCCAAAGTTAAGATCTGAAACAACTGAATTAACATTTGCCATCATGGTTATTTTTATTACATGTTTGGTTCAGTTAGTGCAGGCTGATCTGTTTTTGAAAATATACTAATAACAAATCTCTTAAGTTCTTTTCCCTATGGTAATTATCTTTGTCATCTGTTGACTCAATTAACAACTGATTTGTTTCAACCAAAATAATTAAAAATATCATGGAGATTTTCCCATAGTGCCAGTCTAAAACATTTTTTTTGGTCATTCAGTGCCTGATCTCTTTCTACTCAACAATCAAAACATTATAATATGGTCAGGTCCCCAGAGTGACTGCCCTTGAAAATGCTCAGTTAATAGCTGGCTAATCTTGATCTACACAATTTGCCTCAGCTTGTGTATATCAGATTAGGAGTTAACAAGAAATATCTTTTTTAAGAGAGGTATGTGGCATTTTATTTTCTTGTAGACAATTAGCTTGAGACCGAGCTTGAGATAAAAACGTGACACTGAAAGTGTTTACACCGAGCTTGAGATAAAAGCGTGACACTGAAAGTGTTTACATATTTGACAAGAGTCACTTATGTCATTTTCAAATCTCTATAAGAAGCTTTTACTTAATAGATGCTTACAAGGACTAAGTTATCTTTTATGCATTAAACCCTCCAATACTGTAGGGAATTTCTGTTATTCTTTGACTTTAGTAATCTCCCTTTTTAAAAATGTTATGCTCCTGGGTATGTTTGATAGGAACACTATGGATAAATATGGTACATATGGTGTAACCTGGAATTTCTACCAATGCCAGGCACTCTGATATTCATTTGAGCTGATGTTCAGTCAGCATTTCTTAAGTAGGTCATAAGTGTGGTTAGACAGCTAAGTGTGGTTAGACAGCTAAGTATGGTTAGACAGCTAAGTGTGGTTAGACAGCTAAGTAGTATAAAAGCCCAGATCCAGTACTTTTCTTTGAAGCAGTTTGGTTTGAAATACTTGCCTTGGGGATGTTCTTTTACTAATACATATAATTATATAGTTATATTTTCCCCATATTGTCTGTAAGTAAAACACCTTTCAGAGCATGAACAAAAGTTTTATTATACTTTTATTTTCCAGCATATGAATAAGTCAGTTGATGATCACATAAAAGATATTTGAAAAATCTAGCTTCCGTCCTTTCCATTCTTGGCAAACACTAGCCCAACCTATGTTTCACAGCTATATATGGATTGTATGTATAAAACTGGACTTTCTTACTGTTTCTTTATGAATGAGTTATTGAATTATCTTCAAGTGAATAAAAATATGGAGAAATTTGCCTGGGATATGACAGTGTGCTTTTCTCAGTGCAGTGAGAAGTTACCTAACTCTTACCCTGCTAAGAAAAGGATTGCACAGGTTTAGCAAAGATAAGCAAAAATCTGTCACTGATCAGCATCTGCACTTTTTCCTGCACAGTTTTTAGCAATATGTGTCATTAATTTTGTGTAAAATTGCAAAACTATATTACAAGCTAATTATCTGCTATGAAGGGGTAAATGCTAAGGCTCAATTGTCCCCCTAGTGTGCAGTAATACATAGGAGATAACTTGTAAAATTTGACAGGTTGATGCAAGAAGCCTTCCGTGTGTCCAAGACAGCTGCTCCATAGGAACATTGTCTGTTTTATTGTCTATAAAATGTATAAAAAATGACCTAGTTACACATTGGAATCACTCCAAACGCCCACTGATCAGTTGGTTACAGGACAACAATATAAAGGTACACTGCAAGTATTAGATGTTCTATACCTTATGTAAGCTTTAGCAATGCTCCTGTTGACATTTATTATTTCTTTTGAGTTAGAGATTTTGTTTTTAAATTAAATATAAAAGAAATGCATTGTAAAATGATACAGAGTAACAATCTGTAGATTGAATAAATATTAATTATAACAAAAATAGATTTGATCAAACTGTTTTACAAATTAAAAAGAGAAGTTATGACCTCTAGCGACAGGCATTATAGGGACATTTATTGTAGGAAACAGTTTGAATGTATATATAAAACCTGTGCAGAGAAATGTTTTGCTAATAGAAATATTTTAGGATAATATTCTTACAATTAATTAGCAAATTTTTCTGATGTTGATTTAGTATAATTCATATGTTCACATTCTTGACTTCATTCTTAAAAATAATCCCATCTTGTATGGCACTGCTAACAGTTACTGTTATGGTGTTATGCCTCTCTTGGACAGATTATGCACAAACCTCTGACAAATGTTCATTTCCAGATGTCCATCATTATGTTTGTTGGTCACACAATGCTAGGCAGCAGAATTTATAGCCATTGAATTAAGTTACCTTCAGCACTAGAGAGTTTTTTACTCTACATACTGACATCATATAATCTAACACGTCTGCTCTTTGAGTGACAACAAAAGCAAACACACATTAAATATCGCTTATTTTTTTCAGATTTCTTAATGATAATCTTTTGATATATGAAGTGTGGGATGTCTCTGGCAGAGTGTTTACTGTTTTAAACTTAAAAGCCCCACACTGCATGAGTTCATGTTGTGGTCTGGGCAAGTACTTGTTTGTGGGCACTTTTTCTGCAGACCTGAGTTGAGCTGATTGTTTTACTGGCAGTTCTAACAAGACATTTGTTTTCAGACATTTGTCTTGGCTTTTCCTCCATCAATAATATCAGGATATTTCCTGTAGGATCCTTTAACACATAGTTGTGTTGGTGCCATGTAGTAAAAAACTTATCAAACCTCATAATATTAGACTGGCATCTCCCATTTCCATTGTTCTGAAGGCAGACTGGACCATACAACTGTCTGGAGATTATTATATATTGCTGACAGAACAAACTTGGTCATAAGAACCTGAATTAAACAGGTAATCAAAGCAGATCAATGTCACATGATTATACAGCACTTCCTGGCATTTTGTTGGCTTGTCAGCAATATTTACAGAAATATGATCCTGCTATCTTTGTGAAGTATGATGGAATTATGGCAGGGATATCATGAATTGCAGGATCACAGTTCACAGTAGATAACTTAACATGTGTTTTTGTTTCAGAAAGATGTGTTTATGCCAGATTTACTTCCTAAAAAAATATATCTAAGATCTGTGGGAGTTTTTTTAATGTTAAATTCTCATTGAATAATTGACTGTGAATTTTAACATGTCAGATGCCAATTCTGTTTTACTACTGTTGTTTTTTATTCCACATCTGTACTTTTGCAATTTTGATATTTTTCAATAAAATGAAAAATAAACAACAACAACATCATGATTATGTCAAGTATAAAATTTCACAATTAGAAAAACCTACAGTTGAATAGGTAATTGCTTCATTGGCAATAATGAATTAATTTTAATGTTCAAAAGGTTGAATAATTTATTGAGGAATTATTCACTTTATATATGTTGTGTTTAAATATGACATGAAATTTCATGAACACATACACTTGTTATTATATCAGAATCCCTTTTTTCCATCTACTTTACTTGGATGTTAGTATAATGAATAAGGTGTCGCCTAAAAAAACCCATCTATGATTGTTTTATTATATATCACTTCAATAATACCATATAGCAATGTAAAAATAAAAGATCAGTCTTTGTAATTATAATAAACATAAAGAAATAACAATGAGTAACTGCTGTGGATATTGATAGGAGTTAAGGGAAAGGTTTGTCCATTGCTACATTTATTATAAACTACATGCAGTTCTTATTTGTTGCTGACTACCATGTACTGTACAAAGGGAAAGGTTTGTCCATTGCTACATTTATTATAAACTACATGCAGTTCTTATTTGTTGCTGACTACCATGTACTGTACAAAGGGAAAGGTTTGTCCATTGCTACACTTATAATAAACTACATGCAGTTCTTATTTGTTGCTGAGTACCGTGTACTGTACAAAGGGAAAGGTTTGTCCATTGCTACATTTATTATAAACTACATGCAGTGCTTATTTGTTGCTGACTACCGTGTACTGTACAAAGGGAAAGGTTTGTCCATTGCTACATTTATTATAAACTACATGCAGTGCTTATTTGTTGCTGACTACCGTGTACTGTATAATTGCTGTAGTCATGACTTCAGTTATTTGTTGTACTTTACTAATAGCAGCTGAAATAAGCAGACTTCAGCAATTAGTGCAGATCTTGGTTAGAAAGCTGCCATGCTACAAGCTATGACTTCAAGGCTCATCAACCATATTTCCTTTTTCATTCATGCTTTCAAACGTAGGCATTTGATAATAATTATAATTAGAATGATGATGATGATGATAAAAAATATATACATGTAATTCAACATCTTATACAAATTTATTAATTCTGAAATTATATTATATATAGGGAAAAATTATTTATTCCACCTCCTGGTTCGTTACAGACCTGTAAAATCAAATGATTTCTCTCTTTCATCTTTTGCTGCTAATGTTTGTAATCGGGATAATTTATAGAGACAGCATCTTACAACTGTCATCGAACAGGTCTATATGGTCCTTGAAATAATTCTGCAACCATTAGTCTGTGGTAATATGTCTGCCATATCTGGTACTGCATCAGCAGTTTTTGCCAGAACACTGCAGAATATATGTCTATGTCTGTACCAATGTATGTCTTTCTTAAGAGTTAATGCATGTCTTGTTGGGGAACATTTTCCTGCAGGTTAAACTGGTTTGAGGGAGGCACCAGTGAGCTAGTAGGTAGAGGTTCACACTTGTAACACCTGACTTCTTGTCCCCACATCTAGAGGGTTCAAGTTCTGCAGGTGATGAACAGTTTTTGTGTGGAGGTCTTTCAGCTAACATACATCAGTGTTTCTACAACGACATCTGTCTGGTGTTCTCCCCCAATTATAGCTGGATATTGCTACAATGGCAATGTTTGTGTGGCTGTAGTAAACAACAAAGCTAAACAACTGTCTATTTCTGTAGATGACTGATCATCACAGTTAGAGGAAGCCATGTAATTGTTTTTCATCTTTCAAGGGTTAAGGGAATCCTTGCAAGGCCTCACACCAGTGTTAATGTGTCACTGGAGATATATATACAGATGAACTGCCACAACAGTTAGAGTTGCTGACTTGTAACTTTTCAGCCCTTCATGGATTGATTCCTAGTTGAGGCAACAACTTCCATGTGGTCTCCCAGCTGACCGTCCATTCAGACATATGTCTGCGGTCTTCCTCCACCAACAATTAGCTGGGGGGCCATTATTATCATTGTGTCAGTGTGATTTAGCAATCAAAGTGCTGGAGGCGCTGATTGGGTAGTGTAAGTTTTACTTTGTAAGTAGTTAAAGGTATGCAATTCATGGTCAATGAAATCTTTTCATAGTTAATTGATTATACATGCATTGAAAAACAGGTTAGTCTGCTGCACCAAAACAACCACCTCTTATAAATATATATTATAGTCCTAAAACACAGGTTAGTCTGCTGCACCAAAACAACCACCTCTTATAAATATAGATTATAGTCCTAAAACACTGCCACTAACATCTTCTCATAGAAACTTTTATATTAACCATAAAATACTTTCCATAGGAATGCATTTGAACTATTACAAGATCTTAAATTACAGCACAATTTGTTAACTGAAATACTGTTGGTGGGACGATAAACCCAATAAACAATAAACATAATTTGTGCTACCTGATGCGACCAAAATACACTGAGTTTAAAATTACTTCCCACTAAGACTTACTAGTTGAACCGTAGATCAGTTATAGTACATGGCTCCCTGACACTTTATTTATTCCATCAACACTACTCCATATGGTCTATATGTATATATATATGTATATCCTGATGGCAGAAGGCAGTGAGGCTCCAGGCGGGATTTCACAAATATCTCGACATAGTATACAATTAATACTAATTAAAAAACTATATAACATTAGATAATTATTTAGTTTTAAAATCCTTTTACTTTTTGTTTATGTTGCCTGTTGAAAAGATCTGTCTGAAACTAACCAAAGTCATGCAAACAGCACTTTATTTGTATTGATTAGCTTTCTGTATTTTAAACAATACAAATATAACTTACTTCCCTGGGGAGTTGATCATAATATCTTGATATTTTTTTATTCTTCACAAATATTTGTGAAAGATTAATTTTGTTATTACATCAAGATGACAAAAGCATTCACTTAACACTTTGAAGATGGGAACAGAGGTTTTAATATTTAAATTATGGGTGGGAATGATGTGTTACAAATACAAATCATGGTATAGAAAAAAACACGTTTTCCTTGATGTGGTGCAAGATGCTACATAATGACAGCTCTTTAATTGCTTACTAATTGATTGTATTAAGTATAGAATATTTGTTGTTTTAAATCATTGTTTTTTTTTAATTTTAGGGAAAGTCATGATTTTTTATGTTCCAGAGGTAAATGTTTATATAATTTAATTTAGTAAACTAATTGCCTGACAGTTTTGTATAAGAAATATTTTTCTCACTAAGCAAATAAATTGGTAAGACTTAGGCATTTTGTAGATCTAGATGAGAGATGTCTGTTCAGGAACTGTACAATTTGCTTCAACTGTGCAACATTTGCCTGAAGGGAATTCCTAAACAACATAATTTTCACTACAAATTAATACAAAATAATGAAGACATTTTAATGAAATACTTAAACAGATTTTTTTGACTTCTGAATGTTAGATTATTGTTTTTAAGCAGTTCAACATATAAAATGGTATGAAAAAAAGGCCTGTAAGTGATATTTATTTAGATAATGACACTATTACCTAATGTTAATTGGTTATTCTTTACACTCTTCTGTGCTAGCCTCAGTCAGAAACCAATATATAGACTAGACAAGGTTTAATTCAACAAAGTATGGTTATATATAGAAGGCAGGTATTTAACTTGCATTATTTGCTTGAAATTTCTGGACTGCTATAATGAAGGAAGCTCTGTAAACATAAAGATGAATGACTTTGTAATGGGTTGATAATTCCACTGCTCTGCAAATACTGTTCAAAAATAAACTCTGGTAAACCTTGTTTACAAATCCAAAAAGCATCTGAGACATACATGATGTCAGACATAGTTTCCTGCCAGACAGAGATAAATTTCAGTGCCAGTAAAAGGAAATGTAGTTTTACATATATATATATATGTAATTCATACCTTTGCATTTCTTGGTACTTATACATCAATAAAACATAGGTGTGAAAAAGGGATTAAAGGACTTTTGATTCATCTTCCAGATGGCTAATTACAGGAAAATCCTACCAGTGGCCTGTAAATCGATAGCCTATACAGCTATCAGTGTTCAGCTATCACTCCTGGCATTTAAATATAACTCCAAGGATGCCTGTCATTGTTAAATAGAGATTAAGAACATCCATGACTATGGCATTGATGATGTTTTCTTCTCTCCTAATACCAGCTCAAATCCAGACCAAGAATCAAGCCATTTAAAGTACATCTGAATATTAGACCAATAATATCTGGGAAATTTTAGTTAATCTAAGCTTGAGCTTTTCTGAGGACATGGTCAGGTTTTATTGCTGTCTATGTCGACTTACAGTCTACATACTTTTTTTACAATAATATGAAAGAAAAATAAACTTTACCACCAAAGAAATAAACTTGTTTTTCCATAAAACACTTTTTTCAGTCACAAATTGAGGAAACTTTGTGCAAGCTTTGATTAGGTCTAAGCATATATTTGATACAAGAAAATTATGCAGATGTTTGATTCAAAGTTTTAAGTGATATGGTTTTAGACTAAATAATTCGGTAAATAGTTTTTTTTCTGTTTTGTAGATAGTAACTGGTGCATGTACTTTCAAAAGTGTATTTTATTCAAATGTTTCTTTGTTGCTGTCACATGTGTGCCATCCAGTGATAATTTTTCGTTTCAAAACAATGGGATAAAAAAGTGCACATGTTGGAAAACAATGGGTTTTTTGGGAAAACAATGTTGTTGTTTTTAAAAGCAATGTTTTTTGACACGACTTCACACATGATTTATTTTGATTATAAAGCATATGCATTTTATCAAAATAAAAACTATTCATGTTTTACATAAAGTTTCTTTTCACAACACAATCCCTCATAGAAGGCACAGTCTTATAGGTCATGTTATTCAAGAACTTTGATAAATTCTCCTCTGATTTGCACTTCTCCACTCTGAAATTACTTCATTGTAATCAATGTCATATGTACAAGTTTTAATGAGCATCAGTTTATGCTGATTTTCAATAAGAAGCCTATTACGACCCTTAGTGAGGATTTGATTTTGTGCAGAGAATCCTCTACCTTGGTCTCTGACGAGTCTTCATTGTCTTTCCTTCCTCCAGAAAAATCTGTAATTCTACGTTGGCCTTGGCCAGTGATGCATAATTTCTTTTTTGGTGGCATGCTTTACAGATGACAGAAACGAAAATAAAACAATATTGGTTTTCGACGTTAATGAGCGCACTATGAAATTATAACAATCCAAAACGGGAACCAATAATACCTACGTCACCAGTGTTATAGTAAATTTTAATGCGTAAAAATCACTTAAGCAACACAAAGACAAACGCAAAGACTCAAAAAATGCATCTACATCTGCAAAGTATTAATTTCGAACTTGTTTTAGTTGTCGAAAATCATTGAGTTTTTTTAGCGCACATATTTTGAAACTGTGCGTTTTTTCCCAGAAATGTGCGTGAAAAACGCAAAATGCAGACCAAAAATTATCACTGGTGCCATCACAGGGCATCTTGGTTCCCTGATGTTGAAGGCATATTCAGGGTATAACTGCTTACATGATACATAGTCTGATCACCTTCAGGGTATAACTGCTTACATAATACATAGTCTTATCACCTTCATGGTATAACTGCTTACATGATACATAGTCTTATCACCTTCAGGGTGTAACTGCTTACATGATACATAGTCTTTTCACCTTCAGGGTATAACTGCTTACATGATACATAGTCTTATCATCTTCAGGGTATAACTGGTTACATGATACATAGTCTTTTCACCTTCAGGGTATAACTGCTTACATGATACATAGTCTTATCATCTTCAGGGTATAACTGCTTACATGATACATAGTCTTATCACCTTCAGGGTATAACTGCTTACATGATACATAGTCTTATCACCTTCAGGGTATAACTGCTTACATGATACATAGTCTTATCACCTTCAGGGTATAACTGCTTACATGATACATAGTCTTATCACCTTCAGGGTATAACTGGTTACATGATACATAGTCTGATCACCTTCATTCTATAACTGCTTACATGATACATAGTCTTATCACCTTCAGGGTATAACTGCTTACATGATACATAGTCTTATCACCTTATTTATGTAGCCTCTTATACTTGTACCTTATTATCAAACAATGATCAATGACATAATAAAAGTCAAAACAAAATGTCAATTGTTCATTTGCCTACACATTTAAAAGATATGGTCAATTTTTACAGATAGACCTATACTGTTAGTACTTCTTTTTTGCATGTCTTATACCAAGATTGATGTGTTTGAATCCAGTAGTCTTTGGCGCTGCTGGAAAGAACTTTCCCCCTATGCAAATTTCATTGAGCATTCCATATATAGATGTTGTGTTATGTTTCCATGCTTCCTTGCCAATAACACTCTATTTTTAAGTAATAACATATGGATGGTGAGCATTATAACATAACATCTGTTATATGTAGTAAATAATGAGCTAATGATAAAGGCATTGTCCTATCATTGTTTACCCATATGGCACAGATATTTATCCTGGGAGGTCAAGGTCATTGCTGTGACACAGCCTTCATGTGACAGGTAAATGCTGCAAAACAACCAGAATGTGACTTTTTAATGTGATCACAGTGGCAGGTCTTGATTAACCTCACTTGTTTTGGTGGACATGCAATCTAGCTGTGATATTTATGAGGTTCTAATGGACCTCAGTAAAAGCATGTCTAGCATCATTTCCTGGGGTCTCATGTATGTTTCTCATATCTATCTTTGACATATCCTAACATGATATCAATGTTTGAAATATAGAGTGCAAATTTTTTAATCGCATTGAATATCTGCTGACTATTTCATCAAGTGCAACTGGTACTCGTGTGTTCACAGGGCATAGAAATGATGCAGTTGGTACTGGTATGTTCACAGGGCATAAGAAATGATGCAACTGGTACTCGTGTGTTCACAAGGCAAAGATATGGTGCAAATTGTTCCGGTGAGTTTACATGGCATAAAATTGATGCAACTAGTACCATTGTGTTTACATGGCATAGAAATGATGCAACTGGTACCATTGTGTTTACTTGGCATAGAAATAGTGGAGATGTTACCAGTGTGTTCACAGGGCATAGAAATGGTGCAATTGGTAATGGTGTGTTAACAGGACATAGAAATGGTGCAACTGGTACCAGTGTGTTCACAGGGCATAGAAATAGTGCACCTGGTACCAGTGTGTTCACAGGGCAAAGAAATGGTGCAACTGGTATATTGTGTTCACATGGCATTGAAATGGTGCAACTGGTACTATAGTGTTTACATGGCATAGAAATGGTGCAGTTGGTACTGGTGTGTTCACAGGGCATAGAAATGGTGCAACTGGTGCCAGTGTGTTCACATGGCATAGAAATGGTGCAGTTGGTACTGTTGTGTTCACAGGGCATAGAAATGGTGCAACTGGTACTGGTGTGTTCACAGGGCATAGAAATGGTGCAACTGGTGCCAGTGTGTTCACATGGCATAGAAATGGTGCAACTGGTACCAATATGTTCACAGGGCATAGAAATAGTGCACCTGGTACCAGTGTGTTCACAGGGCAAAGAATTGGTGCAACTGGTATATTGTGTTCACATGGCATTGAAATGGTGCTACTGGTACTATAGTGTTTACATGGCATAGAAATGGTGCAGCTGGTACTGGTGTGTTCACAGGGCATAGAAATGGTGCAACTGGTGCCAGTGTGTTCACATGGCATAGAAATGGTGCAGTTGGTACTGGTGTGTTCACAGGGCATAGAAATGGTGCAACTGGTACGGTGTATTAACAGGGCATAGAAATTGTGCAACTGGTACTGGCATGATTACAGGGCATAGAAATGGTGCGAATGATTCAAATGGTACGAGTGTGTTCACAGGGCATAAAAATGGTGCAACTGGTACCGGTATTTTCCCAGGGCATAGAAATGGTGTATAATTGGTACCATTGTTTGAATTTACGAAATTTTTTTGCTTATCAATAAAAATGTAAATGTCTTCAGCTTCTGTACAATGCAAGTCTCAATCAGTGACATTGTTGAGCATATTAGCTTATCCTGTGTTTTTGCAGACAGAATGGCTTTCGTAAATCATCATTAATGTCCTAATGTTGTCCCTTGGGAGAGATAACTCGAAGCAATTGGACATTGAATAAGCATACAATAGGTTTGATTTCAAGTGACAATCTCACAATGAGAGAGAGAACTATTTCATTCCATTCATTCTCTCAAGAAGCAAGATTACCTCTCAAATAGTTTTGGCAGAGAGGTATTGCTGGTAAACTATTTTATAAGATTGGTTCCCCAAACCAAAATCAAGATGACATGATTTTGTTTGTAAGTCTCAAGGAAGATAGGTAATGAATGGGTTTTAGATAATAAGTCAAGTAAATATATATATCTTGAGTCTTAGCTTCCCAAAGTAGACATGGGAGAATAATGGGGTTGCCTACTTCAGTTAGTGTCCAGTAGACATGGGAAAATAATAGGGTTGCCTACTACAGTAAGTGTCTAGATTGTGTATAATTGTTAATGACTTGGTGACTGGCTCTCAGACATCTATTTTTTTTTTTGTGAGAAATATTTGTGAAAAATATTTCATGAAAGTATTTCTTTCAAAGGAGTTTTTTTTATAGTTAATTGAATTGTAACTAGTGTATAATCTGTTGTCATTTTAGCTGTGGTGTCTACTCTATTACCTCTTCTACATGGGTTTGAATGAATCTTGTCATGGGATCATTGTTTGGTCCTCTTATTGTAGCTTTTCATTTGCAACTTTAATTGGACATTGAATAAAGAAATAAGGTGTTTTTTGGTGCATAAACATACATCAGTCTATGTCCTTAGTTACTGCGACTGTCTTCCTACAAGTCCATGTCCTTAGTTACTGCAGCTGTCTTCTTACAAGTCCATGTCCTTAGTTACTGCGACTGTCTTCTTACAAGTCCATGTCCTTAGTTACTGCGGCTGTCTTCTTACAAGTCCATGTCCTTAGTTACTGCGACTGTCTTCTTACAAGTCCATGTCCTTAGTTACTGCGGCTATCTTCTTACAAGTCCATGTCCTTAGTTACTGCGGCTGTCTTCCTACAAGTCCATGTCCTTAGTTACTGCGGCTGTCTTCCTACAAGTCCATGTCCTTAGTTACTGCAGCTGTCTTCTTACAAGTCCATGTCCTTAGTTACTGCGACTGTCTTCCTACAAGTCCATGTCCTTAGTTACTGCGGCTGTCTTCTTACAAGTCCATGTCCTTAGTTACTGCGGCTGTCTTCCTACAAGTCCATGTCCTTAGTTACTGCGGCTGTCTTCCTACAAGTCCATGTCCTTAGTTACTGCAGCTGTCTTCTTACAAGTCCATGTCCTTAGTTACTGCGGCTGTCTTCCTACAAGTCCATGTCCTTAGTTACTGCGGCTGTCTTCCTACAAGTCCATGTCCTTAGTTACTGCGGCTGTCTTCCTACAAGTCCATGTCCTTAGTTACTGCGGCTGTCTTCCTACAAGTCCATGTCCTTAGTTACTGCGGCTGTCTTCCTACAAGTCCATGTCCTTAGTTACTGCGGCTGTCTTCCTACAAGTCCATGTCCTTAGTTACTGCAGCTGTCTTCTTACAAGTCCATGTCCTTAGTTACTGCGGCTGTCTTCTTACAAGTCCATGTCCTTAGTTACTGCGGCTGTCTTCCTACAAGTCCATGTCCTTAGTTACTGCGGCTATCTTCCTACAAGTCCATGTCCTTAGTTACTGCGGCTGTCTTCCTACAAGTCCATGTCCTTAGTTACTGCGGCTGTCTTCTTACAAGTCCATGTCCTTAGTTACTGCGGCTGTCTTCCTACAAGTCCATGTCCTTAGTTACTGCGGCTGTCTTCCTACAAGTCCATGTCCTTAGTTACTGCGGCTGTCTTCCTACAAGTCCATGTCCTTAGTTACTGCGACTGTCTTCCTACAAGTCCATGTCCTTAGTTACTGCGGCTGTCTTCTTACAAGTCCATGTCCTTAGTTACTGCGGCTGTCTTCTTACAAGTCCATGTCCTTAGTTACTGCGGCTGTCTTCCTACAAGTCCATGTCCTTAGTTACTGCGACTGTCTTCCTACAAGTCCATGTCCTTAGTTACTGCGGCTGTCTTCCTACAAGTCCATGTCCTTAGTTACTGCGGCTGTCTTTCTACAAGTCCATGTCCTTAGTTACTGCGGCTGTCTTCCTACAAGTCCATGTCCTTAGTTACTGCGGCTGTCTTCTTACAAGTCCATGTCCTTAGTTACTGCGGCTGTCTTCCTACAAGTCCATGTCCTTAGTTACTGCGGCTGTCTTCCTACAAGTCCTTGTCCTTAGTTACTGCGGCTGTCTTCCTAAAATCATGACCTTAGTTACTGCGGCTGTCTTCTTACAAGTCCATGTCCTTAGTTACTGCGGCTGTCTTCTTACAAGTCCATGTCCTTAGTTACTGCGGCTGTCTTCTTACAAGTCCATGTCCTTAGTTACTGCGGCTGTCTACCTACAAGTCTATGTCCTTAGTTACTGCGGCTGTCTTCTTACAAGTCCATGTCCTTAGTTACTGCAGCTATCTTCTTACAAATCCATGTCCTTAGTTACTGCGGCTATCTTCTTACAAGTCCATGTCCTTAGTTACTGCGGCTGTCTTCTTACAAGTCCATGTCCTTAGTTAATGCGGCTGTCTTCCTACAAGTCCATGTCCTTAGTTACTGCGGCTGTCTTCTTACAAGTCCATGACCTTAGTTACTGCGGCTGTCTTCTTACAAGTCCATGTCCTTAGTTACTGCGGCTGTCTTCCTACAAGTCCATGTCCTTAGTTACTGCGGCTGTCTTCTTACAAGTCCATGTCCTTAGTTACTGCGGCTGTCTTCTTACAAGTCCATGTCCTTAGTTACTGCGGCTGTCTTCTTACAAGTCCATGTCCTTAGTTACTGCGGCTGTCTTCCTACAAGTCCATGTCCTTAGTTACTGCGGCTGTCTTCTTACAAGTCCATGTCCTTAGTTACTGCGGCTATCTTCTTACAAATCCATGTCCTTAGTTACTGCGGCTATCTTCTTACAAGTCCATGTCCTTAGTTACTGCGGCTGTCTTCTTACAAGTCCATGTCCTTAGTTACTGCGGCTGTCTTCTTACAAGTCCATGTCCTTAGTTACTGCGGCTGTCTTCTTACAAGTCCATGTCCTTAGTTACTGCGGCTGTCTTCTTACAAGTCCATGTCCTTAGTTACTGCGGCTATCTTCTTACAAATCCATGTCCTTAGTTACTGCGGCTATCTTCTTACAAGTCCATGTCCTTAGTTACTGCGGCTGTCTTCCTACAAGTCCATGTCCTTAGTTACTGCGTCTGTCTTCTTACAAGTCTATGTCCTTAGTTACTGCGGCTATCTTCTTACTAGTTATCTTCCAGTGAAAATGCTTAATTGCAGACAGCACAATTCAGGACATAAATGCAGACAGTGTAGTCTTTTTCTAGGCTTAAAGAAGTGTATATTTCATGATTAATGCAAGGACATATTGTGGATATTGTGGGAGGCTATAATATATATATATATAATATATGCTTGCACGGTGCTTAATATATGTCAAGGGTTTTGTGCGATGATCTCATAAATCTTACATGAATGTGTAAGGTTCACAAGAATTTAAAAGCATTGTGATGTTCTGGGCTCTTGTGAAAGAGTGACTGCTTGTAACTAAAGCAGTAATAATCGCAAATTTAAATTTGATAAAACTTAACCATACATGAGGGTCTTGCCCTAGGCGCCTACATGACTTGTAGGACCGTACTAATGACTACAAAATCCAACAACATAACAGCCTTATAACAGTTGCCTACACATAGTGTACAATCTTATTATGAGGTTTTTATGCTTTTCTTGTGATGGATGAACAATGTCTTGCTTTAGAAATTCTATGGATCACATTTATAATGTGACCATACACAAAATTTATTGCGTGTAGCATTACCCCAAAAGAAGCAATGAATTATTGGTAGTTTATATTTTAAATCTTATTTGTCTGTGCTGATTATATAGTATACTTATGCATGTCAAAAAGGTTCTGATCTGCGGTGCGCCGGTGGTTCTACCCAGATATAAGTCTGGCGTCTTCCTCCACCAATAATTAGCTGGACGTTGCCAATATGACCATAATTGTGTCAGCGTGATGTAACAACGCACAAACAAAACAACATGATTTCTACTGAAGTATGATTAAGCTACTTCACTCCCATCCTTAATTCAGTTCAATTCATCATAGAGACATTGTTTACACTAACTTTCACCCTACTTAGACCAGGAACTACTACTATTACTCATAAATAAGGTGCTCACTAATTTGTCAGCCCATCACATTAGGCAAGGGACTATTTTTTGGTGAGAGACAAAATAGTTCTAGAGATGCTGGAAGGAACATTAGCTTAATGTGTTATCACATGTAAACATTTGGTAAGTTACTGTGTAGAATAATTTGATTTTCTCACTTGTACTGCCAGAAAATGTTTTGAATTTTGTTCATTTCCTGGAAATAACACTTGCACAAATTTGTTTATATTGTTATAATGTTTGTTATCCCTGTCTGGGATGTTTTCTCATGTTTTCTCATGTCAAGGAGTACACGCAATGTCATATATTATGTACTTAGGTCTGTAAACAGAGGCTTCATTGTCATTACAAGGTTTGAAGATAAATTGTTGATTTACAAAAAAAAAGAAACAAATGTGATTTTACAAGGAACAGTCCTGAGTATAATACCCCAGAGGAAGTATGGCGGCAGTGCCAAACTGAAGTGGTGAGATGCATGCATGCAGAAAAATCCTTACTGTGGAATAACAATGTTTATTCAGCTGTTTATAATACCTCGTATCCCGATAATTCATCCTGACAGACTTACCATTAGGAGCACCGCAGTCATTATTCTTTAGATATATTCCTTATTTAAGTTGATTAGAATAAGTAAACTTGTTTCTTGTCTATCCACAAACCAGTTCTTTCTTTCTATAATTGTTCATGTTTATTTAATTATATAATTGTATAATTGTCCCATCCTACTGCCCTTTTCCTGGATAGAAGTGGTTCTCCATGTCTTACTACCTTTATTAACAGTATAATAATAATAATAATAATAATAATAATAATAATAATAATAATAATAATAATACCGCATTTATATAACACTCTTTTCATAGACAGTCTACATTCAGAAGTGCTTTAAATTACTTTGACGTACCTATTTTTATTTTGTTTACTCATACACAACAAACAAAAATAAAAAATAATAATTTAAATATCTATATAGTCTAAAAGCAAAGGAACACCAATTGGCTAAATTATAAAATATGTTTAGATATAAGACAAGAATACTATTAATAATATTGATAAGATATCAGACATTAATTACATAAATAATTAAACAATTTAAATTATAAAATATTGACAAAATGTAAGATATTAAATATTGAGCCCAATTAATTACACACATGTATTATGTTTGTTATGTAATTACAACATATACTAAATGAATATTTGTAGCAAAAGGTTTAATGTTCATAAGTTATCTTGAAAAAGTAAAGTTTCATTAGTTTCCTCCTAAAACTTGGCAGAGTACCTAAGTTTCTTACCTCAGAGGGCAGTGCATTTCATAGCCTTGGGACACATTAACAAAACTCCTGTAGCCATAGGTAGCCCTCTGGCATTTTGGAACAACAAATGTTAAGCTACTACTAGATCTGAGTTCTCGGGCAGGTCCATATAACTCTATCATGTCCTTGATGTAGTCTGGAGACTGGCCATGTATTGCCTTAAAGACAGCAGTCAACAGTTTTATACTTAATTCTATATTTAACTGGTAACCAGTGAAGTTCTCGTAGCACTGGAGTGATATGACTGTATCAAGGGGTTTTAGTTATTATTAGAGCTGCTGTTTTTTGAACTGATTGTAGTTTATGAAGAGTTGTTATTGGAATGCCATGCAAAAATGAATTGCAGTAGTCAAACCTTGGTGTAACCAACATATTAAGAGGTTTCATTGCATTAACAGTCAAATAAAGCTTTATTCGTCCTATTTGCCAAAGCTGCATTTAGCATAATCTACTCGTGGCAGTAACATGCTTTTCCATGATCGTTCTTGAAACAACAGTCATCTGCATAAAAATGATGCTGCATGCCATGTTGTATCAAATTGAACCAGTTTTGTATACTTTTGGGTCCAAAAACGAATCCCTGAGGCACACTATTTCATTAATACTGGATTGGAATGCTCATTACTTATGCACACAGTTTTCAAAATCTTAGTAAAGTATGAGCCCATCCATGCAAGTGATTTACCTTTGATACCGAATGTATGCTGAAGCCGATGTAGAAGACTGTTATGATCAATAGTATCAAAGGCTGCAGATAGATGGTGAAACACAAGTATCATAGTATTGCCTTTGTCTAAAGATTGCATGATATTGCTGCTCTGAACATTGAGTAAACCAGTCTGTGGAGTGAAATCGTGTGTATGCAACTGGGGAACTTCATGTAAATTATCGAGAGCCAAATCTTGTTCTAGACGAACATCAACTATTTTTTATTCAAGACCTTTGCAACAAATGGTACCGGTATATTCAAGATTGGCCTGTAGTCATTAAGCACATTAGGATCTAGGTTTGGCTCTTTGATAATTGGTTTTACATGAGCCCTTTTGAAAGATATTGGCACAGTTGAAGTTTCCAGTGAGCTGTTCATGATTCTGGTGACAACAAGCAAGAGTTCCTCTGAACATAATTTTTGGAGCCAAGTTGGTATTGGGTCTAGCTCACATAACATGCTAATGAAGCTGTCTGAAAGATTCTTTTAACCTCTTCCACTGGTGCTGGAGGAAACTCGAATAAGCTGACTAGATTTGACTTGTGATCTATACAAGTTTGTTCATCTAAACAAACATACTGATTTTCTGATGCAATAGCAGCTCTGATATAATTGACTTTATTTAAGAAGAAAAAATCTTGGACAGTATCTTTTGGAGATTTTCCTGAAGGTAGCACAAAATTTGTTTTACCGGGAAGTTTGTTGGTGACTTTGAATAAGCTTTGCTGATCTCTGCTGCATGACTCAGTTTTGTCAGAATAGAAGTTTATTCTTGTTTGTAGTAATAACTAAATTTCATGGTGATTTGAAAGTTAAGTTTCACGCCATTTGCATTTAAGTTTACATCTAAAAATGTTTTGCTTCATGGAGTTCTTCATTATACCATGGACAAGTCTTCAAGGTCTTAGGACAATGTGTTTTGTTCGCAGAGGGGCGAGCTTGTCAACAATTTATGAAAGTACATCTGAGTGCGTACTGACAATATTTTCGATATCAGTATATTTCAAACAGCTCAATATAATGAATCCGATGTTGCAAGACCAGTCTTGAATGAATCAATATTGATAGATCTTAGTTTCCTAAATGATACTTCCTTTCTCACAGGAGCTGGCTTAGCAATATGGGCAGTGAATGTTACCACGAAATGATCTCATGCTATGTTGCCTTTGTGGTCTGGTAATCCAGGATCAGTAACATGCTAGTGAGTTACAAATTTATTGGCAACCTGCTTGATAAAGGTTTCTCGGGATAAATGTTTATAGAAATCTTTATAAATTTTTAGCTGGAAAATGACACATTTGAAAAAAAAATGAAAAAGAATCACTTGTGTTTTTAGTACGTTGTTCATAAAAAAATCCATTATGCCTATTTTCTGATGGAATAAATCCAAATAAAAAGTATTATTCAGTTAAAGCAAATGTATATGTACTCTTGTAAGAAAATATTGTTAATTTATTTATTCATTTGGCAATATTATAGAGGATTTTGTGTCATCAGTTGTTGTCATTTTTGGGTCATATCTGAAACAAGGGGTACAATCTTAAAATTCTCAAGTTTAAGCTGTTAAAAGTTGTCTAAACTTTATTTTTATATGTCTTATAGAATGCTTAACAAGAAATAATAAAGACAATTACCAATTTCTAACATACATTTCAGAGTCCGTAATCCTTAATATGTTTATAAATCTTATGAAAACCATTGGTTATTCGTTAAAAAATTTACTATTTTCTGTATTTCTAAAAAACAGATTGATAGCGTCTGTAGAGACACGTAAGGAAAAATATAAATTTTACTCACACATAAATGACAATCGTGGAATAGTGCAGTGGTTATGGACTTGCTCTGATGTTAATGAGTTAATGATCTCCAGTCCAGTGATTGAATCCAGTCAAAATCATTTTTTTTTTCTGTGACTTTTTTTTTCGTTGTTATAATAAATACAACACAAGAAACATATAATCAGACAAAAAATATTGATCAATAACAAATGTTTATTATTTTTACTATTGATTAGGATCATTGATCAGTTATTGGCGACGCTATAAAAATGCACTTGCGAGCAGATCTTCTCGGCCATTCTCGTTCTCGCTAGAGAATAGGCGAGCGAAAATGGACGAGGTGTTCCAAATTTCGAAAGTTCTGCAATTTACATGTTCTCAACATATGGGTCCTAATTCGGTATATGGTGGTCTTTTTATTATCTGTTTGTATTTATTATTTGTTATAACTACCACGGAAACGAGGTATTTTTACTTTTTAAATTTCTTAACACTAATGTACATCTGACGGTTATACCTGTTGTTAAGACGTCCCTTTTTAAGGATTGTACATATAAGTAGCCTTATATACCAGAATTAAATTATTCTAGTGATATTAATGTTTAATTAATAATTATAAATCAGTCCTCTCTAAATTTCTAATAAATATTAATTTTCATTGTTGTGTCGCCCTTTGATGCTTCGCATCAATGCTTCTCTTGTCAGTGTCTGTTGTGATGACAACAACCAAGGTATGACTACCGTGTGTGGATTCATTCACATGCGGCATCATGCCACTTGATTCAAGTGTGCTTGCAAATTTTACATTGTCTGAAGTTAATGGCGTGTCTAAATGGAGGTTTAAGTCTCCAACAAGTACAATATCTTTATTAATAGTTGCGTACATACTAGACAAAAGTAACGGCTATTCCTGATCAAAGAAATACACACACATCTTACAAATGTTTGCCTTTGATGGTGGTGGTCTGTTAATAACCACAAGACATAGTAATGTAACAAATACAACAACTTTAGAATCCAAGTACTCAAAATTTAAACATTTAGTATCATGACTTGATGCTACAAGTGTTATGTCAAAAGACTTTTTGTAGATAAGTGCAGTACAACCACCTCATCTGCTTCCCTTGCTAGGAACATGTTTGATGTCATAGCCATTGGGGACAAGGTCTTGAAAACATGTATTAACAACATATGTACCTAGCTATGTTTCTGTGATAGCTACACCGTCAAAATCGTTAGAAAATATATAGTCACTAAGAGAATTGGTCTTAGTTTTAACTGATCTTGGGTTAATACAACATATATGTAATTGTCTGTTTACAGTATCACATTTGGCTAAACTGTTGTTTCTAATGATAGTAGCCTGCCTAAGATTACACAAGTGTGTGCCTTTGTTGGAATCCTTAATCTTAGCCTGAAGGGTGTCTGCACGTTTCCCTTCGTATTTCAGTTATACAACGGAACACCTCAGATAATTCATGAATCATCTCTTGGATGTATGTAGGTAGTCGGATCACCTTGGTCATTTCCCTAAACAGGACTACTTTTGAGACAGACTTCAAAACAAAGATGACAGCTCGGGTGACAGCTTACTACAGTACAATGCCTGTATAACTTCAATTTGTGGCAGCTTCAAATTTAAATAATCCAATTTTAATTTACCCAACATAGTAGACACGAAGCTGTCAAACGATGGCAGTGTTTATGTTTTGTGCGAACTACATAGGCATATTCTTCTTCCGACTTCTGGCGAACAAAACGATTATGATTTCAGTAAGTATCATTGCACCAGATACATCCGAGGGATGATTGTCCCAAGGAATTACCCGAGGAGTTCTGATTGTATGTTATATTGTTTGAAAGTTGTTAACACTCCATTATTAGGGATGGTTGATTGCCTAGGTGTTGTAGGCAGATTAAAAATCTGTTCTCTACTCAATCTCTACTGTAGTGAATGAATGTTTTGCTTCATGCTGTCATATTGCCTGGGGATAGTACCTGTGACAGTGAAAACGTGTAGTGAGCATGTAGACTGAAGAAGAGACCCCATTCACCACTATGTAGAGACAACATACAATCAAATTTACAAATAAAACAGTTAAAACTTTGAATACTAATTATGCCACCATAACTATATGTACATTCATACATAAATATGACAAGTAGCTAAGTTATTAAACACAAATGATCAATAAGCAAAATATATGAGAGCAGAAATGTTTGCAGACTACACTTGCCACAAGCGCTGATACTAGTATTGGTCAACAGAGATGTTTTATTTATGTGTACACCTAACAATGACCAACATATTTATTGGCTATCACATGTCCATTTTCATTTGCAAGTTTTGTTACCCGTATATATTTAACAAATTTACATGCACAGTTATACAAATATGTTTTTTGTACATCAAATGGAACAAATGATAAGCAGCTTAATGCAAATTTTCCTGTGTGTAACAGAGTAGTTTGACAGAGACAGAGCAGACTTACAGAAACCTGAATAACTGATTAGAGTGGTTCCTTCCTGTATAATACATTTTAACAGAGAGTTTCTGAGGTGTTTCTGGTAGACAAATCTCCTTAAAACACTGCCAGATGAATGGCTGATTGTACGGCTGTAGACTAAGATGAAGTATAATGTAATGATACTCAAGCAGGCTCTATCAGACTTATTTAAAAACATTTTCTTGCTGAATTATCTATTCACTTTAATTTTAAATGAACATTCATCATCAATTTTGTTGTCGTTTTGTTTCTTGAAATGATCTTCAGTTGCATTCTATCAATTACCTGATGAAAGTTAAAAGTCAAAATGATAATACTTGAAATGTTAAGTTGTATATTTTTATTCCTTTTGATCTTATGATAAATTGAACATAATTTACCCAGTTTAAAAATAATTCCCATTAGTTTTATCATGAAAAGAGATTCGAAAAAAAAGAAGATTTTATTCCTTTTGCCCTCACTTGACTCAGAAGGGCATATGTGTTTGAATTGGTACAATCATATTAATTGATAACACAATTGATGCATCGGCCTCATTGGGTGGGTCTGTCCCTATTGGGGTGTATGTGAGTATCTTCCAGCTGACCTGAAGTGCACCGGTGGCATTTAAACTTATAGAAATGGTAGGCACAATTTCAGGCAAAGGTGCTGTGCCTGTATGAGTTAATATCAGTTGATATGGGAAGATGACCATGCCATGTGATATAATGCTATCAGTGTATCTTATGGGTTTAAAGAAAGTTTATGTCACACATTAATGGTAATAATACAATTGTAATATTATTAATATTATTGAAAAAAAGTTTTATTCGTAGCCATACCTGCTTCCAAGAAACATAGTTACTGATACAAGACAAATCAAAACCAGAAGTATATGACAAAGTCTGACAAAAACAATAGCAATGTTACCTAAGTCAGGCCTGGCTCAAGTCCGAAAAAATGGATAAGCATTATCCACAGTTAGAACCATCAGGTTGACGCTAATTTCTAAAGCAAGAGTGTGACTTTGTATATTTATTATCTTACCCAGTTTTAGATGGCTACTTCCAACAGTAACTCAGGTCATGATTTTCCAGCATCATGTGTTGGTTACTGTAGTACAGGATTTACAAATATATCTATGTACCAGGGTGTTGAACTGTGAAGTTGACTGATTGAGCAGTTGGTTGAAAGTAAACTTACACCAGGTGTAATATTTTTCATGTAAATGCTGATTGAGACAAGTAATAATGATAAGAATATGATGAAATCTGTATTTAAACATTGTGCTTGTCATAATTTATTATAAAACTACATAAACTTTGTACCAAGCTCAATGACTCATATACAATAACAAAGACATTGTTTATTTTTTATTCTAGTACATTTTTTTCCTATTCTTCTTCTTTCACTCTCAGCCTTCTTTATAGTTTCTATATTTATTGACAAATAAGGTATCTAGTATTAAATTTAAACCACAGACTATTTTAAACTGTTATGTAGCTAACAAAACAATGTATTGGCTGCAGTTATTTTGGCTTTAATGTGGCTGCCCAGTTGAATAGAAATCATTCATCCCATGGGCCTAACAGGCAATTATATACACAATAAGCTATGAAAGAAAAACTAGCAATTAGTCTAAAACTTCCAAGATTTAAGGCAGACTTGCAGGTAATTGTTGCTGACTTTTTTATATTATTAATGCTTTATGATGTAATATGATCCAAGATTATCATCCCGATTCTAAACACAATGCCTGCCTATAAAGTATGATAGCTTTTCTAATGTGTGTTGTCATAATGTTGATAGCTTGCACAGTTATGTTTGTGAAGGTAGGAGTCACCAACAGTTTGGTTTATTTCAGTTTTTGAAATTATTCTTTTGTTTTTACATAGATAGATGCATTTTATTTACTGCTACAAGAAACAAAACACAATTTGATTTTAGTTTAGATATAATTGTTATGACTACTTTTGTCTTAAGTAACTTGTATAACAGTAAGACTTGTACACCTTGTAACTGTATCTGGTAAAACCTGTATTCAATCACAATTCTAAACCTATTTTGTCATTTGAAAATTACATATTTACTTGTTGATGTTCTCAAGTTGGACACTTTTTTATCCTAGGTTATTTAATTTGACTGATTATAATACAGTCTGCAGGAACTCACAGAAGGTGTGTACTGTGTACCTTAAAATATGTTTCTGTGTGCCTGATTATCTGAGAGAGAAGCATCCCCATGATAAGTGTGCATATTGTGATCTTACATTATAATCGGTTAGTTCTTGTATGGAGATTGCCATAGAAACAAATTATGTTCAGAATAAAGCTGCTTTTTTTATCTTAAGATTATGTTAAACATTATTTTAAAAATATGGCTAGATAATTACACATGCCCCACGTAGCTGCTGTGTTGGTTTTATTAACAAAACCAGTATCTTTGATGCAACTTTGAGTATTAAGAAGGTTTGATAAGCATTAATAATCTACTTAGCTTTTAGCTTGAAGGAAGTTGGCTGTCATGAAATTCTAATATCACTTTGTGCTGCTGAAGACATTGAAAAGCTATCAGCTATGTTCCTGTATATGGAGTCTTTATGGGCATGTCTTTAATATTCTACATTTACATACATCCATTAAATTCTTGTCATTTTATTCTTTATTCACCGTGAATGTCATTGTGCACAGAACACAAATTTGTCATGTGTTATTATTTGCACTTTTACACATGTCTGAATTTTTGAAACTGAATACCTGTCAAGGTAAACCTCAGCATTTATTAAGAAATTTTCTTTACTGAGGTATGCATTTTATGACTACATAAATTATTTAATATTTTTTTGAAGAAAAAAAAATGAAGCTCACATAATTTAAACAGTTATTTCCTTGTTTGAATGTGTTAACCTTCGTACAGCAACATACCTGTAATTCAGTCCCAAATTTGTGTTAACCTTCGTACAGCAACATACCTGTAATTCAGTCCCAAATATGTGTTAACCTTCGTACAGCAACATACCTGTAATTCAGTCCCAAATGTGTTTTCATCATCATAAATGATTTATTTCTATATTGTTTTTGTCTACATTTGTAGAAAATGTGTGTCACTGTAAACTGTTATCAATTACTTTTAAATGGCTGAGAAATAATGGGATTGTTGTATTGTTGAGGTACAGTCATTAGACTGATTGATATACCTTAACTCTTTATAACCCATACCAATTGTTATATGTTTGCTTATCACTGGCAGCATGTGATATTGGTAGAGACTCAGCAATGAAAGTGCAGATCCTGGTCGTACAGCTACCAGTTAAAGGTAGCCACTCTGGATCTACCCTGTTTGCCAAACACTGAACAAGTCATGCTTATAGCAAGCAAACAGTTCATAATCAATGAAAATCTTTGTTATTTTCTAGCCACTACATGGAAAGGTGCCAAAACATATCATCAGAGGCTAAAAGGCAAATAGTGCTGATGTTGGTCTTAATATTTACTATTTGTGTATGCCTTATCAACTGGTGCTTAGCAGGCTGAGAGTTTATAATACAAGGCTTTATCATTATAAGCTGCAATAGTCATTACAATCAAGTCTATTGGCTCCCTTATTATGACTTTGTAATTATGCTGCATTTAGTCTCTGCTTCCTCAATATGTCCCTACAATAATATTTCAGTTGTATTTGAACAACAACAAAAATATACCTTTTAGAGTAAGTTTTGGTCTTATTGTATTGTCGTAATATAAGTTTTCAAAATAATTTAATTTTACAAAGGCAAAAGTACCACCTTCAAGATTGTATGTTACTGTTTTGATAAACAGTTTCCTTTTCCTTCTGAGAATTCTTTGATATATTCCATAAAGAAAACTAAATTGTTTGATAGAGAAAACAAGAATTGTCACCAGATGGCCATTAGGGTTTGTGACTATTTTAATTGGTTTCAAACAAGATAATTTCCCTCTGTAATTATGAGTTGTGTCCTTTAGTTGCATGTACAGACTACCACTGGAATATTGTCAATGTATGAAGCTTGAGGTTGGTTTATGGTGAACAGAACAATCTTGAGTGTATATTGTTGGTTTGAGCAGGTCTGTGGTGAGATTAGGTTGTGTGTTATATTGTTGGTTTGAGCAGGTCTGTGGTGAGATTAGGTTGTCTTATATTGTTGGTTTGAGCAGGTCTGTGGTGAGGTTAGGTTGTCTTATATTGTTGGTTTGAGCAGGTCTGTGGTGAGATTAGGTTGTGTGTTATATTGTTTGTTTGAGCAGGTCTGTGGTGAGATTAGGTTGTGTGTTATATTGTTGGTTTGAGCAGGTCTGTGGTGAGATTAGGTTGTCTTATATTGTTGGTTTGAGCAGGTCTGTGGTGAGGTTAGGTTGTGTGTTATATTGTTGGTTTGAGCAGGTCTGTGGTGAGGTTAGGTTGTGTGTTATATTGTTAGTTTGAACAAGTCTGTGGTGAGATTAGGTTGTCTTATATTGTTAGTTTAAGCAGGTCTGTAGTGAGATTAGGTTGTCTTATATTGTTGGTTTGAGCAGGTCTGTGGTGAGGTTAGGTTGTTTTATATTGTTGGTTTGAGCAGTTCTGTGGTGAGATTAGGTTGTCTTATATTGTTAGTTTAAGCAGGTCTGTGGTGAGATTAGGTTGTCTTATATTGTTGGTTTGAGCAGGTCTGTGGTGAGGTTAGGTTGTGTGTTATATTGTTGGTTTGAGCAGGTCTGTGGTGAGATTAGGTTGTCTTATATTATTAGTTTGAACAGGTCTGTGGTGAGGTTAGGTTGTGTGTTATATTGTTGGTTTGAGCAGGTCTGTGGTGAGGTTAGATTGTGTGTTATATTGTTGGTTTGAGCAGGTCTGTGGTGAGATTAGGTTGTGTGTTACATTGTTGGATTGAGCAGGTCTGTGGTGAGGTTAGATTGTGTGTTATATTGTTGGTTTGAGCAGGTCTGTGGTGAGGTTAGATTGTGTGTTATATTGTTGGTTTGAGCAGGTCTGTGGTGAGATTAGGATGTCTTATATTATTAGTTTGAACAGGTCTGTGGTGAGATTAGGTTGTGTGTTATATTGTTGGTTTGAGCAGGTCTGTGGTGAGGTTAGGTTGTGTTTTATATTGTTGGTTTGAGCAGGTCTGTGGTGAGATTAGGTTGTGTGTTATATTGTTGGTTTGAACATGTCTGTGGTGAGATTAGGTTGTGTGTTATATTGCTGGTTTGAGCAGGTCTGTGGTGAGGTTAGGTTGTGTTTTATATTGTTGGTTTGAGCAGGTCTGTGGTGAGATTAGGTTGTGTGTTATATTGTTGGATTGAACAGGTCTGTGGTGAGATTAGGTTGTGTGTTATATTGTTGGTTTGAACAGGTCTGTGGTGAGATTAGGTTGTGTGTTATATTGCTGGTTTGAACAGGTCTGTGGTGAGGTTAGGTTGTGTGTTATATTGCTGGTTTGAACAGGTCTGTGGTGAGATTAGGATGTCTTATATTATTAGTTTGAACAGGTCTGTGGTGAGATTAGGTTGTGTGTTATATTGTTGGTTTGAGCAGGTCTGTGGTGAGATTAGGTTGTGTGTTATATTGCTGGTTTGAACAGGTCTGTGGTGAGGTTAGATTGTGTGTTATATTGTTGGTTTGAGCAGGTCTGTGGTGAGATTAGATTGTGTGTTATATTGCTGGTTTGAGCAGGTCTGTGGTGAGATTAGGATGTCTTATATTATTAGTTTGAACAGGTCTGTGGTGAGATTAGATTGTGTGTTATATTGTTGGTTTGAGCAGGTCTGTGGTGAGATTAGGATGTCTTATATTATTAGTTTGAACAGGTCTGTGGTGAGGTTAGATTGTGTGTTATATTGTTGGTTTGAGCAGGTCTGTGGTGAGATTAGGTTGTGTGTTACATTGTTGGTTTGAGCAGGTCTGTGGTGAGGTTAGATTGTGTGTTATATTGCTGGTTTGAACATGTCTGTGGTGAGATTAGGTTGTGTGTTACATTGTTGGTTTGAGCAGGTCTGTGGTGAGGTTAGATTGTGTGTTATATTGCTGGTTTGAACAGGTCTGTGGTGAGATTAGGTTGTGTGTTACATTGTTGGTTTGAGCAGGTCTGTGGTGAGATTAGGATGTCTTATATTATTAGTTTGAGCAGGTCTGTGGTGAGGTTAGATTGTGTGTTATATTGTTGGTTTGAGCAGGTCTGTGGTGAGGTTAGATTGTGTGTTATATTGTTGGTTTGAGCAGGTCTGTGGTGAGATTAGGATGTCTTATATTATTAGTTTGAACAGGTCTGTGGTGAGGTTAGATTGTGTGTTATATTGTTGGTTTGAGCAGGTCTGTGGTGAGATTAGGTTGTCTTATATTATTAGTTTGAACAGGTCTGTGGTGAGGTTAGATTGTGTTTTATATTGTTGGTTTGAGCAGGTCTGTGGTGAGGTTAGGTTGTGTGTTATATTGTTGGTTTGAACAGGTCTGTGGTGAGATTAGGTTGTGTGTTATATTGTTGGTTTGAACAGGTCTGTGGTGAGATTAGGTTGTGTGTTATATTGTTGGATTGAGCAGGTCTGTGGTGAGGTTAGATTGTGTGTTATATTGTTGGTTTGAGCAGGTCTGTGGTGAGGTTAGATTGTGTGTTATATTGTTGGTTTGAGCAGGTCTGTGGTGAGATTAGGTTGTGTGTTATATTGTTGGTTTGAACAGGTCTGTGGTGAGATTAGGTTGTGTGTTATATTGTTGGATTGAACAGGTCTGTGGTGAGATTAGGTTGTGTGTTATATTGTTGGTTTGAGCAGGTCTGTGGTGAGATTAGATTGTGTGTTATATTGTTGGTTTGAACAGGTCTGTGGTGAGATTAGGTTGTGTGTTATATTGTTGGTTTGAACAGGTCTGTGGTGAGATTAGGTTGTGTGTTATATTGTTGGTTTGAACAGGTCTGTGGTGAGATTAGGTTGTGTGTTATATTGTTGGTTTGAGCAGGTCTGTGGTGAGATTAGATTGTGTGTTATATTGTTGGTTTGAACAGGTCTGTGGTGAGATTAGGTTGTGTGTTATATTGCTGGTTTGAACAGGTCTGTGGTGAGGTTAGATTGTGTGTTATATTGTTGGTTTGAGCAGGTCTGTGGTGAGATTAGGTTGTGTGTTACATTGTTGGATTGAGCAGGTCTGTGGTGAGGTTAGATTGTGTGTTATATTGTTGGTTTGAGCAGGTCTGTGGTGAGGTTAGATTGTGTGTTATATTGTTGGTTTGAGCAGGTCTGTGGTGAGATTAGGATGTCTTATATTATTAGTTTGAACAGGTCTGTGGTGAGATTAGGTTGTGTGTTATATTGTTGGTTTGAACAGGTCTGTGGTGAGATTAGGTTGTGTGTTATATTGTTGGTTTGAGCAGGTCTGTGGTGAGGTTAGGTTGTGTTTTATATTGTTGGTTTGAGCAGGTCTGTGGTGAGATTAGGTTGTGTGTTATATTGTTGGTTTGAACAGGTCTGTGGTGAGATTAGGTTGTGTGTTATATTGTTGGTTTGAACAGGTCTGTGGTGAGATTAGGTTGTGTGTTATATTGTTGGATTGAACAGGTCTGTGGTGAGATTAGGTTGTGTGTTATATTGTTGGTTTGAGCAGGTCTGTGGTGAGATTAGGTTGTGTGTTATATTGTTGGTTTGAGCAGGTCTGTGGTGAGATTAGGTTGTGTGTTATATTGCTGGTTTGAGCAGGTCTGTGGTGAGATTAGGTTGTGTGTTATCCTACTGGTCATTCCTTAAACAAGCAACACATTTCTTCCAGAATTGTTCCCCAAAATTCTAAAAGTCAGCTGTTTTTCATGCCTTCATGTATTATCAAATTTGAATCAGAAATCAACACCTTCAGTAAAGGAGATTATGTTTGTTGCAGCATGTATTTTAGGTTAACAACATTTTATCATATTCATGATTATACACACTTAAATACATTTGATTATTTTTACAAAACAATAATGAAGCTGCTTGGTAAATGGAGCAAGTCTGACTAATTATAGCACCAGGTAGGGTATTTTAACATTTTACTAGAGGAACTTTTAACAAGTGAAAGAATTGCACAATTTGGGGATGTGGTATTAACTTTTAAATTTGCTAAACATGTATTGGTCAGACTTCGGCGAATAGCGTAGATCCAGGTGTAACTGTCAAATCAAGGTCAGTGCTGTTTGCTGCTGAGTCTTGAGCAATAGTTTAAGTTAATATCCATGTTAATGGCAAATTACCAAGGTTTGAGTTGATAAACAAATGTAGCCTGACATAGGGGTTAATGAAGCATGCAAACCTTCTCATTATTGAAGTGCTTTATTGATGGAGCTAATTCTTACCCCTCAGACCAAACTTGTTTGATTAAAACAGAAACAATATAAAGTTGATAGTCTGCATATGTTTGTAACAATGAATAGAATTATTAAATGTCTTTGTTTTCAAGGTGCAATCTACTTTGTTTTCTTTATTTCTTTTTTATGTGTCATCCCTATCATTTCTTCATCATTTTTACACTTTACTTGCATGTGTATACCTTGTCTATTTCAAACTTTAGTTATATTATATTGCATATTATATTGCATAAATCTTAGAATCATTTCATATTTTCCTATTTATATTATTAATACATGGCTCAATAATAACAACAGAATGTAGAGTACATGCCAAGTAAGGGACATAGCAGAATACAAACATTGTTCTTGCATAAGGAATGTAACATTCTGAGTTTGGGTTTTAAAAACAGAAAGCTGTAAGAAATTATTCATCTAAAACTACAAAATGATAGAAAACTTCAGCTGTACAGCAATAATGTTCTTAACGCAAAACAAGTGTAATAGAAAATCTTGAAATTTGACAACACAAATTTCAAATTTTAAGAAAATTCTCCATCCTGTTTTAAATTTATGCTTTTTTTTAAATTTTAAAATTGTTTTGCTATTGAGTATCATTCGAAAACAAATAAGACAAACGAACCCAAATGAACCAAACATGTTATTTGATTGGTTTGAGTCAATTTATCCTTAATATTTAATCAATTGTTTACAAACCTTACACATTTAGAGACTGATTTTCTCATTCTATTTGCTTACCACAGGTGTATTATTAAAAAATCACCTATGTATATTCATTTGTGCTAAGTTTAATTACAAATATATACCTACCAGGTTATAAATTTGTAACTAAACTTAGCACAAATCATACATTTAAAATCCAAAAGGTAAAAATAATTTAATGCATGTGTTGTTTGATTTTACAACTAAAATGTGTTTATTGTTCAAAGATTGTTTGTTTTGTACAGAGAGAATTGATATTGTTTCACTGTCATTTTTTTATAAAAAGGGAAACAGAAGTATGTGTATGATAAGTAAATAAGCTTCTTTATCAGAAATTAAGGAAAATATTTAATGGGATTCATGAAATCATATGAATACAGTTTAATAATTTGCATAAAATGAAAGGAACTTATGAATATGATGCTTTTGAAAAAGTAAACATTTTTTAATGAGAAAACCAAAATGATTAATTTTTTTTTTATGAAAACAGATGTAAAAATTAAGGATTTTTTTATAATGTGAAGGTAAAATATTTAATGCTTTTAAGAAAACAATTTCATGAAAGAAGAAAAATGTATTTGAACCAAATAAATAGTGAAGATCTTACGGAAACCAAAAAAAAATAAAAATTTGTTAAATTGAAATATAGTAAAATCAATATTACATTTTTTCTATAAGTAGACAAAAAAGGATATTGTCTTGTTAGTAATAGAATGAAAAATTAGTTTCTCACCATCATCTTTATCAAGAAAAAATGTAAAAAGTTCTTGCGTCTACATATTATAAGCAAAAAAAGACTAATAGTCTGCTAGAAGAGGAAATGACAGCCCCCATTAATCAGTTATCCAAGCAGTTAGATATAAGTTTCAATGCTTTGTTTCTTGACTGCACACTTTGTAATCTTATCACCAGGAATATGTTGTCAACACTTCTTGCTGTGCTGGTCCTAGAAGTCCTGTTATATTGCTGTAATCATTATGGTAGACAGATCCTTCTGTGCCCAATTATTGAATAATAATTAGATAATTGATTTGATTTGAGTTACCAGTATTTCAAAATTGTTAGTTTTGATAGTTATTTAAAAATTATTTTATTGGGCTTTTAACAAAAACAACAAAATGAATGGAGTATAATTGATCTTATGTATTTATCTTTATTTAAACTTTTAAAATAGCATTTCCATACAGAAAAGTAGTATCAGTTTTCCTTTCTTTGATTTGAAAAGGTTAAATTGTTCTTCTCTTTGAGGTTTTACTGTCATATCATAAACCTGCAGCAATAAAAACAACATTTAGACATACGTGGTTGTAACGATGTATTATAATGCACATTAATTATTGTTGTGACAGAGTTCCTTGTTAGGCTTCTTATTGTGATATTATTGTAGACATTCGTGCATGTTGTGCACAAGATTAATTAGCCACAGAAAGTTATGTGACATTTACTTGTTTGAGTCAGTTTATTTAAATACCAGACACATTTATCTTTCGTAATATGACTGACTGACTTTAGTTTTCAGACTTGAGTTCTCCTATTGCTTGATTCTAAGTTTAATGGAATATGAACAAAAAACAAAAAAGTTTTAGTTATTTATTTGTTTAAACTATTTTAACATTTCTTAATTGTATTGACAGCATAGAAAGTATTATTATTTTGGTGTCTTTGTCAGTCTAGATTGACTTTCATTTAGATTAGTCTAATGATAATTTAAACACAAAGTGATGTTGACTTTTTCATTGCCAAAATGTTTTTTGATGTCTTACTTAATTATTTTATTTGTTTATTATGCTTTTTTTTTATCAAAGTGCACATATTTCAGTTGCACAGAGTTTAGTTTCTTCCACCCTTTTTCAAGTTCAAAACTATTTGTTTATTGCTGATGGCAAAACATTTTTTTCTTTCGTTAATAATCCTTTCTGATGCCCTACCAAATAATCATACTCGCAGTAAAGCTTGTCTTTTAAAAATCACAGAATTAACAAAAAATGCTGTCTTTGTTTTTTGACAATTAACAAGTGAACAAATTTAGAAAAAGTTAAAATGAATATTATAAACAGAACCATTAAGTCCCACTTCCTGGGTAGAACCAGTACCCATGTAGAAGCTTCTTGGATCAATATGCAGGTAATAGCCCTACCAAGGACTAACATCTTGTGGTGTGTTGGGTGTCAGATCAAATACTTTACAATCCAGAGTCAACTCTTGATAGCTGGAACTTGGCAAAAGTTCTAGTCCGCACTTAAAATGTGAAGTTCAGAGATCTTATTTGTGTAGCAAAATATATTTTATTTATAACTTAAGAGAGAATTACTGCAGTGTATTGTTTATATACTGCATGATTAGCAGTTCCTGTTACAAAGATATATAAAGCCAGACAAACTATCTCCTACAGATACACTTTACCTATTGCACAGAGCTTTAAAAATTAATGACTTATGTGTCTACTTTCTCAGAACAACATGTTTCATTCCTTTAGTTTAATTGATAGAGACCTTTTGCTGTTTAAATGGAAATTGTTTTTATTTTACTTTTATGAAAATGTGAATGTTTTCTTTTTTCTCAATTTATTTCTAATTAGAATTTTGAATTAATTTCGACTCTCACGCATTCCTTCTGTACTCATAAACTTTTACATTGATAGAAAAATGATCAAAAAGAACTATATTTTCAGCCTAGAGAAATTGTTTGTTTTTGTAATTGCTTTTGTAAGTGCCTTAATTTGTATAAATGCTGTATTGATGCTAAATGCTATGTTGTTCTTTACATGTTTATATATACTGTAGCTTTTGTTATTTAAAACAAATGTTAATAATAATGATGGCTATAGTAATAATGATGTTGATAATGATGGCAATAGTAATAATGATGTTGATGTTGATAATGATGGCAATGGTAATAATGATGTTGATGTTGATAATGATGGCAATGGTAATAATGATGTTGATGTTGATAATGATGGCAATGGTAATAATGATGTTGGTGTTGATAATGATGGCAATGGTAATAATGATGTTGGTGTTGATAATGATGGCAATGGTAATACAAATGTAATAATGTTGATGTTGATAATGATGGCATTTTTTATAATGATGTTGATGTTGATAATGATATATACAATGTTGATGATGAATATGAAAGAAGAGGAAAGAAAAGAAAAGGAAAATATGTATGAAGTAATGATAATAACTTATTTAAAAAATGCCAATATTTATATTAGAGAAGCAAACTTGAAATACCTGTTTAAATAGTGAATTTCTCAAAGAGAAAAGTCTGCAACTCCGATTGTGAAAGGTATATCCTTGTACAGATAGTTGTAGGATCACTGTATCACATCCTGTCTCTCGCTAGTTCCATAATTAACTGTCCACTCTGTTCAGCTGTATTAGTTATTCCACCTTAGCATTTGAAAAGTGATTAAAGGCTGCATTAATTAATTACCTTTTCCTGTCAAACATTGAGATTTTAATTTGTTGAATAATCACTTAGTAACTATATAAGTTAACTGCTCTTTCAGATGATTTTGATATTCAATAGTCCTCATCTATTCTAATCTTTCTAAACATTTAACATTTTAAAATTTACCATTTAGTCTACTAAGACATAAGCTTCCAAATTTTAAGAAAGACAAAAAATAAAACAGCCTACAAAAAAAAAGTCTCAAACTGCACAAAATATCCAACAATTTTCTTTAAAACTATTGATATAACATTATCCCCTTCATCCCTATAATAATAATAATCATCATCATCAGCAGCAACAGCAACGCAGCAGCAATAGCTGTCCTAAACTGTATAATAAGGTGGTGATGTATTGTTTGACTCCTGACTGAAGCTACATGTAGTTGACAGGTGTGAACAAGATAGTTGAATGCGGCTGCTCAAGTCATGTCCTCTAGATATCTATCCACTTCTCTCCAGTAGTTGCTGATGCTTAGCCTCCATCAATTCAATCTCTTGTTGATCAAGCCTCTCTGATCATCACCTACTATCACTGAAGCCCAGCAGTCGATGTACAGTATTGGGATTAAAGTAACCATATATTGGCTGCTATAAAAATCTTCCACCATACCATATCTGGTGTTTGTCATGATCATGTAATGTGACTTGTTAAGAGAGTTTTTTGTTTTGTAGGCGCCTCCTCTTCCTCCTCCTCTTCAACATAGTGGTAGTGATAGAAGTAGTATAGTTATAGTAGTTAACTTGTAGTAGTAGTAGTAGCAGTAGCAGCAGCAGTAGTAGCAGTAGACGCAATAGCAGCAGCAGCAGTAGCAGCAGCAGTAGTAGCAGCAGCAGCAGTAGTAGCAGCAGTAGCAATAGTAGTAGTAGTCTTATTTCACTGCTAACTATGACTTAGGAGTATTTTAGTATTTGCTGTAAAATGTTCTACATTGATATCATTAGCTGCAATATCATGAACCTGCACCTCTATGATTCCCCATCGCAAAAAACTATGTTGTTGATATTAAAAGTGGCTTTTTGGTGTTGAAGAATTGCAGACCGGTTAAAAATAAAAACATTTATACAGAATTGCTTGTTACTGTGGTCCAGTGCTACTATTCTCACCGTGATCTGATCATTGAAGTGACTCTTTACCCATATTGACTATTATAGCCCATGTTTAGATAGTTCTATCTTTAAATGCACATGTCTGGTATAAAGGCCTGATTGCCAGATGAGTACAAGTATTGAAAAATATTTGGAAAGGTTGAATCTGACTTTAGTGGATGTATTTTACTAGGCTGCTCCAATGGCTTATTGTAAGGTAGTCTTGTGTATCTGTGACATCCAGACTTTTTAAACAAGTCCAAGTTAAGTAATAAAGAGTTCATTAATAAAAGATGGTTCAATCCTTTACCTTAAGGTGACTAACCGGACATATAGTTTAATTCTTTACCTTAAAGTTACTAAACAGACATATAGTTCAATCCTTTACCTTAAGGTGACTAACCGGACATATAGTTTAATTCTTTACCTTAAAGTTACTAACCAGACATATAGTTCAATCCTTTACCTTAAAGTGACTTACCAGACATAAAGTTTAATTCTTTACATGTACCTTAAAGTGACTAACCAGACATATAGTTCAATTCTTTACCTTGTAGTGACTAACCAGGCATATAGTTTTTCAGTTTTAGAAACAATCAAGCTTTCAGTTATCTTTTCAAGCAGCCAACTTTTTAAACTTATAATGATCCATTGAAGTCAACTTTGATCAATTTAATTTTTTTAAATAAACACGAACAATAAATGGGGGGTGCCCGCGGCCAAGCGGTTAGAGTTTCTGACTTGAAACTCCTCAGCCCCTCACTGCATGGGCTTGAGTTCCGGTCTGGGCGAGACCTTTCATGTGGGGAGGTTTTCCAGATAACCTGTGGTGCGCCAGTGGTTCTACCCAGACATAAGTCTGGGGTCTTCTGCCAACAATAATTAGCTGGACGTTGCCAATATGACCATAATCATGTCAGTGCGACGTAACAAAAACAAAACAAAAACAAAACAAACATTTAATGTGTGCATAAAGAGAAATTTGTCTTGTTCATAAAAATTAACAATACGATTTCTTGTGTTTTTTATGACCCCAAGACAGACTTGCTGTAAATTATGTGCATGTTCAGGACTGGTAAGATATAATTATGAATGATTAAATCACTTGTCATCATTGTTAGCTCCACTTATAAAAGAAAACATACGTATATAAGTTACCTTCTTTTCCTTTCTTTACATGTTCCACTCTGTTATCAGATGCATGTCCCTTTAACACCTGCGTAGGTATGAACAACATGAACAGTTCATTAAAAAAAAAATGAAGATCTTTTTCATATACAAATTCAAATGCTACATAAAGGCATATGTATCAACTAACTGTAAGTGTATATGATTTGATTACATTTATCTTTCCCTGCTTTAATTGCAATTTGGCTTTTAACTCCTCACTCCATAACATAAAAACCATTGCCCTTTTATATCCCTGTCTTCAGTAACTTGACATCTTTAATAGTCATCATTCTTTAATATTCGCCTCTCCATACTTCTAATGACCATTGTGCCTTTACATCCCTCTCTTAATCACATGATTACTGTAATAATCAATGGTCTTCTACATTTCTTTAACTTATTGAACCATTGTTACTTTACATTTCTCTCTTTAATAACCGGATAACTGATTATGCTTCCCAAATAATTGGACAGTGGAGCCTATAATTGCTGCTTTTTCCATCCATCATTCTGTCCATCTATCTTGCCATCTGTCCATCACACTTTTGTCCAGGCTGTATCTAAACAACTTCTGGCTTGAATTCACTGAAACTTAATGGGAAGCTTCACCAAAAACTGCAATGTGTATATTGTCTACACATTCTGTTTCAGTGATTTTTTATGGAGTTACTACCATTTTTAATTTTTAAAAAATGTGATACAGGACCATTGGTGTCACTGCTACTTCTCAGCAAAAGCCAGTTGGAATTCCCCGATACTTTATTGGCAGCTTTGTTAATAAGTGCAGATGTGCACTTTCTGGTTAAATGATTTTTAGCTCACCTGAGCACAACGTGCTTAAGGGGAGTTTTTCTGATACCGCTTCGTTCGTTGTCCGTCGTTCTGTGTCAACATTTTAGCTTGAGAACATGCTAGAGGCCACAGTTTTTATCCGATCTTCACCAAACTTGGTTCAGAATGTCTGTCTGCAAGAAATCTTGGATGAGTTCATTGTTGGGTCACCTGGGGTCAAAAAGTCGGTCACTAGGTCAAATTTTAGGAAAAACTTGTGAACACACTAGAGACCACCTTTATAGACCAATCTTTACCAGACTTGGTAAGATTGTTTGTCTACATAAAATCTTGGATGAGTTTGTAACTGGGTCATGTGGGGTCAAAAAGAAGGTCACTAGGTCAAATCTAGAAAAAGCTTGTGAACACACTAGAGGCCACATTTATAGGCTAATCTTTATCAAACTTTGTCAGAATGTTTGTCTGCATTAAATCTTGGATTAGTTCGTTAATGAGTCATGTGGGGTCCAATTTTCGAAAAAGCTTTTGAACACACTAGAGGCCCCATTTATGACCCAGTCATCACCAAACTAGAATGTTTGCATGCGTGAAATATTGGATGAGTTCATAACTTGGTCACGTGGGTTCAAAAAGTAGGTCACCAGGTCAAATCTTAGAAAAAGCTTGTGAACACACTAGAGACCACATTTATAGTCCAATCTTCATCAAACTTGGTCAGAATGTTTGTCTGCATGAAATCTTGGCTGCGTTTATTATTGGGTCATGTGGGGTGAACAAATAGTTCTCTAGGTCAAATCTCAGAAAAGCCTTTTGAATACACTAGTAGTACTAATTTATGGCACAATCTTCACCAAACTTGATCATAATGTTTGCCTGCATATAATCTTGGATGAGTTCATAACTGGGTCATGTGGGTCAAAAGGTAGGTCACTAGGTCAAATCTTTACAAAAACTTGTGAACACACTAGGGGACACATTTACAGGCCAATCTTCATCAAACTTGGTCAAAATGTTTGTCAGCATGAAACCTTGGTCAAGTTTATTATTGGGTCACATGGGGTCAAAAAAAGAGGTCACTAGGTCAAAACTTATAAAAAGGCATGTGAACATGCTAGAGGCCACATTCATAGCCCAATCTTCACCAAACTTGATCAGATTGTTTGTCTGCATGAAATCTTGGATGAGTATATTATTGGGTCACCTGGGGTCAACAACTAGTTTACTAGGTCAAATTTTAGGAAAACCTTGTGAAAACACTTAGAGGCCACATTGACCTCCCAATCTTCACCAAACTTGGCCAGAATGTTAGCCACTATATAATCTTACACATGTTTTGAAGTGAGTCATGTGGATTCAGTAGGTTAATAGGTAATTTTTTGTTAGAAAATGTTGTCAGCCCAGTGGCCACACTAATGGTCCATTCTTCACCAATGATTTCTAAAGTAAATAACTCTCAATTACTTGATGCCAGATATGAGCCTACTGCCAGATATGAGCCTACTGGAAGCCTCTGTCCTCAGGTGAGCGATTAAGGGCCACCATGGCCCTCTTGTTCAGAGTGAATGTCCTTTTCATTTTCTATATATCTAATATATTACAGTATGTCTGTCCAACTGCTTTTGCCTGGCTATAACTCAGCAACCACTGAATTGAATTCAATAAAACTTTATTGGCAGCTTCACTTACATTAATAGATGTGCATGTTTTCAGCCTTTATCAGCTGAGTGATTTGTTTTATGGAGTTATTGCCATTTTTATTTCTGTATGACTTGATATTGGACCAACTTGTTGGTGGACTTTCACATAGTATAAGGCAAGCAACAAGTGACAGTTTATGTTTATTGAGTTAAAGATCTTTCCTTCTTTCCCCATAATACCCCTCTGGGAGCTTCTATTGGTTCTACAGATATCTTACATAATCATAGTTTCACATTTCTCTCTTCATTAACATGGTAAAACTTTATAACCATTGTTCTGTTATATTTCCTTTTCAGAAACTGGATAATGATTATGTTATAACTATTGTTACCTGACATATCTATCTTTAATAACTTTATTACATTTATCACATTGTGGTTACTTTTATGTCTGATGATTATGTAAATATGATTGAATTATATAGACCAGACATGTACAATGTCCAGAACGTATAATGGCAGTAACCATTATACAATGTCCAAACATGTATAATGGCAGTAACCACTATACAATGTCCAGACATATATAATGGCAGTAACTATTATACCATGTCCAGACATGTATAATTATAGCAGTAACTATTATACAATGTCCAGACATATATAATGGCAGTAACTATTATACACTGTCCAGACATGTATAATGGCAGTAACCACTATACAATGTCCAGACATATATAATGGCAGTAACTATTATACAATGTCCAGACATGTATAATAGCAGTAAGTATTATACAATGTCCAGACATATATATTGGCAGTAACTATTATACAATGTCCAGACATATATAATGGCAGTAACTATTATACAATGTCCAGACATGTATAATAGCAGTAACTATTATACAATGTCCAGACATATATATTGGCAGTAACTATTATACAATGTCCAGACATATATAATGGCAGTAACCATTATACACTGTCCAGTCATGTATAATGGCAGTAACTATTATACAATGTCCAGACATGTATAATAGCAGTAACTATTATACAATGTCCAGACATATATATTGGCAGTAACTATTATACAATGTCCAGACATGTATAATAGCAGTAACTATTATACAATATCCAGACATATATAATGGCAGTAACTATTATACAATGTCTGGACATGTATAATGGCAGTAACTATTATACAATGTCCAGACATGTATAATGGCAGTAACTATTATACAATGTCCAGACATATATAATGGCAGTAACCATTATACAATGTCCAGACATATATAATAGTGGGTAACTATTATACAATGGCTAGACATATATAATGGCAGTAACCATTATACACTGTCCAGTCATGTATAATGGCAGTAACTATTATACAATGTCCAGACATGTATAATAGCAGTAACTATTATACAATGTCCAGACATATATATTGGCAGTAACTATTATACAATGTCCAGACATGTATAATAGCAGTAACTATTATACAATATCCAGACATATATAATGGCAGTAACTATTATACAATGTCTGGACATGTATAATGGCAGTAACTATTATACAATGTCCAGACATGTATAATGGCAGTAACTATTATACAATGTCCAGACATATATAATGGCAGTAACCATTATACAATGTCCAGACATATATAATAGTGGGTAACTATTATACAATGGCTAGACATATATAATGGCAGTAACCATTATACACTGTCCAGTCATATATAATGGCAGTAACTATTATACTATATCCAGACATATATAATGGCAGTAACTATTATACAATGTCCAGACATATATAATGGCAGTAACTATTTTACAATGTCCAGACATGTATAATGGCAGTAACTATTAGATATTGTTGATCTTGTGATGAAGCTACTTCAGAATGATGTTGTTCAATATATATTGTATACGAGACATAATTAACTGGCACAGTTGGTGAGCAGATGATAGTAACTAAATTTCTAGGGTTTTACTTTACATCATTTTATTCAACAGGATCATTCAAATTGAGAGCAGTCCAACCTGGCATGTTAAGTGTACATGTAGCTAGCTGTCTAATAAAACATGTGTTGTAGTTGGGATGATGTTTGTCAGGTAAAGTTGGACATGTTTTTGAACAACTGTTACTCCTGTACTTAGTTAAAAACGAGTGTGCATGTGGTACCAAATGCTTGCAATATAGTGTACATATACATATACAGGAACTTAAACATGCTGGAAGTAATTTTTACTGTTGTTCGTTTAGAGAGCATCATTGCCACTATCATGACATTTTGCATTTGTTTAAATGATAACATTTGTTCTTGCTGCAAAAAATATTTTGCCACAACACTAAAGCTTTTTTAACATTCTGTCAAATGCTAGACTATTAATTTTTTTTTTTTTTTAAACTGAAAGTTGCTAGTGGCTTAAAGAGTAACTGTCAGCATCTGATACAAACCAATAAATATGATGACCCACACAGATGCCTGCACCTTTCACAAAAACTATGTGTACAACAGGAACTATGTACCAAACAACCAAACAAGGGTATGATAAATGGGATAAATGTATTTGTAGATTGTATTCAGGAAACAACATTATTCAAACTTTCTACACACTGTTCTATAAAGACTCTATAATACACAAAACATAGTAAGCTTGTTTGGCTAAAATTGCCACCACAGTTGTCAGGCTCCATAATGTTTACAATCAAATTTCAACTCAAACTGAGTAACGATTTTGGGTGATTTTTGGCAGGCAATTATAAGTTTATTTGGATTTAGGTAAGACTTGGTAAGGCATACATTGCTGCTTTCTTTATTCTTTTGTGCAGTATACTTAATGTTGTAAATTGTATTGTACATATTCCCTTTGCCTCATGAGCATTAAAATAACTTTAAAATAATAAATGATCAGTTGTTTTTCTGAGATACTGAATATGATAGCCAGGTATACTTAATGATGTCTAAATGACTAACAGAAAGGATTTCTATATATTCATAGTATTGCATTATCTATTAGATTGAAATTATTAAGAGCAAAGTTTTCTCATGAAATTATTGAGAGCAAAGTTTTCTCAGAACACATTTTATCACTTTTAGTCCTGATAATCTTTGACATTTTTATCATTAAAGATGCTAGCTGTCATGTTTTCCAAAGATGATGACTAATATACTGCTATTGTTGTGAAAAACAACACATTAGTTAAAGGATAGTCCAAAATGATGACAAAGGATACAGAATCACATTAAGGTAAAAAAGACAACAAAAAGGAAGATGATCCCCATTTTTTAAGGCCATGATGTAATTTTTGTATTTTTTATGAACTTGAAACTGCCTATAGCCTCCTTATGTATCACAATAAATGATTTTAATCTGTTAAAGTTTTGTATAGATGTTTTCCTCAGTTTTCAAAACAAACCAGATTTTTCCACAATCCTTGGCTTTTAAGCTTTATTCTTGTGCTTGTTTGGCTTCCCATGCTTAACATGCAGTTAGTAGTACTGCCAGGTAATATAAACATTCACCAGATAATTATCCTGTATATTGGGATGCACTAGTATAAGGCAAATCTGTTGCTGAGACCCCAGCAGTAGTTTGTATTAAGCTTTGCTTCTAGAAGATAAGGGGTTGACCACCTGTGACATTATGCATATAAGCTTTTCTATCTGTACATGTCCAATATGTTTTTCCATAATGAACAATAAATTATCGTAATTCATAACAGCATGTAGAGCATGTTCTCAATTTACTTCAAAGACAGAGTGGCCATGACCTCTGTTTCATTCATTGTGACCAAACATGTCATCTTTGTTCTCTTGACAGGCAGCAATAAGATACATCAGCTGACATGTAGACCTCATTGACCCATGAGACCTTAGGTTTATTACTGAGCCAATACAAAGTCAAGTTATTTGATGACAACTAAATGCAATGATAACAAGCTGTGTTTCTAGAGGCTCAGCGGCTAAATAGTGCAGATCTTGATCACACAGCTCCTAGCCCAAAACTGGCAGATCTTGATCATACAGCTCCTAGCCCAAAACTGGCAGATCTTGATCACACAGATCCTAGCCCCAAACTGGCAGATCTTGATCATACAGCTCCTAGCCCCAAACTGGCTGATCTTGATCACACAGCTCCTAGCCCAAAACTGGCAGATCTTGATCACACAGCTCCTAGCCCAAAACTGGCAGATCTTGATTACACAGCTCCTAGCCCAAAACTGGCTGATCTTGATCATACAGATCCTATCCCAAAACTGGCAGATCTTGATCACACAGCTCCTAGCCCAAAACTGGCTGATCTTGATCATACAGATCCTATCCCAAAACTGGCAGATCTTGATCACACAGCTCCTAGCCCAAAACTGGCAGATCTTGATCACACAGCTCCTAGACCCAAACTGGCTGATCTTGATCTCACAGCTTCTAGCCCAAAACTGGCAGATCTTGATCACACAGCTCCTAGCCCAAAACTGGCAGATCTTGATCACACAGCTCCTAGCCCAAAACTGGCTGATCTTGATCACACAGATCCTATCCCAAAACTGACAGATCTTGATCACACAGCTCCTAGCCCAAAACTGGCTGATCTTGATCATACAGATCCTATCCCAAAACTGGCAGATCTTGATCACACAGCTCCTAGCCCAAAACTGGCAGATCTTGATCACACAGCTCCTAGACCCAAACTGGCTGATCTTGATCTCACAGCTTCTAGCCCAAAACTGGCAGATCTTGATCACACAGCTCCTAGCCCAAAACTGGCAGATCTTGATCACACAGCTCCTAACCCAAAACTGGCTGATCTTGATCACACAGCTCCTAGCCCAAAACTGGCTGATCTTGATCACACAGCTCCTAGCCCCAAACTGGCTGATCTTGATCACACAGCTCCTAGCCCCAAACTGGCTGATCTTGATCACACAGCTCCTAGCCCAAAACTGGCTGATCTTGATCACACAGCTCCTAGCCCCAAACTGGCAGATCTTGATCACACAGCTCCTAGCCCCAAACTGGCAGATCTTGATCTCACAGCTTCTAGCCCAAAACTGGCAGATCTTGATCACACAGCTCCTAGCCCCAAACTGGCTGATCTTGATCTCACAGCTTCTAGCCCAAGACTGGCTGATCTTGATCACACAGCTCCTAGCCCGAAACTGGTAGATCTTGATCATACAGCTCCTAGCCCAAAACTGGCTGATCTTGATCATCGCTATTTGCCTATTCCTTATTAATAGCCACTTGACCATGACTACCCAGGGTCAGTAAATATCTGGGAAAAAGTAGTGTGTGTGAAACAAATATGTATGTCTTAAGAGACCAGATGCATCAGTTTTGCCCATGCATACTTCAAATGTTAACATATACATTGTCATCTGTTTAATATTTTAAAATAAACATTTGTTAATGCAGATATACATGAAATGCAGATTTATGAATGAACAACATGGTGCAGGAATATCACTCAGTGACTTAAGGGGAAGAAGGAAGGTGAACAATGTTATAAGAATGGTGGTTAAATCAGTGAATGCAGGGTTGAATCAGTGATGGTGGAGTTTAATTAGTGAAGGTAGGACTTAATCATTGAAGTGGATCGAGTTTAATAAGTTATTGTAGGGCTTAATCATTGAAGTGGAGTTTAATTAGTGAAGGTAGGGCTTAATCATTGAAGGTGGAGTTTAATAAGTGACAGTAGGGCTTAAGCAGTGAAGGTGGAGTTTAATTAGTGAAGGTAGGGCATAATAAGTGATGGTGGAGTTTAATAAGTGAAGGTAGGGCTTAATCAGTGAGGGTTGAGTTTAATTAGTTATGGTAGGCCTTAATCAGTGAAGGTGGAGTTTAATTAGTTATGGTAGGCCTTAATCAGTGAAGGTGGAGTTTAATTAGTGAAGGTAGGGTTTAATCAGTGAAGGTGGAGTTTAATTAGTTATGGTAGGTCTTAATCAGTGAAGGTGGAGTTTAATTAGTTATGGTAGGCCTTAATCAGTGAAGGTGGAGTTTAATTAGTTATGGTAGGCCTTAATCAGTGAAGGTGGAGTTTAATTAGTGTAGGTAGGCCTTAATCAGTGAAGGTAGAGTTTAATCAATAATAGTCAGATTAAACCAGGGAAGGCGGGATTAAATCAGTGAAGGTTGAGTTTAATCAGTAAAGGTATACATGTTAAAAAAAACATGACCTCCAGGGGCGTGGTCATTTTCCATGTATAGGGCTATAAAGGAAAACTTAGAAAATATTCTTGTCAGAAATTACAATAGCTAGATCCTTGATATTTAATGCACATTTACCTTGGATGGCCCCGTGTGAAGACTGTTCAGAAAATTCTGATCTGTCTTAAAACATGGCCGCCAGGGGCATGGTCATTTTTCATTTATGACTGTATAGAAAAAACTTTGAAAATCTTGTCAGAAACTGCAAGAGATAGCGTCTTGATATTTAGTACACATGTTCCATGGATGGTCTTGTATCAAGATTATTCAAAGAATTCTTATCTGTCAAAAAACATGGCCACCAAGGGTGTGGCCATTTTCCATATATATGAATGAATATATAGGAAAACTTTAAAAATCTTATTGTCAAAAACTGCAAGAGCTAGAGTCTTGATATTTGGTGTACATGTTTCTCTTGTTGTCCTGTATCAAGATTGTTCAAAACATTTTGATCCATCAAATAAAATGGCCACAAAGGGTTTAGCCATTTTCCCTATATAAATGGATTGGAAACTTTGAAGATCTTCTTGTCAGAAACCGCAAGAGCTAGAGCTTTGATAATTGGTTTAGGTATTCCTTTAATGGCCTTGTATCAAGATTGTTCAAAGAATTTTGATCTGTCAAAAAGCATAGCCACAAGGGCTTAATGTTTAGGGCCCTCTTGTTCTCTGTAATGTCTCATCTCAGTTGTTTTTTGTCACTTTTACATGCTTTTTAACTTTCTTGTTGATATCTTTGTCTAGAGCTTAAGTTCAGTTTAAATATACATTCGAGTTCTCATATACTTGTCATATTTTCTTTTAAAAAATATCTTTGTAGACAGATACTTTTTGTTATCCATTGTTTAGTTTAGAAAACTGTAAAAATGAAGAAACAAATTTTCTCATGTTTTCTCATAAAATGATGTGGGTGTATATTTTCTCAAGAATTTTCAATCTAAACAGTATAAAATTGTGTAAGAAAACCTACCTTTTCTGTCAAATTATCTAACAGTACATATCCTTGATGTAGCTATTTTAAGAAACCATGTTCCTAAAATTTAAAAGTCCATTAAAGTACATACAATCTCAAAATAGATGATAACTTGGTACATAGAGCAATGGCTGTACTATGTCCACAGTCTTATTAGTATTTTACTTATTTATAGATAGAACCATGTATAACTGAATGTGGTTATTATTTCCTTTTATTATAATGCATATTTTTAATATAAAATTGTGCAAACCAGACTACTATTTGGATACCAAACATTGTAAGAAAATATAAAAACTATGCAAATTATGAATTTAAATATTTGACCAGGATTGTAGAATATTACAAAAAAATATTATATTACTATGAAGGATGAAGTCTGTGGATTGTATAATATTCCAATAGTTGCACACTTTCTAATCACACACAATGTGTTGAAGAAACATACCTGGAGCTTATAAAGGTATTAATCAGCAGACTGGGTTACTGCGTGGACCCTTAACACCAATCCTGGACCTTACAAAGATATTCATCAGCAGACTGGGTTACTGCATGGACCCTGAACACCAATCCTGGACCTTACAAAGATATTCATCAGCAGACTGGGTTACTGCATGGACCCTGAACACCAATCCTGGACCTTACAAAGATATTCATCAGCAGACTGGGTTACTGCGTGGACCCTTAACACCAATCCTGGACCTTACAAAGGTATTCATCAGTAGACAGGGTTACTGCATGGACCCTGAACAACCAATCCTGGACCTTACAAAGGTATTCATCAGCAGACTGGGTTACTGCATGGACCCTGGACACCAATCCTGGACCTTACAAAGATATTCATCAGCAGACTGGGTTACTGCATGGACCCTGAACACCAATCCTGGAGCTTCTAAAAGTATTCATCAGCAGACTGGGTTACTGCAGGGACCCTGGACACCAATCCTGGACCTTAACAAGGTAATCATTAGCAGACTGGGTTATTGCATGGACCCTGAACCCCAATCCTGGAGTTTATAAAGGTATTTATCCGCAGACTGGGTTATTCATCAGTAGACAGGGTTACTGCGTGAACCCTGAACAACCAATCCCGGACTTTACAAAGGTATTCATCAGCAGACTGGGTTATTGCATGGACCCTGAACCCCAATCCTGGAGTTTACAAAGGTATTCATCAGCAGACTGGGTTATTGCTTGGACCCTGAACCCCAATCCTGGAGTTAACAAAGGTATTCATCAGCAGACTGGGTTACTGCATGGTCTCTGAACCCCAATCCTGGAGTTTGCAAAGGTATTCATCAGCAGACTGGGTTACTGCATGGTCCCTGAACACCAATCCTGGAGTTTACATAGGTATTCATTAGCAGACTGGGTTATTGCATGGTCCCTGAACACCAATCCTGGAGTTTATAAAGGTATTCATCAGCTGACTGGGTTATTGCTTGGACCCTGAACCCCAACCCTGGAGTTTACAAAGGTATTCATCAGCAGACTGGGTTATTGCTTGGACCCTGAACCCCAACCCTGGTGTTTACAAAGGTATTCATCGGTAGACTGGGTTACTGAATGGTCCCTGAACACCAATCCTGGAGCTTATAAAGGTATTCATCGGTAGACTGGGTTACTGAATGGTCCCTGAACACCAATCCTGGAGCTTATAAAGGTATTCATCAGCAGACTGGGTTATTGCTTGGACCCTGAACCCCAACCCTGGAGTTTACAAAGGTATTCATCGGTAGACTTGGTTACTGCATGGTCCTAAATGTGCTAGACCTGGTAAAAGCCCACTTCACAGTTGACTGTGGGCTTTGTGGCTTTTATGTTTATGGCTTCTTTGATCCATCTCTAGAATAAAAACAAATGTTCCTAGTTCCTGATTGTCAAATTGTCATATTATCTGGTGATATAGTTTATCAAAGTTTCAGCAGTAGTATGTCCTAGTCTCAGCTGTAGTATGTCCTAGTCTCAGCAGTAGTATGTCTTAGTCTCAGCAGTAGTATGTCCTAGTCTCAGCAATAGTATGTCCTAGTCTCAGCAATAGTATGTCCTAGTCTCAGCTGTAGTATGTCCTAGTCTCAGCTGTAGTATGTCTTAGTCTCAGCTGTAGTATGTCTTAGTCTCAGCAATAGTATGTCCTAGTCTCAGCAGTAGTATGTCCTAGTCTCAGCTGTAGTATGTCCTAGTCTCAGCTGTAGTATGTCTTAGTCTCAGCAGTAGTATGTCCTAGTCTCAGCAATAGTATGTCCTAGTCTCAGCAGTAGTATGTCCTAGTCTCAGCTGTAGTATGTCCTAGTCTCAGCTGTAGTATGTCCTAGTCTCAGCTGTAGTATGTCCTAGTCTCAGCTGTAGTATGTCCTAGTCTCAGCTATAGTATGTCCTAGTCTCAGCTGTAGTATGTCGTAGTCTCAGCTGTAGTATGTCCTAGTCTCAGCAGTAGTATGTCCTAGTCTCAGCAATAGTATGTCATAGTCTCAGCTGTAGTATGTACTAGTCTCAGCTGTAATATGACCTAGTCTCAGCTGTAGTATGTCCTAGTCTCAGCTGTAGTATGTCATAGTCTCAGCTGTAGTATGTCATAGTCTCAGCAGTAGTATGTCCTAGTCTCAGCTACAGTATGTCCCAGTCTCAGCTGTAGTATGTCCTAGTCTCAGCTGTAATATCACCTAGTCTCAGCTATAGTATGTCCTAGTCTCAGCTGTAGTATGTCATAGTCTCAGCTGTAGTATGTCCTAGTCTCAGCTATAGTATGTCCTAGTCTCAGCTGTAGTATGTCCTAGTCTCAGCAATAGTATGTCATAGTCTCAGCTGTAGTATGTCGTAGTCTCAGCTATAGTATGTCCTTGTCTCAGCAATAGTATGTCATAGTCTCAGCTGTAGTATGTCATAGTCTCAGCTGTAGTATGTCGTAGTCTCAGCTATAGTATGTCCTAGTCTCAGCTGTAGTATGTCCTAGTCTCAGCTGTAGTATGTCCTAGTTTCAGCTGTAGTATGTCCTAGTCTCAGCAATAGTATGTCCTAGTCTCAGCTGTAGTATGTCGTAGTCTCAGCTATAGTATGTCCTAGTCTCAGCTGTAGTATGTCCTAGTTCCAGCTGTAGTATGTCCTAGTCTCAGCTATAGTATGTCATAGTCTCAGCTGTAGTATGTCGTAGTCTCAGCTATAGTATGTCCTTGTCTCAGCAATAGTATGTCATAGTCTCAGCAATAGTATGTCATAGTCTCAGCTGTAGTATGTCGTAGTCTCAGCTATAGTATGTCCTTGTCTCAGCAATAGTATGTCCTAGTCTCAGCTATAGTATGTCCTTGTCTCAGCAATAGTATGTCATAGTCTCAGCTGTAGTATGTCATAGTCTCAGCTGTAGTATGTCCTAGTCTCAGCTATAGTATGTCCTAGTCTCAGCAATAGTATGTCATAGTCTCAGCTGTAGTATGTCGTAGTCTCAGCTATAGTATGTCCTTGTCTCAGCAATAGTATGTCATAGTCTCAGCAATAGTATGTCATAGTCTCAGCTGTAGTATGTCCTAGTCTCAGCTGTAGTATGTCCTAGTCTCAGCTATAGTATCCTAGTCTCAGCTGTAGTATGTCCTAGTCTCAGCTGTAGTATGTCCTAGTCTCAGCTGTAGTATGTCCTAGTCTCAGCTGTAGTATGTCCTAGTCTCAGCTGTAGTATGTCCTAGTCTCAGCTGTAGTATGTCCTAGTCTCAGCTGTAGTATGTCCTAGTCTCAGCTGTAGTATGTCCTAGTCTCAGCTGTAGTAAGTCCTAGTCTCAGCTATAGTATGTCCTAGTCTCAGCTGTAGTATGTCCTAGTCTCAGCTATAGTATGTCCTAGTCTCAGCTGTAGTATGTCCTAGTCTCAGCTGTAGTATGTCTTAGTCTCAGCTGTAGTATGTCCTAGTCTCAGCTGTAGTATGTCTTAGTCTCAGCTGTAGTATGTCCTAGTCTCAGCAATAGTATGTCATAGTCTCAGCTGTAGTATGTCATAGTCTCAGCTGTAGTATGTCCTAGTCTCAGCTATAGTATGTCATAGTCTCAGCTATAGTATGTCCTAGTCTCAGCTGTAGTATGTCCTAGTCTCAGCTATAGTATGTCCTAGTCTCAGCTGTAGTATGTCATAGTCTCAGCTGTAGTATGTCCTAGTCTCAGCTGTAGTATGTCCTAGTCTCAGCTATAGTATGTCCTAGTCTCAGCTGTAATATGACCTAGTCTCAGCTGTAGTATGTCCTAGTCTTAGCTGTAGTATGTCCTAGTCTCAGCTGTAGTATGTACTAGTCTCAGCTGTAGTATGTCCTAATCTCAGCTATAGTATGTCCTAGTCTCAGCTGTAGTATGTCCTAGTCTCAGCTGTAGTATGTCCTAGTCTCAGCTGTAGTATGTCCTAGTCTCAGCTGTAGTATGTCCTAGTCTCAGCTGTAGTATGTCTTAGTCTCAGCTGTAGTATGTCCTAGTCTCAGCTATAGTATGTCTTAGTCTTAGCTGTAGTATGTCCTAGTCTCAGCTATAGTATGTCCTAGTCTCAGCTGTAGTATGTCCTAGTCTCAGCTGTAGTATGTCTTAGTCTCAGCTGTAGTATGTCCTAGTCTCAGCTGTAGTATGTCTTAGTCTCAGCTGTAGTATGTCCTAGTCTCAGCAATAGTATGTCATAGTCTCAGCTGTAGTATGTCATAGTCTCAGCTGTAGTATGTCCTAGTCTCAGCTATAGTATGTCCTAGTCTCAGCTATAGTATGTCCTAGTCTCAGCTGTAGTATGTCCTAGTCTCAGCTATAGTATGTCCTAGTCTCAGCTGTAGTATGTCATAGTCTCAGCTGTAGTATGTCCTAGTCTCAGCTGTAGTATGTCCTAGTCTCAGCTGTAGTATGTCCTAGTCTCAGCTGTAATATGACCTAGTCTCAGCTGTAGTATGTCCTAGTCTTAGCTGTAGTATGTCCTAGTCTCAGCTGTAGTATGTACTAGTCTCAGCTGTAGTATGTCCTAATCTCAGCTATAGTATGTCCTAGTCTCAGCTGTAGTATGTCCTAGTCTCAGCTGTAGTATGTCCTAGTCTCTGCTCAGTTGTGAGCTGCGACACTTTTGAGGATGGAGAACTCGGTGATGATGGTTCTTTCCAGACAAAATTTTATGATCTATCATGTTGGTGTACAAGTATTTCATTATCATCTATCATGTTGGTGTACAAGTATTTCATTATCATCTATCATGTTGGTGTACAAGTATTTCATTATCATCTATCATGTTGGTGTACAAGTATTTCATTATCATCTATCATGTTGGTGTACAAGTATTTCATTATCATCTATCATGTTGGTGTACAAGTATTTCATTATCATCTATCATGTTGGTGTACAAGTATTTCATTATCATCTATCATGTTGGTGTACAAGTATTTCATTATCATCTATCATGTTGGTGTACAAGTATTTCATTAGACAAATGATCTATCATGTTGGTGTACAAGTATTTCATTAGACAAATGATCTATCATGTTGGTGTACAAGTATTTCATTATCATCTATCATGTTGGTGTACAAGTATTTCATTAGACAAATGATCTATCATGTTGGTGTACAAGTATTTCATTAGAGAAATGATGTATCATGTTGGTGTACAAGTATTTCGTTAGACAAATGATCTATCATGTTGGTGTACAAGTATTTAGTTAGACAAATCATCTATTATGTTGGTGTACAAGTATTTCATTAGACAAATGATCTATCATGTTGGTGTACAAGTATTTCGTTACGACAAATGATCTATCATGTTGGTGTACAAGTATTTCATTAGACAAATGATCTATCATGTTGGTGTACAAGTATTTCATTAGACAAATGATCTATCATGTTGGTGTACAAGTATTTCATTGGACAAATGATCTATCATGTTGGTGTACAAGTATTTAGTTAGACAAATCATCTATTACGTTGGTGTACAAGTATTTCATTAGACAAATGATCTATCATGTTGGTGTACAAGTATTTCGTTACGACAAATGATCTATCATGTTGGTGTACAAGTATTTCATTAGACAAATGATCTATCATGTTGGTGTACAAGTATTTCATTAGACAAATGATCTATCATGTTGGTGTACAAGTATTTCATTAGACAAATGATCTATCATGTTGGTGTACAAGTATGTCAGTAGACAAATGATGTATCCTGTTGGTGTACAAGTATTTCAGTAGGCAAATAATCTTTCATGTTGGTGTACAAGTATTTCATAAGACATATGATCTATCATGTTGGTGTACAAGTATTTCAGTAAGCAAATGATCTTTCATGTTGGTGTACAAGTATTTCTTTAGACAAATGATCTACTATGTTGGTGTACAAGTATTTAGTTAAACAAATGATCTTTCATGTTGGTGTACATGTATTTCTTTAGACAAACGATCTATCATGTTGGTGTTCAAGTATTTCATTAGACAAATGATCTATCATGTTGGTGTACAAGTATTTCAGTAGACAAATGATGTATCCTGTTGGTGTACAAGTATTTCAGTAGGCAAATGATTTTTCATGTTGGTGTACAAGTATTTCATTAGACAAATGATCTATCATGTTGGTGTACAAGTATTTCAGTAGGCAAATGATGTAACCTGTTGGTGTACAAGTATTTCAGTAGGCAAATGATCTTTCATGTTGGTGTACAAGTATTTTCATAAGACAAATGATCTATCATGTTGGTGAACAAGTATTTAGTTAGACAAATGATGTATCCTGTTGGTGTACAAGTATTTCAGTAGGCAAATGATCTATCATGTTTGTGTACAAGTATTTCTTTAGACAAATGATCTATCATGTTTGTGTACAAGTAATTAGTTAGGCAAATCATCAATAATGTTGGTGTTCAAGTATTTAGTTAGACAAATGATGTATCCTTTTAGTGTACAAGTATTTAGTTAGACAAATCATCTATTATGTTGGTGTACAAGTATTTAGTTAGACAAATGAACTATTATGTTAGTGTACAAGTATTTTGTTAGACAAATGATCTATCATGTTGGTGTACAAGTATTTCATTAGACAAATGATCTATCATGTTAGTGTACAAGTATTTTGTTAGACAAATTATCTATCATGTCTGTGTACAAGTATTTCGTTAGACAAATGAACTATCATGTTAGTGTACAAGTATTTCGTTAGACAAATGATCTATCATGTTGGTGTACAAGTATTTCATTAGACAAATGATCTATCATGTTAGTGTACAAGTATTTTGTTAGACAAATTATCTATCATGTCTGTGTACAAGTATTTCGTTAGACAAATGATCAATCATGTTGGTGTACAAGTATTTCAGTAGACAAATGATGTATCCTGTTGGTGTACAAGTATTTCATTAGACAAATGATCTTTCATGTTGATGTACAAGTATTTATATAGAGAAATGATGTATCCTGTTGGTGTTCAAGTATTTCATTAGACAAATGATCTATCATGTTGGTGTACAAGTATTTCATTAGACAAATGATCTATCATGTTGGTGTACAAGTATTTCATTAGACAAATGATCTATCATGTTGGTGTACAAGTATTTCATTAGACAAATGATCTATCATGTTGGTGTACAAGTATTTCATTAGACAAATGATCTATCATGTTTGTGTACAAGTATTTCATTGGACAAATGATCTATTATGTTGGTGTACAAGTATTTCATTAGACAAATGATTTATCATGTTGGTGTACAAGTATTTCATTTGACAAATGATCTATCATGTTGGAGTACAAGTATTTCGTTAGACAAATGATTAATCATGTTGGTGTACAAGTATTTCATTAGACAAATGATCTATCATGTTGGTGTACAAGTATTTTGTTAGACAAATCATCTATTATGTTGGTGTACAAGTATTTCGTTAGACATATCATCTATTATGTTGGTGTACAAGTATTTCGTTAGACATATCATCTATTATGTTGGTGTACAAGTATTTCGTTAGACATATGAACTATTATGTTGGTGTACAAGTATTTTGTTAGACAAATGATCTATCATGTTGGTGTACAAGTATTTCATTAGACAAATGGTCTATCATGTCGGTGTACAAGTATTTCATTAGACAAATGATCTATCATGTTGGTGTAAAAGTATTTCATTAGACAAATGATTTATCATGTTGGTGTTCAAGTATTTCATTAGACAAATGATCTATCATGTTGGTGTACAAGTATTTCATTAGACAAATGATCTATCATGTTGGTGTAAAAGTATTTCATTAGACAAATGATCTATCATGTTGGTGTACAAGTATTTCATTAGACAAATGATCTATCATGTTGGTGTACAAGTATTTCATTAGACAAATGATCTATCATGTTGGTGTACAAGTATTTCATTAGACAAATGATCTATCATGTTGGTGTACAAGTATTTTTTAGACAAATGATGTATCATGTTGGTGTACAAGTATTTCATAAGACAAATGTTCTATCCTGTTGGTGTTCAAGTATTTCAGTAGACAAATGATGTATCCTGTTGGTGTTCAAGTATTTCATTAGAGAAATGATGTATCCTGTTGGTGTACAAGTATTTCATTAGACAAATGATCTATCATGTTGGTGTACAAGTATTTCGTTACGACAAATGATTTATCATGTTGGTGTTCAAGTATTTCATTAGAGAAATGATGTATCATGTTGGTGTACAAGTATTTCGTTACGACAAATGATCTATCATGTTGGTGTACAAGTATTTAGTTAGACAAATCATCTATTATGTTGGTGTACAAGTATTTTGTTAGACAAATGATCTATCATGTTGGTGTACAAGTATTTTATTAGACAAATGATGTATCCTGTTGGTGTACAAGTATTTAGTTAGACAATTGATCTATCATGTTGGTGTACAAATATTTCGTTAGACAAATGATCTATCATGTTGGTGTACAAGTATTTCATTAGACAAATGATCTATCATGTCGGTGTACAAGTATTTCTTTAGACAAATGATCTATCATGTTGGTGTACAAGTATTTCTTTAGACAAATGATCTATCATGTTGGTGTACAAGTATTTCATTAGACAAATGATCTATCATGTTGGTGTACAAGTATTTCATTAGACAAATGATCTATCATGTTTGTGTACAAGTATTTCATTAGACAAATGATATATCATATTGGTGTACAAGTAATTCTTTAGACAAATGATCTATCATGTTGGTGTACAAGTATTTCTTTAGACAAATGATCTATCATGTTGGTGTACAAGTATTTCGTTAAAGTGTCATTTAGTGTCTAGGGAGTTTATAAAAAAGAGAAACTTTAAGTAAAAAATTAATCTGAATGGCCTATAACATGCGAAAGAATGACATTGTGATTGAATATGCCTGGATCATTTGATATATTTTTATTCATCTACTGGTTTTCCTGGCTGTAGTGACTTTATAACTTTCTCAATAGCCCATAGTGGTACAATGTGTACCTTGTCTTGGTTCTTTTCTTCTAAGTCTGTAGTGATGTTGCTGGCTCTACCAACAGAAGGTTTTACTGCTGAAGTTTGTACTTAATAGGGTAGAGTGATTCTAAATCTAAGTATTGTTTACAGATAGAATGACTTGGCTTGCGGGATCTTACTGGTACCATGACTGTTTTTAATAGTGGTAGTATCTCAAAAGAAGCTTTTAGCCTTTTAAGACAATGTTTTTTTTATTAAAAATAATTTCAGCCATATTTTCTCCCGGTTATCATTGTAATCATCACAAGTCAAAACATGATGTGTATCACACAGAGGAAGGACTAATACTGATTGACCAGTACTCTGGCTTGCTTTAATTGGAATAAATCTCTCCAACTGGGACTTGAACCCACGAACTGAGGGGCTGAGATGTTACAAGATGCCAACAACGCTTACTCCTTGGTCACTGGCTACTTGTCAACATTGTGCCAATCACAATGATAAATAAAACTGCATAAACTGAACCTAGACTCAAAATTGCAGACAATAGACCATTGGAATGTCATATAACAGGTCCCTGATTCAAATGATAACCCACACCCACCCACCCACCAGCTTTTTAAAAGTTTTGCTTTTATTACATTTTGTCTACCATTTTGTTCCGTGTACTTTAAAGCACTTTTGATTTATATATTCATTGTAATGGTCTGTCGGAAATTGACTAGACACTTAAGATCAGATTTCAATATAATTGTGAAAAAGCTGTTGTATTTTCTTTTGTTGCCTTTTTGTAATTTAACTATCAAACAATTTCTGTGCCTAAAACAACAAACATTAATATTGGTGGATTTTTTTACCATTTGTTATTTACACTATAACTGTTTCTACTTTTTACTTCACCTAGGGGGTTTGTTTGCATTTTGAATGACTGAAGCTATTGAGTTTCTCTTATATATAGGGTAGCTAGGTTCCTGCCAGTCAGACTGATAACATGGCTGAATATAACGTTTCCATGTTATTTACAACTCAATCAATGTCATCAGGATTGTTCTGAAAAGGATAACTAATTATATCAGACAGTTATTCTTGTCTTGTCCATGGTCACATCTCCTCGCCTTGAAGTCTCTCTGATTAAGATTTACATCAATGAAACATTTGTTGATAATTATCAGCAATAAGAGGAAACATTGAATAAACCTATTTTTGATAAAACCCTAAATTGTGTTTTAAGTTTCTTTGATAATCATTCCTGTTCTTTTAATTGTTTTAGCAAAAGTTGAAATGAACTAAATACTTTCAGATCTAGTATTACATAACTACACATAATTATTTATCTCACAATTGATATATTTTTTAACATTTGTAATTATTTTGGTCTTATGTTTCTGATTTTTTTAAAGAGGTTTCAACTCTGTCCCCCAAATTACTTGAACAGGTGTAATATAATATGTAAATGCCTTGTCTTACATATTTTGTTTTCTTGCATCAAACATCAAGTTCCTGTATTCAATGGGACTATATTGGTAATCACCTGCTCTAAACTTCAAAATAATATCATTTTATGACAATTTATTAATAATTTGAATGACTTGTCATCATTGTTCTCGCTGTGCTCACATGTAGTCAAACAGATTTCAAACCACATGCAGCGTGTTTCCTTGAATATTATTCTTTTTCTCTTGTTTACATGAAGTGATACTAGTAAAGCACAAACAGTTCAAACTCACATATCAAAAGTCAGGATATTTTGAAAACCACATGAGATTTTTTATTTTCAGTCGTGACACCGAGGGGTCAGCCAGAGGTCGCAGGATCAAGTCCCCATCAGTGAAATCCCAGACTCCCACAGCCAGAGCTACTAGCGAGGACGAGAAGATACGCAATGATATACAGTCCTCCTATACTGTAAGTAGACAACATTTGTCAATAGACTACAGTCTTCCTTCACAGTAAGTAGACATTTGTCAGTAGACTAGTCCTCGTATACCATAAGTAGACAACAATTGTCAGTAGATTACAGTCCCCCTATACTGGAAGTAGACAACATTTGTCAATAGATTACAGTCCTCCTATACTGGAAGTAGACAAAATTTGTCAGTAGACTACAGTCCTCCTATACTGTAAGTAGACAACATTTGTCAATAGATTACAGTCCTCCTATACAGTAAGTAGACAACATTTGTCAGTAGACTACAGTCTCCCTATACAGTAAGTAGACAACATTTGTCAATAGACTACAGTCCCCCTATACAGTAAGTAGACATTTGTCAGTAGACTACAGTCCTCGTATACTGTAAGTAGACAACAATTTTCAATAGACTACAGTCCTCCTATACTGGAAATAGACAACATTTGTCAGTAGACTACAGTCCTCCTATACTGGAAGTAGACAACATTTGTCAATAGAGTAAAGTCCTCCGATAGTGGAAGTAGACAACATTCGTCAATAGACTACAATCCCCTACCGTCTCCAGATAACTGAAATACTGTTGGTGGGACGATAAACCCAATAAACAAACAAACAAACAAACAGTTCCCCTATACAGTAAGAAGACAACATTTGTCAATAGACTACAGTCCCCCTATACAGTAAGTAGACATTTGTCAGTAGACTACAGTCCTCGTATACTGGAAGTAGACAACATTTGTCAATAGACTACAGTCCCCCTATACAGTAAGTAGACATTTGTCAGTAGACTACAGTCCCCCTATACAGTAAGTAGACAACATTTGTCAATAGACTACAGTCCCCCTATACAGTAAGTAGACAACATTTGTCAATAGACTACAGGCCCCCTATACAGTAAGTAGACATTTGTCAGTAGACTTCAGTCCTCGTATACCATAAGTAGACAACATTTGTCAATAAACTACAGCCCCCCTATACTGGAAGTAGACAACAGTTGTCAGTAGACTACAGTCTCCATATACAGTAAGTAAACAACATTTGTCAATAGACTACGGTCCCCCTATACAGTAAGTAGACATTTGTCAGTAGACTACAGTCCTCCTATACTGTAAGTAGACAGCATTTGTCAGTAGATTACTGTTGTCCTGTACTGTAAGGAAACATTTCTTAATAGATTACAGTCCTCCTATACTGAAAGTAGACAACATTTGTCAGTAGATTAAATCCTCCTTTACTGTAAGTAGACAACATTTGTCAGTAGACTACAGTCCTCCTATACTGTAAGTAGACAACATTGGTCAATAGATTACAGTCTTCCTATACTGTTAGTAGACAACATTTGTCAGTAGATTACAGTCCCCCTTTACTGTAAGTAGACATTTGTCAATAAAATACTGTCCTCCTAACAGTAAGTAGACATTTGTCAGTAGATTACAGTCCTCCTGTAATGTAAGTAGACAACATTTGTCAGTAGACTACAGTCCTTCTGTACTGCAAGAAGACAACATTTGTCAGTAGACTACAGTCCTTCTATACTATAAGTAGACAACATTTGTCAGTAGACTACAGTCCTCCAGACCTGTACTTTAATAGACAACATTTGTCAATAAACTTCAGTCCTCCTATACTGGAAGTAGAAAACTTTTGTGAGTAGACTAAGTTATACTATTGGAAATACAGTAACTTGTACACTGTTATTTATGAACTTGCTTTAGTTTTTTTTTTAGATCACCTCATATGTTGACTAATGTTTACTAACTTTGGAGACATCTACTATGTTCTTCAAGAATTTAGCTCACATTTAATTATAACATTCTGGAACATTCCTTTAACGTATAAATAAAGGTAATTATAGGCCTACATTGTAGTCACCTTTAAAGATGCATGTACATTTTTAGTAATTATTTTTACAATATTAACTTATATATAATATACATTTTATTTGAAGTAACCCTATATGTTTTAAATCTTGCATGCCTTTATATATCTTGGTTGCTGTGATGAGAGTGCAAGGATAGATAATAACATACTAGTCCACAAATACCATTCACTCAAAGTTGTTCAAGCTTGACTTAAATGAGGAAATCTACACATGCCTTTACATGTAAAGATCACAGCACAATGTGCACGGGAATATCCTGGTTTTGTCTCTTATAATAACCCATTGGTTTGGTTTGGTTTATTGGGTTTATTGTCCCACCAACAGTATTTCAGTTATCTGGAGGCGGTGTCCACCTGAAGCAGATATAGTGCTACCTTCACTATGTATAGCATTATAGCATGCCGTGCACACCTGGCATGATACCCAGTCACATTATCATGACACCGAGCCAACCAGTCGTGGAACTACCCTTATATTTGCTTGAGTGTAACTACTACCATTTTTTAAGACTTTGGTACATCAGCAGACGCTGTACTGATTGTGCTACCAGGTCCAGTAGTAATACTAACCTATTGCTGCAGCTGATATGTATTTACTGTCATGCAGTTTTAGGCATCAACAAATTATGTGGTGAGGTTTTTGGTCTCTATTTGTCCATTGTCTGTTTTGTAGATTGGGGCATCTACAAATTGTATGGTGGGCTTCTCTGGTCACTATTTGTCTATTGTCTGTTATGTAGTTTTAGGCATCTACAAATTGTATGGTGAGCTTCTCTGGTCACTATCTGTCCATTGTCTGTCAAACAGTTTTAGACATCTACAATTTGTATGGTGAGCTTCTCTGGTCACTATCTGTCCATTGTCTGTTATGTAGTTTTAGGCATCTACAAAATGTATGGTGGGCTTCTCTGGTCACTATCTGTCCATTGTCTGTCAAGCAGTTTTAGGCATCTACAAATGGTATGGTGAGCTTCTCTGGTCACTATCTGTCCATTGTCTGTTATGTAGTTTTAGGCATCTACAAATTGTATGGTGGGCTTCTCTGGTCACTATCTGTCCATTGTCTGTCAAGCAGTTTTAGGCATCTACAAATGGTATGGTGAGCTTCTCTGGTCACTATCTGTCCATTGTCTGTTATGTAGTTTTAGGCATCTACAAATTGTATGGTGAGCTTCTCTGGTCACTATCTGTCCATTGTCTGTCAAACAGTTTTAGACATCTACAATTTGTATGGTGAGCTTCTCTGGTCACTATCTGTCCATTGTCTGTTATGTAGTTTTAGGCATCTACAAATTGTATGGTGGGCTTCTCTGGTCACTATCTGTCCATTGTCTGTCAAGCAGTTTTAGGCATCTACAAATTGTATGGTGAGCTTCTCTGGTCACTATCTGTCCATTGTCATGTAGTTTTAGGCATCTACAAAATTTATGGTGGGCTTCTCTGGTCACTATCTGTCCATTGTCTGTTATGTAGTTTTAGGCATCTACAAATTGTATGGTGGGCTTCTCTGGTCACTATTTGTCCATTGTCTGTTATGTAGTTTCAGGCATCTACAAATGTATGGTGAGCTTCTCTGGTCACTATTTGTCCTTTGCCTGTCATGTAGTTTGGGGCAGCTACAATTTGGTGAGCTTCTCTGGTCACTATTTGTCCATTGCCTGTCATACCTCATCTCATCATGTTCTACTAGCCAGTTCTACATATTTTTGTCTCTTGTATGTCTTTTAAGTTACTTATTTAATGTGCATGCTCTATGATACTGCATTATTTGATACTGTTATATATGTCGGTCAAAAGCACACCAGTGCTTATGTTTTCTTGTTGTGTCTATATATGCCGACTCTAAATAAAAGTTATTATTATATTATATTATACAGTTTTAGGCATCTACAAATGTATGGTGAGCATCTGAGGTAAATATTTGTCCATTGTCTGTCATGCAGTTTTAGGCATCTACAAATTGTATGGTGAGCTTCTCAGGTCACTATCTGTCCATTGTCTGTCATGTAGTTTGGGTCAGCCACAATTTGTATGGTGAGCTTCTCAGGTCACTATCTGTCTATTGCCTGTTATGTAGTTTTAGGCATCTACAAATGTGTGGTAAGCTTCTGTAGTCACTCTTTGTCCATTGTCTGTCATGTAGTTTAAGTCATCTACAAATTATATGGTGAGCTTCTCATGTCAATATCTGTCCATTGCCTGTTATGTAGTTTGGGGCAGCTACAAATTATATGGTGAGTGTCTTTGGTCTCTTTTTGTCCATCGTCTGTTTTGTAGTTTGGGGTAGCTACAATTTGTATGGTGAGCTTCTCTGGTAACTATTTGTCCATTGTCTGTTATACAGTTTTAGGCATCTACAAATGTATGGCGAGCTTCTTTGGTCACTATCTGTCCATTGTCTGTCATGTAGTTTAAGGCATCTACAAATTATATGGTGAGCTTCTCATGTCAATATCTGTCCATTGCCTGTTATGTAGTTTGGGGCAGCTACAAATTATATGGTGAGTTTCTTTGGTCTCTATTTGTCCATTGTCTGTTTTGTAGCTTTAGGCATCTACAAATTGTATGGTGGGCTTCTCTGGTCACTATTTGTCCATTGTTTGTTATGTAGTTTGGGTCAACTACAAATTGTATGGTGAGCTTCTCTGGTCACTATTTGTCCATTGTCTGTTATGTAGTTTTGGCCATCTAAATTTGGATCACTCTAAATGCTGTAATTTTGGCAGTATTTTGATTGACAACTTTCATTTTACTTACTGTCAGAAATAAGTAAATTGTGCTCTAGACAATGGTGTTAGATCCACTATACTAACTGCAGCACAAAATAAATCATTTCTGTTGAGTGCCATTATAGCCCTGATATTTTATCCACTCAAAGTATAATTAGGGTTATACAAATGGCGTAGATCATCCCTCTTCTACCAGAAACTCACTGATTAGAATATAAAATATCTATAAAAATAACAATACATTTTGTTAATAGTTGTTATCAAATACTTAATTACACAAAAAATCAAGAAGCCATTTTCATTGGCTAGATTATGTTTATTTCTTTGGGAAATAGGTTTTTAGTATGATTTATAGACAGTCTTTGAAAACCTTTATGTCTGTGATTATTATTATTATGATGAGGTTTATGACATTTTAAAGTGAATGCTGTCTGGAAATCAAGCATCTCAGTTTATTGAACTTTTACCATTACTACCTCAAGTTCATTGAACTCTTACCTTGCTTCGCTTATTAATAACCTAGAGTTATCATTAGTTATAGTCTTACGTCGCTATACAAAGGTGCCAAGACATTTTGGTAGAGATTTAGCAGAAAATAGTGCAGAACCTGGTCTGACAGCTCCCAACAATATGCTGGCTGATCTGGAGCTACAATATGGGCCATATATAAGTCTCTCTCTCTCTTTCACTCTCTCTTTCTCTCTCTCTCCTCTCTCTCTCTCTCTCTGACTGCCTGCCTGCCTGCCTGCCTGTCTGTATCTATGTCAATAGGTAGGTAGGCAGGGAGGAAGGGAGGTAGGTATAATATAAAGTCATATAAATATATGTTTAGCAAGTTAGCAATTAGGGATTGTTACCTACCTACTTTTAATAAAATTGATCTCAAAGAATGTCTTTATATATAGATAAATTATTCATCTTGCAATTTTTGTAATTGCATTATGACTGCACTTACCCAACAGTTTAATGGTTGTTTCAATTTGTTGTTGGAGGAATTTTTTGATAATTTGTTCAAGTACAATTCCATTGTGAGTTGTACTCACTGATTTATTTGTTTACTTAACAATATTGGTACAAATAATCAAAATACTTGATTCATCCACTGAAAATTAGTTTTAAGTTTACTTGTTCTCAGTGCACTGATGCTGCATCAGAAGAAACAGTGCTGGTTGCAATGCCATGGCTGTTGTTACATAAAATGGTTTATTTCCCTATGCATTAACAATAACCTTCAACAATGGAACAGATATATACTTGTAGTGTGGGAATGTATTTTGAAAGCAACCATTCCAGTTTCATGTGACATTGCAGGACTATGATGACAGTGTCCTTATTACTTTGGACGGAAACAACATTATACAAATTTAACATTCATCTTTTTTCCCTTTTGAGGAATTTCATAATAAAAATCTTTATATTTGACAATTCACCTTTCTTTTTTATATGCCCATCTTACGGCATGTATAATGGGATCACCCAATTTGCCTGCATGAAATCTTGGATGAGTTCATAACTGGGTCATAAAAGTAAAAAAGTAGGTCACTAGGTCAAATCTTAGAAAGCCTTGAGAATGCACTTGAGACAGCATTTATTAACTTCACCAAACTTGGCCATAATGTTTGGCTGCATGAAATATTGGATGACTTTATAACTGGGTGACAATGGGTTAAAAAAAAGTAGGTCACTAGGTCAAATTATAGGAAAAAAAACTTGTGAACACACTAGAGAGAACATTTATGGCCCCAACATCATTTAACTTGGCCAAAATGTGTGCCTGCATTAAATCTTTGATGAGTTCGTTACTGGGTCACATGAAGTCAAAAAGTTGAATATTATCAGTAGATTAAATTATTAAAAAAAATGCAAACACACTAGAAGTCACAATTATGACATTATATTCACCAAACTTGGTCAGAATGTTTGCCTGCATGAAATCTTGGATGAGTTCGTAACTCATTGGAGTCAAAAGGAAGGTCACTAGGTCAAATCTTAGAAAAACCTTGTGAACATGCTAGAGGCCTCATTTATGGTTCAATCTTTACCAAACCTGGCCAGAATTTTTGCCTACATGAAATCTTTTATGGGTCACATGAAATCAGAAATAAGGTCACTAGGTCAAATCCTAGAAAAGGTTGTGATCACCCTAGAAGCCACACCAATGACCCAATCCTCACCATAGATTTCTTAATTAAATAACACTTACTTACTTGACACCTTCTGAAAGCCTGTATACTCAGATGAGCGATTAGGGGCCATTATTGCCCTTTTTTGTTTTGTGGTCATTAGATGAAACCAGACAGCAAGGTGGCCATATTTGTTTTAAAGATAACCGCTTGTTTTAAATATAGTATTGAAGTATTTTGTCATATAAACAAATTGAAATGAGCCGATTATTACAATAGAAATTTGACTTCATTGCATAATGAAAAAAACTACCAAAGATTTCACTTCATGAAGAATATAAGTTTTAGACATAGATTTAATTTCATGAAGCCATATCAACCTCTTCCAGAATTTTTTTTGTCTGAGATCATAAAATCCAGATAATTTGTAATAATGTTTTGTTCACAGGGCATCATGCAGGAGCTGGAAAAAGAGCGAGAGAGAAGATGGAAGGCTGAGGCAGCTGCCAAGAAGTTGATCGATCACATTCAGTCACTCACCACTAAAGGTAAGCACATGCAGCATTTCTAAATATAACAATAAAATATTGGTTGTTCAATTCTTTACCTTGGTCTGATCAATTTGTGCTAATAAATGTAAGCACTCATTTACTGTTATGTTATGGTAATGTTGGTGAAGTCATTTGCTATTGTTGGTGAAGTGAGATCAACCTGTGTTCAATCAATCTGTAATGAACATTTAATTCTTAACTTAAAGTTCTTGTTTTTCATTGAATCTCCATATCCCCTGTCATAGGTAGCAAGTAACATAAAACTAACAATGTTGATTAAACACATTATGTTTTGCCAGATTGAAAGTGCATTCAGTTAGATGAAATATGTTGCTTCATTGTGATTTAAGATTAATCTTTATCATGTCTCGGTTTATGTTATAACATACACACACACAAATTATACCTCACAGAAGACTATTATTTATATTATAAAATGGGCAGCAAAAGATTAGTAAAGCTGAGTAAATGTTGATTTTTTCAATTTAACTGGTAGTCTCTTTGTATATATACATTTCCAAAGGGAAATGTTGAAGTCATTTTGGTGGATGACCATTATTAAGGAAACTTGGGGAGAACTTAAGTTAACAAGTCAATATGGAATAATACCTTGTGCATTTCATTTAAAATTAAATATCTTGATTCATTAAATCTTTGCTAAATCATTGTTATGTCTGGTATTATTATAAGTTTCACAATAGCATGTAAACCATCCCAATCTGCATTCACTAAAGTTCCTTGAATTTGAAGATAACAACAGGACTTAAAGAAGAATTATATCAGCCCTGCATCAATTAGTGTCACAAATCTCACAATATGCTTCTCTATCTTGTTTGGGAGACTGTCTTCATTAATAAGGTCACCTTGACATGATGTCATTCAGTTTATATTTCTAATTTTTAATACAGACTAATAATATAAGGCATGTGGTTGTAGGTGGGATCAGAAAATCAGTGTCGAAAGGAAACCTAATAAAGTTTATAAAACCCATAAGTAGATTGGTCTTCATTGGCTAAGGCATCTAAAAGTGCAAGAAAATATTAGATATTGACTGTTTTTTATATTGACCAGTCCAAAAATAGACAATGAATATTTCCATTCAATTTTAACCCATCATTCGCACATGGAGACAGTCTGTTTAGCAGACTTTCTAAATACAGATCCTAATTCGGTAAATGACATTCTTTTTTATTAACTTATGTGTCTGCAACTTTCATTCAAACGTGGCAGAGAATGAGAAATTTGGTTTTATAACTTATTGTAGTATAAGCAATGAAACAGTCCATAGCCAGAAAAAACTTTAAATATACTTGCAATTAACTTAAATGATCTGTAAAGGTTCATGTAAATCTAAAAATAGCTACCAGCATGCAGGATTGCTTTTATAGCATCTCTGAAGTGTTTGTGGTCAAGAGCTTTTGTTTCTGTATTTGATGGCATGGTGTCCAAGTAAGATAAATGTCATTCAAAAATATGCCAGAACCTATGTACATAGATCTGTATACAGTGTGGTCTCCTGCTAAGATAAATGTTATTCAGAAAGATGTCAGAACCTGTGTACATTGATCTGTATACAGTGTTGTATCCTGCTAAGATAAATGTTATTCAAAAATATGCCAGAACCTATGTACATAGATCTGTATACAGTGTTGTATCCTGCTAAGATAAATGTCATTCAAAAATATGCCAGAACCTATGTACATAGATCTGTATACAGTGTTGTATCCTGCTAAGATAAATGTCATTCAAAAATATGCCAGAACCTATGTACATAGATCTGTATACAGTGTGGTCTCCTGCTAAGATAAATGTCATTCAAAAATATGCCAGAACCTGTGGACAATGATCTGTATACAGTGTGGTCTCCTGCTAAGATAAATGTTATTCAGAAAGATGTCTTGATTAATTTATGAAGCTATTTTAGAGAGTCAGTCATATGAAAAGGATTGAACACTGTGTTCTTTTGGCTTGGTATGTGCTGTGTGATTATTTATTTGCTGAAATTAATGTGTAATGGTTGTAATACTATAGTTAAGAACTGGTCATTGTGTGTACATGATGACCTGCATGGAAAAACAAAAAACAACATATTACTGGGACAAAAGTTTCAGTGCATACCACATCATGTTTGCCAGTCTTAAAATAATGAGAAAAAAAATGGAAAAAAAGTGAGTTTCTTGTTTGAAAAACAAATAGTGTACATTTGTTGTTGTCATAATAGCACTCTTATGTCATAAAATCTTCTTTATGGACAATCTGTTCATTTGAAAACAGTTATCAACTTTTGCATACTTCCTAAACAAATAATTTTAAGTATGTTTATGCAATACACATATATGCTGCATTTGGTTGTAGATTCTGTTAAGAAAAAAACAGAAACGTTTAATTTTTTTTTGTCAAATAGGAGTGTTCTGACTGTAAAGAAAAGTTTAATTTGTTTGTTTTTTCTTCTGTCAAGTTCCTCTAATAAATTATGTATAAAAGAAGTATGGCTCCTAATCAATTCACTGTAGCAAAAATGGTTGTATATCTTCCTTTATATTTGTCATTTTCCCTGTGTGGTGATATGTTGGTTTGATAGCTAATTTCCTTCACTGACAAAGGGGTTGTCTTTTTGATACAAAAACATATATTGAAGTATGAGCATACAACATGAATTCAATGTGAAATAGACTGAAGACTGACACAAGACAGTATACCAACACTGAAAAAGACTAAAGTAACATCATTGGAACTGTCAGCTGGCAACAGGATTGACTTGCAAGCTTTATCTGGGATTGGGTTCTTTAACCTCACCTGGATGGCTTTTTTTTCTCTGGGAAAAGTTTTGCATATAAAAAAAAATCATCAAAGTACAACAATTTACAATTAGGCATGTGGATCAAGAGTAAATAATGAAATGATGAACCCAATAGCTATCCAGGCAAGAAACTGTCTGTAATATGTATAAAAGATAAATGTTTTAAATGCCTTCAGCAACTAAACCAATAGAAGGTAACAGATCAGTAGTAACTGAAACTGCTATTACACCTTATTATTTTTAAGTAATGATGTCATTAAAATGAACCTTTCTAAACTCAAAGAAACTTGTTCAATTGATGTATCATAGCCTGAGACAATGATGTTATGTACCTAATTAATTACTTTCAAGCTAAGCTGCTTGATGTGTTGGGCTGCAAATGTATTTCTCCACTCTTACCAGTGCTGTGTCATCTTCTCCACCATACCTTTTTGACTGTTCAAGCTGTCACTGGTGCAAGTTTTCCATTATCAGGCTCTCTAGCACCTTTCAGAATCCTGTTGTGTTCTAGCTGTTTATGCTAAGTACTCTGTCTTGTCAAGGGCTTCTGTAAGCCTTTTCCAGCCTTGAAGTTCAGTTGTAGAGTATTGTTAACACCAAATTCCAGCCTTGAAGTTCAGTGGTAGAGTATTGTTAACACCAGATTCCAGCCTTGAAGTTCAGTGGTGGAGTATTGTTAACACTAGATCCCAACCTTGATGTTCAGTGGTAGAGTATTGTTAACACCAGATCCCAGCCTTGATGTTCAGTGGTAGAGTATTGTTAACACCAGATCCCAACCTTGAAGTTCAGTGGTAGAGTATTGTTAACACCAGATCCCAACTTTGATGTTCAGTGGTAGAATATTGTTAACACCAGATCCCAACCTTGAAGTTCAGTGGTAGAGTATTGTTAACACTAGATCCCAACCTTGAAGTTCAGTGGTAGAGTATTGTTAACACCAGATCCCAACCTTGAAGTTCAGTGGTAGAGTATTGTTAACACTAGATCCCAACCTTGATGTTCAGTGGTAGAGTATTGTTAACACCAGATCCCAACCTTGAAGTTCAGTGGTAGAGTATTGTTAACACCAGATCCCAACCTTGAAGTTCAGTGGTAGAGTATTGTTAACACTAGATCCCAACCTTGATGTTCAGTGGTAGAGTATTGTTAACACCAGATCCCAACCTTGAAGTTCAGTGGTAGAGTATTGTTAACACCAGATCCCAACCTTGAAGTTCAGTGGTGGAGTATTGTTAACACCAGATCCCAACTTTGATGTTCAGTGGTAGAGTATTGTTAACACCAGATACCAGCCTTGAAGTTCAGTGGTAGAGTATTGTTAACACCAGATCCCAACCTTGAAGTTCAGTGGTAGAGTATTGTTAACACCAGATCCCAGCCTTGATGTTCAGTGGTAGAGTATTGTTAACACCAGATCCCAGCCTTGAAGTTCAGTGGTGAAGTATTGTTAACACTAGATCCCAACCTTGATGTTCAGTGGTAGAGTATTGTTAACACCAGATCCCAACCATGAAGTTCAGTGGTAGAGTATTGTTAACACCAGATCCCAACCTTGAAGTTCAGTGGTAGAGTATTGTTAACACCAGATCCCAACCTTGAAGTTCAGTGGTGGAGTATTGTTAACACTAGATCCCAACCTTGATGTTCAGTGGTAGAGTATTGTTAACACCAGATCCCAACCTTGAAGTTCAGTGGTAGAGTATTGTTAACACCAGATCCCAACCTTGAAGTTCAGTGGTAGAGTATTGTTAACACCAGATCCCAGCCTTGATGTTCAGTGGTGGAGTATTGTTAACACCAGATCCCAACCTTGAAGTTCAGTGGTAGAGTATTGTCAACACCAGATCCCAACCTTGATGTTCAGTGGTGGAGTATTGTTAACACCAGATCCCAACCTTGAAGTTCAGTGGTAGAGTATTGTTAACACCAGATCCCAACTTTGAAGTTCAGTGGTAGAGTATTGTTAACACCAGATCCCAACTTTGATGTTCAGTGGTAGAGTATTGTTAACACCAGATCCCAGCCTTGAAGTTCAGTGGTGGAGTATTGTTAACACTAGATCCCAACCTTGAAGTTCAGTGGTAGAGTATTGTTAACACCAGATCCCAGCCTTGATGTTCAGTGGTAGAGTATTGTTAACACCAGATCCCAACCTTGATGTTCAGTGGTAGAGTATTGTTAACACCAAACCCCAGCCTTGAAGTTCAGTGGTAGAGTATTGTTAACACCAGATCCCAGCCTTGATGTTCAGTGGTGGAGTATTGTTAACACTAGATCCCAACCTTGATGTTCAGTGGTAGAGTATTGTTAACACCAGATCCCAGCCTTGATGTTCAGTGGTGGAGTATTGTTAACACTAGATCCCAACCTTGATGTTCAGTGGTAGAGTATTACCTTGAAGTTCAGTGGTAGAGTATTGTTAACACCAGATCCCAACCTTGAAGTTCAGTGGTAGAGTATTGTTAACACCAGATCCCAACCTTGAAGTTCAGTGGTAGAGTATTGTTAACACTAGATCCCAACCTTGATGTTCAGTGGTGGAGTATTGTTAACACTAGATCCCAACCTTGATGTTCAGTGGTAGAGTATTACCTTGAAGTTCAGTGGTAGAGTATTGTTAACACCAGATCCCAACCTTGAAGTTCAGTGGTAGAGTATTGTTAACACCAGATCCCAACCTTGAAGTTCAGTGGTGGAGTATTGTTAAAACTAGATCCCAACCTTGATGTTCAGTGGTGGAGTATTGTTAACACCAGATCCCAACCTTGAAGTTCAGTGGTAGAGTATTGTTAACACCAGATCCCAGCCTTGAAGTTCAGTGGTAGAGTATTGTTAACACCAGATCCCAACCTTGAAGTTCAGTGGTGGAGTATTGTTAACACCAGATCCCAACCTTGATGTTCAGTGGTAGAGTATTGTTAACACCAGATCCCAACCTTGAAGTTCAGTGGTAGAGTATTGTTAACACCAGATCCCAACCTTGAAGTTCAGTGGTAGAGTATTACCTTGAAGTTCAGTGGTAGAGTATTGTTAACACCAGATCCCAGCCTTGAAGTTCAGTGGTGGAGTATTGTTAACACCAGATCCCAACCTTGAAGTTCAGTGGTAGAGTAATGTTAACACCAGATCCCAGCCTTGAAGTTCAGTGGTAGAGTATTGTTAACACCAGATCCCAACCTTGAAGTTCAGTGGTGGAGTATTGTTAACACTAGATCCCAACCTTGATGTTCAGTGGTAGGGTATTGTTAACACCAGATCCCAACCTTGAAGTTCAGTGGTAGAGTATTGTTAACACCAAACCCCAGCCTTGAAGTTCAGTGGTAGAGTATTGTTAACACTAGATCCAAACCTTGATGTTCAGTGGTAGAGTATTGTTAACACTAGATCCCAACCTTGAAGTTCAGTGGTGGAGTATTGTTAACACCAGATCCCAACTTTGAAGTTCAGTGGTAGAGTATTGTTAACACCAGATCCCAACCTTGATGTTCAGTAGTAGAGTATTGTTAACACCAGATCCCAACCTTGAAGTTCAGTGGTGGAGTATTGTTAACACCAGATCCCAACCTTGATGTTCAGTGGTGGAGTATTGTTAACACCAGATCCCAACTTTGATGTTCAGTGGTAGAGTATTGTTAACACCAGATCCCAACCTTGATGTTCAGTGGTAGAGTATTGTTAACACTAGATCCCAACCTTGAAGTTCAGTGGTAGAGTATTGTTAACACCAGATCCCAACCTTGAAGTTCAGTGGTAGAGTATAGTTAACACCAGATCCCAACTTTGATGTTCAGTGGTAGAGTATTGTTAACACTAGATCCCAACCTTGAAGTTCAGTGGTAGAGTATTGTTAACACCAGATCCCAACCTTGATGTTCAGTGGTAGGGTATTGTTAACACCAGATCCCAACCTTGAAGTTCAGTGGTAGAGTATTGTTAACACCAAACCCCAGCCTTGAAGTTCAGTGGTAGAGTATTGTTAACACTAGATCCCAACCTTGATGTTCAGTGGTAGAGTATTGTTAACACTAGATCCCAACCTTGAAGTTCAGTGGTGGAGTATTGTTAACACCAGATCCCAACTTTGAAGTTCAGTGGTAGAGTATTGTTAACACCAGATCCCAACCTTGATGTTCAGTAGTAGAGTATTGTTAACACCAGATCCCAACCTTGATGTTCAGTGGTAGAGTATTGTTAACACTAGATCCCAACCTTGATGTTCAGTGGTAGAGTATTGTTAACACCAGATCCCAACCTTGATGTTCAGTGGTAGAGTATTGTTAACACTAGATCCCAACCTTGATGTTCAGTGGTAGAGTATTGTTAACACCAGATCCCAGCCTTGATGTTCAGTGGTGGAGTATTACCTTGAAGTTCAGTAGTAGAGTATTGTTAACACCAGATCCCAACCTTGAAGTTCAGTGGTAGAGTATTGTTAACACCAGATCCCAACCTTGATGTTCAGTGGTAGAGTATTACCTTGAAGTTCAGTGGTAGAGTATTGTTAACACTAGATCCCAACCTTGATGTTCAGTGGTAGAGTATTGTTAACACTAGATCCCAACCTTGAAGTTCAGTGGTGGAGTATTGTTAACACCAAACCCCAGCCTTGAAGTTCAGTGGTAGAGTATTGTTAACACCAGATCCCAACCTTGAAGTTCAGTGGTAGAGTATTGTTAACACTAGATCCCAACCTTGATGTTCAGTGGTAGAGTATTGTTAACACTAGATCCCAACCTTGAAATTCAGTGGTGGAGTATTGTTAACACCAGATCCCAACTTTGAAGTTCAGTGGTAGAGTATTGTTAACACCAGATCCCAACCTTGATGTTCAGTAGTAGAGTATTGTTAACACCAGATCCCAACCTTGATGTTCAGTGGTAGAGTATTGTTAACACTAGATCCCAACCTTGATGTTCAGTGGTAGAGTATTGTTAACACCAGATCCCAACCTTGATGTTCAGTGGTAGAGTATTGTTAACACTAGATCCCAACCTTGATGTTCAGTGGTAGAGTATTGTTAACACCAGATCCCAGCCTTGATGTTCAGTGGTGGAGTATTACCTTGAAGTTCAGTAGTAGAGTATTGTTAACACCAGATCCCAACCTTGAAGTTCAGTGGTAGAGTATTGTTAACACCAGATCCCAACCTTGATGTTCAGTGGTAGAGTATTACCTTGAAGTTCAGTGGTAGAGTATTGTTAACACTAGATCCCAACCTTGATGTTCAGTGGTAGAGTATTGTTAACACCAGATCCCAGCCTTGATGTTCAGTGGTGGAGTATTACCTTGAAGTTCAGTGGTAGAGTATTGTTAACACCAGATCCCAACCTTGAAGTTCAGTGGTAGAGTATTGTTAACACCAGATCCCAACCTTGATGTTCAGTGGTGGAGTATTGTTAACACTAGATCCCAACCTTGATGTTCAGTGGTAGAGTATTACCTTGAAGTTCAGTGGTAGAGTATTGTTAACACCAGATCCCAACCTTGATGTTCAGTGGTGGAGTATTGTTAACACCAGATCCCAGCCTTGAAGCTCAGTGGTAGAGTATTGTTATCCCAAAACCCCAACCTTGATGTTCAGTGGTAGAGTATTGTTAACACCAGATCCCAACCTTGAAGTTCAGTGGTAGAGTATTGTTAACACCAGATCCCAACTTTGATGTTCAGTGGTGGAGTATTTTTAACACTAGATCCCAACCTTGAAGTTCAGTGGTAGAGTATTGTTAACACCAGATCCCAACTTTGAAGTTCAGTGGTAGAGTATTGTTAACACCAGATCCCAACCTTGAAGTTCAGTGGTAGAGTATTGTTAACACCAGATTCCAACTTTGATGTTCAGTGGTAGAGTATTGTTAACACCAGATCCCAACCTTGAAGTTCAGTGGTAGAGTATTGTTAACACCAGATCCCAACCTTGAAGTTCAGTGGTAGAGTAATGTTAACACCAGATCCCAACCTTGAAGTTCAGTGGTAGAGTATTGTTAACACCAGATCCCAACTTTGATGTTCAGTGGTAGAGTATTGTTAACACCAGATCCCAACCTTGAAGTTCAGTGGTAGAGTATTGTTAACACCAGATCCCAACTTTGATGTTCAGTGGTAGAGTATTGTTAACACCAGATCCCAACCTTGAAGTTCAGTGGTAGAGTATTGTTAACACCAGATCCCAACCTTGAAGTTCAGTGGTAGAGTATTGTTAACACCAGATCCCAGCCTTGAAGTTCAGTGGTTTTCTGTGTCTACCCCTTTATCAATGTTTGGCACCTTATTTAGTTTGGTGCATCCCCACATAATAACTTAATGTCAGTGTGGATGCTAGTGATGGATAAATCAGAACTCAGTACAATTTGTAGTAAAATCTTCCAACTAAATGTGTGTTATTGGTAGCTTTTTTCTGCTGGTACTCTGGGAAGACTTTTTAGTATAAGTGAAAGCTGGATGTTTAATTAAACAAGAACAATAAAAGCAATAGACTTTTGTGCAAATATTTGTTTTTTGTTAAAAAACAGACCCTTTTTCTTTGTATTAAGTTCTACCTTACAGTATACTAATGAGGGGAAAATGCTGTAAATAATCCTCACATTAAACCCTCATGGATGTGTTTGATTAAAAATGTTTTATTTCTGTATAGCTGATAAGATGATAATAACAATTTAACCATAGGGGAAACAATAATATTCATAGCTCATCTCAAAATGTGTCATAAGATCTCTTTTTTTATTTGTGAATCATATGAACAAGTGAAGGGATTGAGGAGAACATAAACTGATTAACACCCGCTGAAACCAGTCAAAATGTAAAAAAATTCTGGAGAAAGTGTAACAATATGTCAACCAGCATGGTGATGTGGTAAATATATGTAACCCTTACTTCATTGTCATTTCTCTGACAACTGGAAGGACTGTTGGTGGGGATGTTAACTTCTAATTACAACAATTTATGATGTGAATGTTTCTTTATAGAGATATTTGGTTTGTAATTTCTCCATAAAACAGCTGGAAGTCCCATTATGTCCCTCACTGATGATAACAAGATCTTCACGGGCTTATTTCCTCAGCCAACAAATGTCATGCTGTTTGGTGTATTAGAATGGGAGAATATTTTTACTGTCAGCTGTGCCTGTAATCACATTATTCATTCAAGAATTGACTGAACATAATGAATAATTATTTATCAGAAACCATTGTTGTGATTTTATAATAAGCCAACCTCTGTCTCAATAAACATCAGCCTCGGTTTTATGTCAGATGTCATATTTCTAAACTAGCAAATGGTATGACCATATCAGAACTTTAGAAGGCATTTTATTACTATTTTGACTTGCATTACAAAGCTCCTATTATATTTATGTACCTTTACAATGCAGTTTTACACTTAGCTTACTACTGTCCTGCTAATCTGACATTATATGCTGTTATATTTATGTTTCATTGAATGTACTACAAAGATTTGTCTCCCTTTTAGCCAAGGATGACAGTGACATGAAGGACCTTGCGATTGATGCCACAACTAGATTGAAACATGCTGTCATGAATGAAAGGGAAGTCAAGCTGAGACTTCAGGAGGAAAATGAAACATTAAAGGTACAGGCAATAAAGCTGACAGCTCTGGAGTTTTATTTCTGATAGACATCTTGTCTGCTAGACATAGTTATGGAAACATTTGATGTTATTTTTTGACTGCTACATTACATTTGTACTGCTTTACTCTGCCTTTTATTTCACAATCTGTCATTAAAATTAAAGGAACTACTTTCTTGTCATGCCAAAGACTAGAATGGTGTCGAATGGCTTTCTGTGTAAAACAGTAACATAGCATTTATTGCATTAGCAGTCAATACAAAAATCAGTTGCTGTCATTGTTAAGAAAGTTGTTACTTCTAGCACTTATAACACAACCTGCTTAAATCAAATTATGTTTTTTATAATATATTTACATATCATCAATATTCATTATTTGTACTCCCTTACATATTTATATGTGTTCAGGGTGCCATTTAAACATTGCCAATTTGTCCAAGGTCACTATTGTTGTCACCTGGCCTATTTACAAATGTAGCATTTCCAGCTTGTCTTAAAATCATTCATCATTAAATTTGGAATTATGAGCTTAGTAACATCTTGTCTTTGACAACCCTTGTACAACCTTTGTCTGCAAACAAGCTAAACCAGTCTTCCTCTCCTATGGTGCAATAAATGCATTAAATCTCTTGAAAAATCATTAGATCTGAAATTAATGCAAACACAATAAGCGATTATTATGTTATCTCATTAGAAACATAAAGGATAGAATAATTGGAGAAGAAACAGTCATTAGTTTTTTATGGCCCTAGAAATTCTTTCATTGCTTTCTTCTGATCATTTAGCTTATTTTTCATTCCCTATGTAATTTCTAAAAACACACAGTTACATATGTATTATCAAAGCGCTGAAAGCGTTGGAAGACTGGCGCGCCGGTTGAAAGCTTAGTTCCAAGGGAGTAATCAAGATGTCTTGAACGGCGAAATGCACATTAAGGAATTGGAAAGGTTGCTGTTGATGGTCTTACATTGGCTGTCATAGGGGAGCAATGAATAACAAATAGTAGTTTTCATATAAGAATTTAATGTAACAAAACTTTGAAAAACATTTGAAGATGAACAAAAGAGAGGTGGAGAAGAACAAAAGAATCAAACTTTTCCTGCACAGATATCATTACTCGAAGCATAAAAAAATTACGTGTATGTTCTTTTCGTTTGTACGTGACAGTCACTATCAACTCAATTAGCAAATAATTCAGTATATTCAGGGATTTTAACAGATCCAGATATTTGCATTTTGATGCAAGAAAAATTGAGGTTTTCCAGTTTTGACCTCACCTAAATCTTAGGTTGGGGGTCATTTTGATGCAGAAGCGCAGGATAAGTGGTCAAATTTTGCACGAATAACCATAAATGAAGTATGTAAAGCATTAAAAAAATGAAGTAAATACTAATTGGACCCTTGTAAATATATGGAAATGAAGTTAAAGCAATTTTACAATTAGTTAAGTTCGTGAACACATGATTTGACTTGTGTCAATCTGATCATGACCCCTTGAAAATTGTCAAAGAAATTCTCAACAAAAGTGAAAGCTATTGAAAGCCCTGAGTATACAGTACCGTGTTGATAACCATTAATCTGGCTGTTGTAATTGGTTCATGCAATAGAAGTACAGTGATTGTCAACAGTAGCACAGCATGAAGGTTACGTGAACGGTTGCGGTCATCAGTATTGTAACATATATGTACAATTGTAACATACATTCCACCAATGGATGTCACTGCTACCTTAATATTGCTTAGGAAACTCTCAATCCACAGAAGCTTACAAAAATGGCAACCCACGCTAGATTTTCCCGCAATTTTGGTCACGTGACTGATTTGTTTATAATCGTAGCCTCCTGTATTTAGGTCTAGATTTCAAGACAAAAAAATGCCGAAGTCAGTTAGCTTATTAAACTAACAACACACCACAAACGTTACGAAAAATGCATTATCTGAAGTTAACGATAAAAAACCTTCTAGTTCTAATGCAGTTATGATCAGCTTCCGCCACAACTGAAGTAGTGTCAACAATGAAATGCACAAGGCCCACGTAACTTAAGAGACTGAAACAGTTACAATCCTAATATTTACGTCGATCGCAACAATGCATTAACATAAATATTTGCCAACTTACTTACGGCCCTTGAAAGCTGGGCAGAAACTCGTTCAAAAGCACTCCGATCTATCCAAAAAGGCGACCAACGCTATCTCCCGCTTGTCACGTGACTGATTTGTTTGTAATCGTTCTTTTAATATCCTTTCATATTTGTTCGAAAAACAATATTACATTGTTTTCTTGTTTTTATTTGTCGCTTTTCCTTACAAAGGTTCGCATTCCTTCGTAATATTTGTGTTTTCTAAAAACGCACTACTTCTTATTACGCACAACTACTTGAATACGCTCTCGTGGTCGCAATGATACACCCGATGTTAAAAACCGCGTGTCGCAGAGTTCACAGCATCGTTACTTAAGACTGGCGCATGCGCACCAGTCTAAAAACCTGGAGTGGAATAACATTACTGATGCCATTATACCTCTAGCGATGACAGGCAATTTAACATTCTGTGCATCAGGTTCTACATTATACAAAACCCATCCTTGTTTTTACCATGCACTTTTTTGTTGTGTTTCTTACAGATATAATAACATTAATTTTATTTTTACACAACCATTCAGATATTTAAATAGGGTTTTAAACATGCTTAAAATAATTGTACCGGACCTGGTAGCGCAATCAGTAGAGTGTCGGCTCCAGGTACAGGATGCCCCGGGCCACGACATACAAAAGTCATTAAAAATGGTAGTGGTATAGCTCCCTTGCTATTGCTCAAGTTAATATAAGGGTAGTTCCACTGGTTGGGCCAGTGCCAGGATAATGTGACTGGGACAGGTATCATGCTATGCATTCACGGCATGCTGAAATACTGTTGGTGGTACAATAAACCCAAAAAATAAACAAATAATTTTAAAGATTTTTGTACATTTATATTGTATATGTTCAGAAATGGCCATTTTTACTTCAGACACAGCTGCAGGAAGCTGTGGAGCATCCTTGTTTTTACCATGCACTTTTTTGTTGTGTTTCTTACAGATATAATAACATTAATTTTATTTTTACACAACCATTCAGATATTTAAATAGGGTTTTAAACATGCTTAAAATAATTGTACCGGACCTGGTAGCGCAATCAGTAGAGTGTCGGCTCCAGGTACAGGATGCCCCGGGCCACGACATACAAAAGTCATTAAAAATGGTAGTGGTATAGCTCCCTTGCTATTGCTCAAGTTAATATAAGGGTAGTTCCACTGGTTGGGCCAGTGCCAGGATAATGTGACTGGGACAGGTATCATGCTATGCATTCACGGCATGCTGAAATACTGTTGGTGGTACAATAAACCCCAAAAATAAACAAATAATTTTAAAGATTTTTGTACATTTATATTGTATATGTTCAGAAATGGCCATTTTTACTTCAGACACAGCTGCAGGAAGCTGTGGAGCATCTGTCGAAAAGTCGCGCTGTTCAGGATGAGCAGGCACAGACGATAAGGCAGATGGATGAGCTGGCCAATAAGGAACAGCGAGAGAAGTTGCAGCAGCAGACCCACGATGTAAGATAACATTCTCATTAGTGTCATCATTGCCTGTTACCAGTCTTAATTTGTATTGCATTCAAAGGTTTTTATAATAATATTTAAAAAGTACTTTACTCCATGTACATTGTATCCATCCATTCAGATATCGTCCTCCTCCTCCTCCTCCTCATCATCATCATCATAATCATCATTATCATCATAATCATAATACTCCTCCTCATTATCTGGTTTTTTATTTAACTATATGCACCCCTTCATCATATTATTACTTTCATGTTTTTATGTCTACCTCCCTTTGAAAATGTTTTACTTTCTAAAGGTACAGGCAATAAAGCTGACAGGTCTATATTTACTCCATAGCATGTATATTGCACAGGACTCTTGAAGAAATTTTTTTGGATACTGCTGAAAAATAAAACTCTTCCTTTAATCAACAGCTTGTTTTCATTTTGTGACTGAATAATGTGTGTGGTCGCATGTTATTGTGGCAACAGTTTTCACTTGAATCACATGTTATTGACTCTCCATAAGAGAGCTTTATCATGGATTGTTTCAACTGTTATTCACATCCTATGTAATACCCAGGGGGATGTTTAGCCATTGGCTATTTTAGGAAATTGCCAGATGCTTATGTGCATACCAACAAAGCACAGAGCAACTGTTGAATTAAAAAGGATTGATTTTGTCTGATTTCACACATTATTGCTTCATATGTCTCAGGAATAAAGAACATTGCTGATAGTTGACAGTACCTAAATAGCTCATTTACTTTAGAGCATTGGCATGGGTAAATGTACATTAAACATTGCCTTTAAATGCTAAAACATTCCACAATGAGTCATTTAGTTGTTTATCTTAAAAAAATCCATTTTATTTGAAGATCCAGTAAATGATCATTTACATATATATGATACAATAAACTATTCTGTAAGTGAGGAAAATAAATTCATAATTCTGAATTTTTCATAAAAATCTGTCTTCCTTATTGGATGGAAAGACCAAAAGAGAATGCCAGGAACTGTGATAGTACATTCACTTCTAGATTCAGTAGAAAGTGGGTTTCAACTTTTTTTTGAAATTTGACATGGTTTCTCCTAGGAAACCAAGGGACTTGTGGTGCACCAGTGGTTCTACCCAGACATTTGTTTGGAGTCTTCCTCCACTAAAACATCTGAAGCTTGATATAATGATCCTAACTGGTCCCTGTAATGTATCAAAAAAAACAAATTACAAATAAAAACCAGCATGTCTCAAGGAGAGCTCCTATCCTGTTATCAATAAGGTTAGGCTTATAAACATGAATTAATATGTTTGTTTTATGTACCTCTTCATCAGTTTTTGTTTTATTTGCAATAATGCCACACTTGTAACCATAAGAATTTTCTACAAATAAAGTGAGAGATGATTAGTTTTTTACTTGTCCTAGTTGTATGACAGTGAAACTTTCATCATTTACAATGACGACCTTAAGACCATTCCTTAACCTTAGTTACTGTTGCTATCTGCTCAGTAGCTACCTGTCAATGGAGACAATTAATTGCAAACTGCTACTGTACAACATAACTGGAAAAAGGATGTCTTTTTCCAGTAATTAAGTATTTTAACCACTATTCACTATCGGAAAACCAACTGATATGAAGTTTTGTTTATTGGGTTACATGTATCATCCCACCAACAGTAGTTCAGTCATCTGGAGACGGTGTCCATGTGAAGCAGATATAGTGCTGCCTTTACTATGTATAGCATGCACAGGCTAACCAACTACCCTTATATTTGCTTGATATGCCATGTACACCTGACATGATACCACACCCAGTCACATTATCCTGACACTGGTCCAACCAACAACCCTTATATTTGCTTGAAAACTTTAAAAAAATGATGACATTAATATTAAACAATTAGGATTTTCATAGTGAATTATTTTGCAAAATAGTCATTATAATCTGGTTGAGTCCTTGTTGAAGTTACAATAAAGCTTGTATCTACAGGTACCTAAATTACCAAAATACCATATTATCTCATTAGCCTTTAATGTTTAATGTTTCTTTTATTAATGATTCGACAAACAAAATAGAACTGAATTGGCTCAGTTCTGTGCAAAACATTTATTGGGTGTCAGATCAAATGAAACACAAGTATCAGTAAAAATATCAGTAAATGGAAGCAAATAAGTGGTGTTTGCTTTCTAATGACTGTTTACTGGAGTTAGGGCTAAAAACAACTGTTTACTGCCATCAGTACTATCCTAAGATTGATTGTCTAGGGATTGGTCAAATAGTTTGGGTTGTCAAATTACCATCATTTTCAGGTAGACTATACTCAGAATCTTCGCCAAACATCTTACTTAATTTAGTTAAGCAAAGCATTTATTAATATTGGATCAATCAAAATTGAATACATTCACATCATCAAACAAGTGTAGTGTTACAGTTCATTTGGAGGTAACTTTACTAAAATGTCAAATTAACACATTTAACACAGACCCTTCAGTGCAGTTTCAGCTAAAGAAAATCGAGCTATGGTAAATATTGAGTGAAATAGGTTTATTTATCTAAATAATGTTTAATTATTATTCTTAAAACATTGGAGCTAATAAAATATAATTGATTTTTTTCAAATTAGTGATTTTTCCTTGAACATATTATCAAAATTTTCTGCCAGTTTGCACTTGTAATATTTCTTTTGAGCAAAAAGCAACTACAACTAATTTGTCAAATTATTCCATTTTTATTTTGTTCTCTGCAGGTTCATTTTAGCATTTCTTTTTATTTAGTCAGTGATGTTCTCCTGTGATGCAACTTGATATATGTTTTCTGTAAAACCTGATTTATTGCTAAGCACTTTTGCCTTTTTTTCGTGTACATTTTGCTATGATACAACGTAATATCACAATGCTTTTTTTTTTCTCGCTATTTTCTATGTCAGAGTCGATCTAGAATTTTATAATATCTCAATTCTTAATATATTTTTGTTAATCCCAAAAACATTTTCTTCAGAAAAATTTCTCTTAATAGAAAAAATGGTGCACACCTTTTATTGTTTTGTAAATACCTATAAAAGTAATATTTTGTACACAATGCTTAGGATACTTGTAGCAAAATAAAAACTAAAATCAGAACTCTTGTTGAAAACTTATATTCTGTATCACTGCAGAGGTGCACCAATTGAGCTGTTAGGTGTGCCAGGTGATAGTAAATGCAAGGTGTGCCAGGTGAGAGTGAATGTTAGGTGTGCCAGGTGATAGTGAATGTTAGGTGTGCCAGGTGGTGAATGTTGGGTGTGCCAGGTGATAGTGAATGTTAGGTGTGCCAGGTGAGAGTGAATGTTAGGTGTGCCAGGTGATAGTGAATGTTAGGTGTGCCAGGTGATAGTGAATGTTAGGTATGCCAGGTGATAGTGAATGTTGGGTGTGCCAGGTGATAGTGAATGTTAGGTGTGCCAGGTGATAGTGAATGTTAGGTGTGCCAGGTGATAGTGACTGTTAGGTGTGCGAGGTGATAGTGAATGTTAGGTATGCCAGGTAATAGTGACTGATGGGTGTGTCAGGTGATAGTGAATGTTAGGTGTGCCAGGTGATAGTGAATGTTAGGTATGCCAGGTGATAGTGAATGTTAGGTATGCCAGGTGATAGTGAATGTTAGGTATGCCAGGTGATAGTGAATGTTAGGTGTGCCAGGTGATAGTGACTGTTAGGTGTGCGAGGTGATAGTGAATGTTAGGTGTGCCAAGTGATAGTGAATGTTGGGTGTGCCAGGTGATAGTGAATGTTAGGTGTGCCAGGTGATAGTGAATGTTAGGTGTGCCAGGTGATAGTGAATGTTAGGTGTGCCAGGTGATAGTGAATGTTAGGTGTGCCAGGTGATAGTGAATGTTAGGTGTGCCAGGTGATAGTGAATGTTAGGTATGCCAGGTGATAGTGAATGTTAGGTGTGCCAGGTGATAGTGACTGTTAGGTGTGTGAGGTGATAGTGAATGTTAGGTATGCCAGGTAATAGTGACTGATGGGTGTGCCAGGTGATAGTGAATGTTAGGTGTGCCAGGTGATAGTGAATGTTAGGTGTGCCAGGTGATAGTGAATGTTAGGTGTGCCAGGTGATAGTGAATGTTAGGTATGCCAGGTGATAGTGAATGTTAGGTGTGCCAGGTGATAGTGAATGTTAGGTGTGCCAGGTGATAGTGAATGTTAGGTGTGCCAGGTGATAGTGAATGTTAGGTATGCCAGGTGATAGTGAATGTTAGGTGTGCCAGGTGATAGTGAATGTTAAGTATGCCAGGTGATAGTGAATGTTAGGTGATAGTGAATGTTAGGTGTGCCAGGTGATAGTGAATGCTAGGTGTGCCAGGTGATAGTGAATGCTAGGTGTGCCAGGTGATAGTGAATGTTAGGTGTGCCAGGTGATAGTGAATGTTAGGTATGCCAGGTGATAGTGAATGTTAGGTATGCCAGGTGATAGTGAATGTTAGGTGTGCCAGGTGATAGTGAATGTTAGGTGTGCCAGGTGATAGTGAATGTTAGGTGTGCCAGGTGATAGTGAATGTTAGGTGTGTCAGGTGATAGTGAATGTTAGGTGTGCCAGGTGATAGTGAATGTTAGGTATGCCAGGTGATTGTGAATGTTAGGTGTGCCAGGTGATAGTGAATGTTGAATGTTAGTGTGCCAGGTGATGTGAATGTTAGGTGTGCCAGGTGATAGTGAATGTTAGGTGTCAGGTGATGTGAATGTTAGGTGTGCCAGGTGATAGTGAATGTTAGGTGTGCCAGGTGATGTGAATGTTAGTGTGTGCCAGGTGATAGTGAATGTTAGGTGTGCCAGGTGATAGTGAATGTTAGGTGTGCCAGGTGATAGTGAATGTTAGGTGTGCCAGGTGATAGTGAATGTTAGGTGTGCAGGTGATAGTGAATGTTAGGTGTGCCAGGTGATAGTGAATGTTAGGTGTGTCAGGTGATAGTGAATGTTAGGTGTTCCAAGTGATAGTGAATGTTAGGTGTGCCAGGTGATAGTGAATGTTAGGTGTGCCAGGTGATAGTGAATGTTAGGTGTGCCAGGTGATAGTGAATGTTAGGTGTGCCAGGTGATAGTGAATGTTAGGTGTTCCAAGTGATAGTGAATGCTAGGTGTGCCAGGTGATAGTGACTGTTAGGTGTGCGAGGTGATAGTGAATGTTAGGTGTGCCAGGTGATAGTGAATGTTAGGTGTTCCAAGTGATAGTGAATGCTAGGTGTGCCAGGTGATAGTGACTGTTAGGTGGCGAGGTGAGTGAAGTGATGTTAGGTGTGCGAGGTGATAGTGAATGTTAGGTGTGCCAGGTGATAGTGAATGTTAGGTGTGCCAGGTGATAGTGAATGTTAGGTGTGCCAGGTGATAGTGAATGTTAGGTGTGCCAGGTGATAGTGAATGTTAGGTGTGCCAGGTGATAGTGAATGTTAGGTGTGCCAGGTGATAGTGAATGTTAGGTGTGCCAGGTGATAGTGAATGTTAGGTGTGCCAGGTGATAGTGAATGTTAGGTGTGCCAGGTGATAGTGAATGTTAGGTGTGCCAGGTGATAGTGAATGTTAGGTGTGCCAGGTGATAGTGAATGTTAGGTGTGCCAGGTGATAGTGAATGTTAGGTGTGCCAGGTGATAGTGAATGTTAGGTATGTCAGGTGATTGTGAATGTTAGGTGTGCCAGGTGATAGTGAATGTTAGGTGTGTCAGGTGATAGTGAATGTTAGGTGTGCCAGGTGATAGTGAATGTTAGGTGTGCCAGGTGATAGTGAATGTTAGGTGTGCCAGGTGATAGTGAATGTTAGGTGTGCCAGGTGATAGTGAATGTTAGGTGTGCCAGGTGATAGTGAATGTTAGGTGTGCCAGGTGATAGTGAATGTTAGGTGTCAGGTGATAGTGAATGTTAGGTGTGCCAGGTGATAGTGAATGTTAGGTGTGCCAGGTGATAGTGAATGTTAGGTGTTCCAAGTGATAGTGAATGTTAGGTGTGCCAGGTGATAGTGAATGTTAGGTGTGCCAGGTGATAGTGAATGTTAGGTGTGCCAGGTGATAGTGAATGTTAGGTGTGCCAGGTGATAGTGAATGTTAGGTGTTCCAAGTGATAGTGAATGCTAGGTGTGCCAGGTGATAGTGACTGTTAGGTGTGCGAGGTGATAGTGAATGTTAGGTGTGCCAGGTGATAGTGAATGTTAGGTGTTCCAGTGATAGTGAATGTTAGGTGTGCCAGGTGATAGTGATGTTAGGTGTGCCAGGTGATAGTGAATGTTAGGTGTGCCAGGTGATAGTGAATGTTAGGTGTGCCAGGTGATAGTGAATGTTAGGTGTGCCAGGTGATAGTGAATGTTAGGTGTGCCAGGTGATAGTGAATGTTAGGTGTGCCAGGTGATAGTGAATGTTAGGTGTGCCAGGTGATAGTGAATGTTAGGTGCCAGGTGATAGTGAATGTTAGGTGTGCCAGGTGATAGTGAATGTTAGGTGTGCCAGGTGATAGTGAATGTTAGGTGTGCCAGGTGATAGTGAATGTTAGGTTGCCAGGTGATAGTGAATGTTAGGTGTGCCAGGTGATAGTGAATGTTAGGTGTGCCAGTTGATAGTGAATGTTAGGTGTGCCAGGTGATAGTGAATGTTAGGTGTGCCAGGTGATAGTGAATGTTAGGTGTGCCAGGTGATAGTGAATGTTAGGTGTGCCAGGTGATAGTGAATGTTAGGTGTGCCAGGTGATAGTGAATGTTAGGTGTGCCAGGTGATAGTGAATGTTAGGTGTGCCAGGTGATAGTGAATGTTAGGTGTGCCAGGTGATAGTGAATGTTAGGTGTGCCAGGTGATAGTGAATGTTAGGTGTGCCAGGTGATAGTGAATGTTAGGTGTGCAGTGATAGTGAATGTTAGGTGTGCCAGGTGATAGTGAATGTTAGGTGTGCCAGGTGATAGTGAATGCTAGGTGTGCCATGTGATAGTGAATGTTAGGTGTGCCAGATGATAGTGAATGTTAGGTGTGCAAGGTGATAGTGAATGTTAGGTGTGCCAGGTGATAGTGAATGTTAGGTGTGCCAGGTGATAGTGAATGTTAGGTATGCCCGGTGATAGTGAATGTTAGGTGTGCCAGGTGATAGTGAATGTTAGGTGTGCCAGGTGATAGTGAATGTTAGGGTATGCAAGGTGTAGTGAAGTTAGGTATGCCAGGTGATAGTGAATGTTAGGTGTGCCAGGTGATAGTGAATGTTAGGTGTGCCAGTTGATAGTGAATGTTAGGTGTTCCAGGTGATAGTGAATGCTAGGTGTGCCAGGTGATAGTGAATGTTAGGTGTGCCAGGTGATAGTGAATGCTAGGTGTGCCAGGTGATAGTGAATGTTAGGTGTTCTAAGTGATAGTGAATGTTAGGTGTGCCAGGTGATAGTGAATGTTAGGTGTGCCAGGTGATAGTGAATGTTAGGTGTTCCAAGTGATAGTGAATGTTAGGTGTGCCAGGTGATAGTGAATGTTAGGTGTGCCAGGTGATAGTGAATGTTAGGTGTGCCAGTTGATAGTGAATGTTAGGTGTGCCAGGTGATAGTGAATGTTAGGTGTGCCAGTTGATAGTGAATGTTAGGTGTGCCAGGTGATAGTGACTGTTAGGTGTGCCAGGTGATAGTGAATGTTAGGTATGCCAGGTAATAGTGACTGTTGGGTGTGCCAGGTGATAGTGAATGTTAGGTGTGCCAGATGATAGTGAATGTTAGGTGTGCCAGGTGATAGTGAATGTTAGGTATGCCAGGTGATAGTGAATGTTAGGTGTGCCAGGTGATAGTGAATGTTGGGTGTGCCAGGTGATAGTGAATGTTGGGTGTGCCAGGTGATAGTGAATGTTAGGTATGCCAGGTGATTGTGAATGTTAGGTGTGCCAGGTGATAGTGAATGTTAGGTGTGCCAGGTGATAGTGAATGTTAGGTGTGCCAGGTGATACTGAATGTTAGGTGTGCCAGGTGATAGTGAATGTTAGGTATGCCAGGTGATTGTGAATGTTTAGGTGGCAATGGTGATAGTGAAGTTAGGTGTGGCCAGGTGATAGTGAATGTAGGTGTGCAAGGTGATAGTGAATCGTTAGAGTTGTGCCAGGTGATAGACTGTTAGTGTATGCCAGGTGATAGTGAATGTTAGGGTGTGCAAGGTGATGATGTGAATGTTTAGGTGTGCCAGGTGATAGTGAATGTTAGGTATGCCAGGTGATTGTGAATGTTAGGTGTGCCAGGTGATAGTGAATGTTAGGTGTGCCAGGTGATAGTGAATGTTTTGGACACATAAACATAGTGGATGATGTACACAGGCCATTTATAACTTCATAATTTCATGCTTACATATTGTTCTTGCTTGTCATGATCACTTATTTGAAAAAATAGACATCTGCCTATGGTTCTTCTTCATGTATAAAATACTGAAGTTGTCATTCTATCTACAGTTGCAACTTATGTATTAAAACAAAAGCAAAGGAAATATTTTTTCCAGATTGAGTACATTGCATAAAACATTCTCATTGGCCTTAAATCGAGCATGTTCTTTGAAAAGAGATCACAAATATTTGTTTTTTAAAACTGCAGAAACAGCAAAGAGTTCTTAATACATCTTTCAATAGAAACATGTAAAAAAAAAATTCTTTCAGAAAATTAAAATATTTATTTTTTTATTTTTTCAAGTTTAAAGAATTGTTAATTGTTAGCAAATTATGACTTTAAAATTCTCTCTGTATAGTTCCCCTTACACTTGACTTCAGTTCCCTCTTTGAAAATGTGCAGCTTGTTAGTCTTTTCATGAAAGCAACAAGTCCTAAACCACAATTAAAGAAATCAGATGTTCAGCTGGAAATTGTTTAATGTCTCCAATCAGCTTGTCACTGATTTGTTGTCTATTCTCATAGATGCTGAGTTGGAAATAAAAAGGTTCAAGTGAGACACATAGGAAATTGTTCCATGTTTAGTTTGTTGTCTCATCACCATATAAGATCAGCTTTCACTAAAGCTGTTAGATTTATTGAGACAGTTGTTATAGGCTTAACAATATTTTGCTTCACAAGTTTTTAAATGGAAAATTCAAATGCCATTGTCTGTTGCATTGCTTTTAAAAAATGTTGTTATGTCCTGCAATACACATAAAACCTCGTCATGTTTATTCATGTATAACTGGTACTAACATAGAAACTAAGACATCATTGTCATTGAACTGCCAACCTCCCTCATTTTAAACATTTTGACAAAATCTCATCATTTTGAGCATTAAGACATACAATCAACCAGATTTTGACCATTAAAACAGAACAGAACAGAACTTTATTGACTTAAACTACAATAGTTTCTCGTCAACAAACATGGTAAAACAATGTGTATACAATGTGAAATCATGTGAGAATTACATATTTCATAAATGCTTAATCACAAACAGTAATAACATTATTGCAACAGACATATTTTTTAATATTTATATTTTATTTATTTTCTTTTATTCTGTGTCATCCTTACGTGCTCTTATAAAGAATCAATTTTTACTTGTACAAGAATTGATGATTGATTGGAGACTGAACTATAATTAGACCTCCTTTTGTCTTATTTCAACGTGGACTTTTTAATAAAACAAAACGAGTTATGCGTCCACATAGAAAAGAATACAATCATAAAACCATGTATGGTACAGCTATCTAGTCATATGTATCATTTATATGATAGTTATTATTGAAGTAACAAAAATACACACCAATAACTACTCAATATTAATGAACAAGGTCGTATTTTTGTAATGTCAAAATACACGTCCATTATTGTTTTGAACATGCCAACATGCATTATTGTTTTGAACATGCCAACTTATCTTCGTTTTAGTAAATAATCAAAATACTTAAAGTGTTGACAAATTGTTAAACTCTAACATATGTAGGAGTATAAATACATGAACAAAAATATATGTAATGCAGGAGTAGGAATAAGTATCCTTATGGGCAAGGACATTTTTATGACAATATTTACTTTTTGTCAAATTATGGCTGATTATGTTGTGTATTAATCAGTGCTTTCCGACGCAGGAAAGATTCATTGATGCATTTGCACAAATCAATTAGTTTACCCCTGCTGCTCGCTTGCATTAACTCTGCAAACTTATACACGCTAGGTCTTTTATGGTAGTAATGAGAAACATATTTTGTACGAATATCTTTATATGTAGGACAAACAAGTAAAAAATGGTATTCGTCCTCAATATCTCTAGAGTTACAGAGAGTGCACAGTCGTAAAGCTCTCACTTCTCTATTGTTTTGATATCTACCTGTTAAAACAAAATATCCCTTATTTTGAATATTAACACATACAATCTGTCTCATTTTGAACATTTAGACATAAAACATTGCTAATTTTGACCATTTAGACAAAATCTCCCTCGTTTTTAGACATTTAGACACAAAATCTTCCCCCATTTTCTAATTATTTAGACAACATCTCCCTCATTTCAAACATTTAGACATAAAAGCCCTCATTTTTCAAACATTTAGACAAAATTTCTCTCATTTTGTTTTAAACATTAAGAAATCTCCCTCTTTTTTTACATTTAGACATTAAATGGTAATAATCTCTCAACATAAATCTGCATGTTGTTGACATTTCAGACAATTTGAATAACATTTTATTACTTATCTGAAGAAAATTACAAAATTTCTAAGAGAATATGTCTGTTTTGTGTATTCTTTTTACATGAGAAGCAACAATATTTCTGTCGTTAATTGGTAAAAAAATCAAAGATAATGAGCATTATATATTTTACTAAATCTACTTACCATTCATATGATATTCCCAAGTTAGCTACAAACAAATATTGATGAGTGAAGTGACAGTATGTCTTGCAACATGCATAATGTGTAACTAGATATATAACAACTCACTAACAGCTCTCCAGCTATCTGATTGCTTAAGTTAGTGTCATTGTTAAGAACATAACATGTTTGTTGGATATTATTATTGAGCAAGTTTACTATTTTACATCTCATTATACAAAATTCACCTTCATGTATAAAAGGAATATGATTTCAACATCTGCTGAGTGAGTGGTTTCATTATTGTTTATTTTTCCAAGATACGTAGATTACAGGTCTGGAAATTTGCATACTGGGACAGAATGATAACTGTATGAGTCATGTAACTTGTTATCATTTCAGCACAAGAAGTTACAAGAGGCCCAGATGCGGTCAGCAGCCCTGAGTCGTGAGTTGGACCTGGTAAAGGGGTCGTGTGAGAACCAGAAGGTTCAGATCCAATCCCTTCAGAGTCTGCTGGCAGGACGGGAACAAGAACACAGGTATTGTATGGAGTAGGAGATGTATGAATGAAACTGTATTAACATGCATAAAGAGTTCACAGCTATGAATGACCTTGTAATTGCGTACAGTGGTGGATCTTTAAACCAATTATCTTGATATATATTAATAATCCTGTTTATCAGTTTTACTTTTAAACATGGTTTAATAAGATTTTTTTTAATCAATTGACAGTTTTCAAGTGCTATTTATTATATATTAAAATTTTGGTATAATTTTTTTTAATTGTGTATTATTCAATTTTTTTATCTAATAATGCCTGTATTGTTTTTTTGTTTAATCAAGTCTATACAAAATTGTTATGCATTCATATATTGATATTTTAATTCTGTGAAGTCATAATTGTGACATATCATTTTAATTCCATCTTGTAACTACATATATTCAAGATTGTTGAAATATACTAGTATATGTTGTTGTTGTTTTTTAAATAATGTCTTTTACAAATTTACACATTTCTTTCCACATGTCTTTCCACATGTCGTTTTTGTTTTGGGGTTGTTTACTTTTTGTCTTTTCAACACTTTTGAATTGTGTTTAATCATTTTAAGATTTCTGTATTTTAATTTGAAAAGAATATATATATATATATATATATATATATATATATTAAGACATTGTTTCAAAAATATTTATTATGACAAGTCATAACATGTTAAAATGTATCTACCTATATTTAGAATGCATGCCAGAAATGTGTCTTTGCATTGTAATCAAACTAGGTTTTGACACAAATTGTTGTGTATATATTTAATTCACTACCTGTATATATTTAATGTCACTCCCAATTTCAGATCCTTGTGTCATTTAAAGACTAGTTGTATGTCAGTTAAATGACATATATGAAACTATATGGTATCAGATAGTAATTGAGGCTTTCTCCAGTTTATATTAACATATTACATACTGTAACTCCAGGGAGCAGTTGAAGACTCGGTACAGTCTGGGCAGCAAGGAGTTGCAGGAAGCTCTTCAGACGGAGGTAGAAAAGGCCACAAGAGAACAGTCTTTGCACATGAAGCAACAACAAGAGAGGTGGGTTAGCAGTAGTTACTATTTTTGTACCTTTCCAGTTTTCATTTTATAATGTTGATAATTTTGCACTTAATCTTTTGATGTTAACTGTTTCCATGGCAATCCTTTGATACTTTCAGGATAGAGGAGCTCAGCAAGCAGTACTCCAGTTTAGAGGATGAATTTAGGCAGGCTCTGCAGATTGAATCCAGTCGCTTCCACCAGGTAATATATCCCTCAATAATCCTGACATGTAAGTCTTTCTATTTGGATTGCTCAGTTTTAATGCTTGAACTCTTTTGAGTGAATGGTGATTTTTGTACCTTGTGATACACAGATTAACTATCATCTACAAACACTTCCATTTTCTTGTTGAAGTAGCATATCTCTATCAGTACCTCAATGGATTAAAAGCTAATATTTATGCACAATTCCAGCAAAAAGGACCCTTTTGGATACCACTGTTCCCCATCGTTCTTTTCCAATACTGTGGAGGGTAGTTTGTTGACTGAACATATTTGGTTTAGGACATGATATATGCAATTTTTTATGATTTAAATTAGACACCATTTATATGTGACTAAACAGAATTGGTTAATATACTTTTCTCTTTTTATTAAAGCATTCTCAATAGAGACTATTTGACAAATATTAAGTTGTGAAAAACAAATCAGTGTAGTAGTAGTGTTATAGCTGTTAAGGCAAGTCCCTGCCACCATTCTTTAAACAATATTTCTGATATAAGATTTTATACTGTGAACCAGAAATAAAAGATATACATACAGAAACACATATTGTCTAAGTATAAGGAAATATAAACCAAAATGTAAATATGACAAAAATACAGTTATAAGAAAAGAAATTAAATTAGCTGATAGAGAGATGATAATACTGTCTTCTGTTTCTGTATTTGATTGAATTATGGCTATGTTCATGTTAGTAGATAGCTGCAGATTGGCATATGGGTCTAACATATACTGTAGAAAAATATTATACTTCATGAAACAAAAGTAGGAACAAGATTTTATGAATCATCCACTGAATTTAGGATAGACAGTATAAGCAAAATGGTTTGACTTGCATGTCGTAAGGTTTTTGTTTTTAAGTGGACAGAAGCTTACGTGTCATCTTCTTTCAGTATGGGAATGTTAAACGATTTCTGGTAACTGGAAATCTATTGGAAACCTCATCACAACTGGAGAAACCGAGACATTATTTCATGGTTTATATGACATTTTGACGACCAGTTTAGTTCCTGTGTTATTTAAAAGCAGTGCAAATCAAACGATGTAAGAAGGCAACTGGCAAGGAAATCAGTAAACATAGAAAAATGCATATTTGAACTCATGGGTAATTATAAATATTATACTTGCAGCTAAAGGATGCATTTGAGACTGTCAGTGAGGAGAATTCAAGTAACAAGGCGGCTCTTCTGGCAGCTCACAATAAGGATGAAAAGTCCTCTCAGATGCTCTCAGAACTAACCTCTGTAAGTATACTACACTTGTGCAGCAGTCTTATATGGTTAAAGGGTCTCTAGGTTTAGGGTTTATAAATTCAAGCTCAAAATCCCTCCCAACCACATGATCATTCATTTGAAAATAGTAGTTAAATGACATTAAATTAACATGATTTGAAACAAACAATAAAACAATCTTGACCAAAACCAAGTAAGAAAATCTTTTTTGTATTGATTACCGTAATCTTTCTTTTAATTTTATCAGAAACTTTTACTGTCCCAACTGTAAGTGATTAACAGTCAATTTATCTTTTGTAAAGTTCTTGAAATATCAATGATCTTATTATGGTGATAATAATGATAATAATACAAAAATTTGCCACCAGTTCCTTATTATGGTATATGAAGATATAAATAGCCCCATCATTCTGTAATCCACCTATGTTTTTTTTACATGATTAACTATATTTCGATTTCTTTTATGGTCCTTTATAATACAGTTGGTTCCAGCTAACCGAAAACAATTATGCACAGATTCTATTTTTTTAATGAAATATTCAAGCACCAAATCTTTTCTTCTTAACCTTTGTTGAAAATTAACGGTTATATGCATACGATGTCAGCCCAGTTTCGGTTATAAGCATAATCCCAAGCCGTTCACCTGTCTACTAAGGCTCGCTAATTGTATCTGGGGCAACTTTTGTACTCTTTTCCCTTTGCGTTTGCTAATGAAATCATAATGATAAAACATTTATATCAAAGAAAATGCAGATTTATTTCACTTCTAACTCATTAGAATTTAAAATCTGAAGAGCACTTTGCAGATTCACACATAAAAAGGTGCTTTTTTTTTGAGGAATAAAAATTGATAAAATGGCTGACAATTTTTAAGAAACACTGTGACTGGAGTAAATATTGATCAATCAAATTTGTAGTAACTGAAAACAAAATACACTCATTAAAATGGTACTTCTCTATTCATTGATTTTCTACTAAACACATATTCTGGTTATTTGCATTGTCTGGGAAGTTGTGAATGATTAAAAGAAGAATCAACTGTATTCATTGCTAGGTAGCAGTCTATTAGTGAAGTGTATATGACTCTGTAGTGTGGCAGTCTGTACTCATTTTAACTATGATTGACATTTGTTGTAGCTGGTAAAGGAACAGAAGGGTCGGATTGCTGAACTGACCAAATCCAAACAGGAGCAGGTGTCACAGTATAGGGTAAGGATTTGTCTCCAATCTATATCACCATCATTAAGTAATGGGTGATTATAACCAGGGTTTCTTTGCTGTACTTGCTTGCAACTGGCTGTTGTACACAGTCTAGAACTTTCCCACCTGTCCTTTACAGGTGAGACCACTTGAGCAGACTCCCATACCCCAGATGTGAGACTGCACAGTTGGCCTCAGTTCTGGAAAAAAAACCTGTCTTTTTTTGTACATTTGTCACTTTCTGGCTAAATATCAACATGTAACTACAAAATATTTTTAGGGATCTTGCTACTCATAAATGCTTCATTGCACTGTTATATTGTTTCATTGCTTTAAATAGATTTTCTATTTCATTCTTTTGTTTATAAATAGAGTGATAATTGAATTTGTTGTTTAGTAGTTTATTTCTGAGTTAAATTGTCATCCATACTGTTTCATCTCATGATGTCATTAATTAGTTCTCATTGAAATTGCATGTGTACATCATGGCTTGGACTTTTTAAATTAAAATTTATCTTATCATAGATTGAACATTAATGAACTGTTTAGCTGCCAAAGCATTCATTGTTTGTAAATACTGTACATATATATATAACTTAGCTTGTCTTTACAGTTATAGTGTTTGTAAATAATTTCTAATAATTTTCTTTGTTCATTCCTTTACATTTGATGCAAGTACTTACTATTTTGGGTTTTACTTCAGTGGGATATTTTATTTACACTTTTTATTTTTTGAAAAAAAGAAAGAAAGAGGAAGTGCATGACTAAAGCTCTGTTCAAACACACAGGCAAAACATTCTGCCATCTGACAATTGCCAGTCAGTTACTGTAGACCATTTTCTACTTGTGAAATATTCTTTAATCTCAATATGTATCTCTTGTCAGAGTTTTTGTCATTTAAACAGTTAACTTGTGTGTTATTACCTTTGTTGGTTGCTAGCTGTAGGCTCATATTCACCAACCATTCTTAAACCAAAGTCATGACCTAACCCAAAGTCACATTTGTCAGAAGTGAATGTTTCTTTCTATATTGAATATACTTATCACCCTAAAACAACTCACTTAAAGCATCTTGCAACATTTCAGACACGTGTTTTGTATATTTTAAAGATATTGTGTCCTGATGTCCATGGCTTGAACAATTTTTACTTAAGAGCAGTTGGTGAATATTGCTATTAATCTATTCATAATTGTGTAAATTTATTTTTGACTTCCTCAGTAGTGCCTGTTTTTATTTTCATAATGCACCTTTACTGTCTGTTTAATTTGAAAAAAAGCACATTTTCCAAGATTATGCATAAACCCCCTTTATTTGTCCCCTTTCACTTGGATCTTTCTCTTTTTTTGTCTATGACTCACTGAAAACCGTTCCAACTATATCATTTTTTTCATGTTATATTGTTAGTGTTAGGTTCATTGCCTGATTGGTGCAATTTTGACACTTGGTTTGGATTACATTGATAGTAAGATATAGTGGATGGTATTTTCTCTGTTTTCAAATGATAGCCAGTGTTCTTTTTCCAACAGCTTTTCATTTAATAGCTATTATATTAAATATATCATTTAAAGAAAGTGTAATAAAAAGTACATATATTACCTTTATATAAATACATAAGTATTTCAACACATTCTGACAATGGTATATTTTTATGTAATATTTGTGTGTTAAATAATGTTTCAAATTTTCAACAGAATTTTGTATTGTTTTGAAACCATTATAATTGTATTTTACTACATAAAAAAAAGAAGTTTGCTGTTACTAATACAAAGTACAATTTACCATTACAATATAATTCACACTTTTATTTGAAATAGAACTATTGCAATAATAATCATTAAAATAATAATCATAGTAATAATATGTATTTCATTTATATGGCAACAGGAGCGCATCACTGTCCTAGAGACACATGTGGAAGAGGCCAGAAAAAGAATGGTCCAGTTCGAACTGCTGAAACAGGTAATAAATCCTTTGAATAGGATCACAACAAGTTTTAGCAAACTCAACCATTGTTATAATTAATAAGTTTCATACAACCTATCCTCCTACAGTTTTCATACAACCTATCCTCCTATAGTTTTCATACAACCTCTCCTCCTATAGTTTTCATACAACCTATCCTCCTATAGTTTTCATACAACCTATCCTCCTACAGTTTTCATACAACCTATCCTCCTATAGTTTTCATACAACCTCTCCTCCTACAGTTTTCATACAACCTATCCTCCTATAGTTTTCATACAACCTATCCTCCTACAGTTTTCATACAACCTATCCTCCTATAGTTTTCATACAACCTATCCTCCTATAGTTTTCATACAACCTCTCCTCCTACAGTTTTCATACAACCTATCCTCCTATAGTTTTCGTACAACCTATCCTCCTATAGTTTTCATACAACCTATCCTCCTACAGTTTTCATACAACCTATCCTCCTATAGTTTTCATACAACCTCTCCTCCTACAGTTTTCATACAACCTATCCTCCTATAGTTTTCATACAACCTATCCTCCTACAGTTTTCATACAACCTATCCTCCTATAGTTTTCATACAACCTCTCCTCCTACAGTTTTCATACAACCTATCCTCCTATAGTTTTCATACAACCTATCCTCCTACAGTTTTCATGCAACCTATCCTCATATAGTTTTCATACAACCTATCCTCCTACAGTTTTCATACAACCTATCCTCCTATAGTTTTCATACAACCTATCCTCCTACAGTTTTCATACAACCTATCCTCCTATAGATTTCATACAACCTATCCTCCTACAGTTTTCATACAACCTATCCTCCTACAGTTTTCATACAACCTATCCTCCTACAGTTTTCATACAACCTATCCTCCTATAGTTTTCATACAACCTCTCCTCCTATAGTTTTCATACAACCTATCCTCATATAGTTTTCATACAACCTATCCTCCTACAGTTTTCATACAACCTATCCTCCTATAGATTTCATACAACCTCTCCTCCTATAGATTTCATACAACCTATCCTCCTATAGTTTTCATACAACCTATCCTCCTATAGTTTTCATACAACCTATCCTCCTATAGTTCCCAATGCTTAACAGTATATGAACATGACTCTTGTCTTCAGAGTTCATGGCCTGCAAAAAATGTTTTCTCTGAAATATAACACCTGATGATTTTGTTATAATCCAATGATGTAACATTTTATGGATATGTTCCATTTAAAATCAAGGGTCTCAGTGACTTCTTGACAAGTCAAAGATTAAGCAACCAAAGGTACCTTTTGCTTACTGTTCCAATTTGGTAACTGTGGCTTTTGCACTATTTGTTTAAAGTTTCATCTTAGTGATTTTGTTACTTATGTCATTACCTTGTGTCTGTTCATTTTTTTTGTGTTCAAATCGTAAAATATGGGTTATTACTCATACTAATGCATTTTCTACATTTCCGTAGCAGTAAATGTATGTGAATCATGGAACCTATTGGAAATGTGGTGGTAACTTGGAATGGAAAGATAATACAATGTTATTGTTCTTTGCGTAGTAATACCAGGTCATTAGTAATGATAACATTGATTTGCAACTAAAGACTGTGCAAGATTTTTGGACAGATTTGAACTTAGGCTTAAGTTTTATCTTATGAAACTGTTAAGTTATTGAAATGATAAGGCTAATTTGATGTACAAGAGGCTAGTGAACAAATGGATCTTCCTTGCATAGAGAGTGTTATCTTCACAGTATTGATATCATTTTATATCTTTGAAAACACCTGGCATTTCAGTGCTTGACTGAAATTATTTTGTTTATTTCAGGAGACTGTGAAGCTAAAGTCCACCATACATGGTCAGGAGTCTGTGATTGAAGGGCTGAGGTCTGAGAGAAAGTTATGGGAACAAGAGCTGGCTGTACAAGGTAGGCTCAAAATCTTCATAAACACATTGTATACCAGGTCATGAACACATAGTATAAACGGTCATGAACACATGCCATAAACACATTATATACCGGATCATGAACACATAGTGTACCTGGTCATGGACACATTGTATACCAGGTCATGACCACATTGTATACCAGGTCATAAACACATGGTATACCAGGTCATGAACACATTGTATACCAAGTCATTAACATATTGTATACCAGGTCATGAACACATTGTATACCAGGTCATGAACACATTGTTTACCAGGTCATGAACACATTGTATACCAGGTCATGAACACATTGTATACCAGGTCATCAACACATGGTATACCAGGTCATAAACACATTGTATACCAAGTCATTAACACATTGTATACCAGATCATGACCACATGTCATGAAGACATTATATACCAGGTCATAAACACATTGTATACCAGGTAATGAACACATTGTATACCAGGTCATGAACACATTGTATACCAGGTCATGAACACATTATATACCAGTCATAAACATATTGTATACCAAGTCATTAACACATTGTATACCAGATCATGACCACATGTCATGAAGACATATACCAGGTCATGAACAAATGTCATGAAGACATTATATACCAGGTCATGAACACATGTTATGGACATATTATATACCAGGTCATAAACACATGGTATACCAAGACATGAACACATTGAATTTATTGTATAGCCATTGACCCTGGTGTCTTTATAGTTGTTTTGTTTATTTGGTTTATCGTCCCACCAACTGTCTTTATAGGAGTGTGTTAAACAATAAATTAATTGTAAAGCCATTGATCATGGTGTTTTTGTAGGGGTGTGTTAAACAATTAATTTATTGTAAAACCATTGACCATGGTGTTTTTGTAGCAGCATGTTAAGCTTAAGATTCATGGTACAACCATTTGCTAATGTGTTTTTGTAGGAGCGTCTTTGGCTCAGGACAGAGGTGGTCTGGAGGCCAAGCTGGAAGCACAGAAGTCCGAGATAGGCTTACTGAAGAAACAACTGGAGGTAATGGTATAGTCAGGAGTATTGTCTTATCTTCAAATGACATGGAGTAACCATCTCCCCAACCATTTCTTGGTCTAGACACATTAACACTCTTGCTACTAAAGCTAACAACACTCTTAAATTTATCAAAAGAAATATTCAAACTGACATCCCAAAACTCAAGGAAGTAGCATACAAAACATATGTCCGCCCATGTTTGGAGTATTGCGCCTCCGTCTGGGACCCCTGGCAAAAGAAATACATTAACCAGATTGAAATGGTACAACATCGCGCAGTAAGATTTATACTGAATGACTACAAATATACCAGTAGTATTACTAACCTTCTAAGAAAGATCAACTTACCAACCCTAGAAACACGCCGTAAAGTTACTTCATTATGTATGTTCTACAAGATCAAACACAACCTTGTACATGTAAGGATACCATTCCCACACTATATACACCATACACAGAGGCACAGATATAGTATCCCCTTCTCCAGGATTGATGGACACAGGCATTCGTTCTTTCCACGCACAGCAAAGATCTGGAACAGTCTACCACCAGACATTGCTCAGGCAGACAGCCTGGCCTTATTCAAGGCCAAGCTGTACAGCCACTGCTTCTAACCAGAGTGCTACAAATGATCATCATCCACCATTTTCACCTCATCCATCACCCCCATCATATCATTTGTTCTTCATCATTCAATGAACATCCATCATTCATCTTTTATTGTAGCACCCTGGGCAAAGCAACTTGCCTGCAAACCACACCAGACTTCTGTAATTTAATATCTATGACATTTTTATAACTGTGCAGGTACAGAAACCAACCCAAACACCTATGAAAATTACCTCCCCAAAACATTATAATTTATATTACTCCTAAAGTTTCTGACAGCGCACTCCACATAATACTCTGTATAGAGGGTTTGGAGTATATGGCAGATACAGATACAGATACATGGTATTGTGTCATTATTAGGATACACTTCAATAAAATAAGATAATAATTAAGATTGTATTTCAACTTTGCTCAGCACTGTGAAATTAGAAAATGACATATCACTTGCCATGTTACATTTTATATCATTTGCCATGTAACATAACACCCCTTTTTCCAGCACTGTGTGCATTTTAAGACACTTTGTCTTAATACAAGAACTGACTGCACCTGTAGATATCAAGTCTGTCCGTCTAGACAGTAATGTTATCAGTATAAGTCGTCATTTGTCTGAATTAATCCTCATAAAGGAATTATGATTTACTCATCTTGTAATTAACGTCTAGTTGATATGTATTGTCAATCCAGAGAGAGACGGATGGACTGAAAATCAAGACAAAGATGCTGGAGGACCAGACAGAGACCATAAAGAAGCTGAAAGAGGTAAGTAATCATTTCTTGTCAGATAGTTTTAATGCAACTCAAAATTACAGCACACATTAAGGAAGGCAATGATTTAGGTTCTATTCTATTTTTCAAGAATACAAACAGCTTATAATTCAAACTCAAATTGTAGTTACAAAATCTTTATTGAACCAGCCAACACCTGTATAAACATAGTAATATCTAACAAACCACAATAAGTATAATAAATATTTTTAATATTTTATGAATATCAGAAATAGATTATAAAACTATCAAAAGAATAAGAGATACAGTATTTATTATGACTTAATATTAACATTTAATTTTGACATAATTAATCTTATAAAAAAAGAATCACTATTGGTTGAAATATTTAACAAAATTGAATTTGGCGAACATCATACTATGCATCATATGATCGTAGCTTTGTATCATGATTTTCAAAGCATCTTTGTTAGAGGTCTTTTAACCAAGCATTCAGTTCTTTAATCAACAAGCAATTTCAAAGGCTTTCATCTTTATCAAGCCTATGTTCTGTGAAAAGAACCCAAGAAGCCCCCAATCTTCAAAATGTAAAACAACAACATTTACTCAGGCTTTGAAAGTAGAGGATTAATAATTACAGATTTTAACAAATCGAACTGAGTTTAGATTATAACAATCCTCAGCATTGTGCACAGGGGGTCGGGGAAGATAAAGGTCAATAGAACTTCAGTCATTTTGTGCTTAAAGATTCTAGAATTCTAATCAAAATAGAATACTTTTTCCTTTTTTATACGTTGAAAGCAATTTCATTAATTATAAAATACCCAGGAATTATTTCATTTGTCCATGGTCATTGTATTTAAACAGGTTAGTTGAAAGCATTTTGTCATAAAATCAATTAAAACATATTTTATATAACTGCAAAGGTTCTTATTATACAAATATTAATACTTGAAATGATTAAGAGTATTTGATGTGATTCCTGTGTTCAGGGTGTAGAGGAGCGTGATGAGGAGATCCGTAAATGTCGCCAGGAGAGTTTGAAGTTACAGCAGAGTCTAGAGGCGCAACTGGCAGAGGAGCGGACCAACAGTCAGGATACACACGTACGGCATGGGTTGGTCATGTGGTCCGGTTGGTCATTGGTAGCTAGTGTTTTAATGTGCAGGCAAAGGTTGTACCTGGGGTTTAGGAAAAGGCTGGTAGTGTGAGTGTGGTAGCTAAATTTATTTGTACAATACATACAGGTGTGGTGAGGGTGGGTAGGGAATTGTGGGTTACTAGCTGATAGTGGAACTGACCAACATTCAAAATACACACATTTGATGCTAGTTAGTATTTGTCAAAGGATTGGCTCACCAGTCAAGATACACATTTATTATATGCCTTTGTGTGTTGTCAGCCATTTTCCTCTGTAGTTCTATAGTGTGGTACAACATTCTTTATCAGTCTATGCCTTTTGTATCTTTCTGTGCAAACTGTATCAGTCTTCTAAAGTGTGTGCATGTTTACACGAGGACTTTTACTTTTATGGAGATTTATAAATGCATTTGAGCCTTACCCAGTCAATTTATGTTTAGCATTATTGCTAGATTCATAATACAGTCACACCAATCCCAAAGTGTAAACTTGCATATGATAATTGTGTATCTGCTAAACAATGAAAACTGTAAGTTCGAAATGTGGGAATTTGCTTACTGAAAAACAGAAAATAACATCTCAGTTGGAGAGAAATGACAAGATAGACAGCACAATATAGTGTTTTACTTCTAAGAAGGTGGGATGGAAGTGTAGCGGTGACCAGCAGGGGCAGATGAGAAAAGACTGTTGTTGTGTAGAGGTGATTGTGTGTACATACAAATGGTTTACACTATCATTTAACATGTACTTGAATGTAAAATTAAAGAATGATATTAAAAACAAGTAGGAATGATTAAATTGTAGAAGTGTTGTACATGACATCAGACAACAGAATGATTTTGATGTTTTTGTGATGTATGATACAACCATCATTTGAATTTAGATATAAGATGATCTAATACTCATGTCATGTTTATGGTCATACAGGAAATGCTGGAAAGACTGAGAGAACGGAAGCAGGACCTGAAGCAGCAAGTCTCTGACCTACATGCAGAGTTAGACGAGTCCAAGAGAGCACACAGGTATGTTTATATTGTCACAACCTTCTAGAACTCAAATAGGATGCCATTTTACACATGTCTCATCTTATACACACAAGATGATGTTTATCTGTTAAATTGCATGTGTGTATTGATATCTTTTTTGTTTTTTTTTGGTCGATGTTATCTATTTAAAAATGGGATTTCCTTTCTTCTGATTTTAATTTTACAGATACATCACTCTTATATTTGAGCTATGTGTACCATCACAACTGTTTTATTACAGTATGGTTACCACTGTCGCCTAAATCCCTTGATAAAAAACATAAATTTGATATTATTTTAGAGAAAAATCATGCTTTTACAGTTTGATTTATTGTGATTTTTTATCCTTATGATTTACTTTTTACACTTGAACATTTTGATAGTTTTGAAAATAATTCAATTATTTATATTGATAACATGTTCTTCATTTTGTCAATTTGATATTTGAATGTTGAAAGTAAGTATGTATGCTGCCTTTTTCTAAATGAACTCCAATAGCTTTAGTCTAAGTAGAATTGAAACCTACTTTTTCTGTTATCGTAACTTCCATTGTCTGGAATACTTGATAAACATGTACCTCTGGAGTGTGTTTCTATTAATGATCAAACAGGTGACATTTGTATCCATTTTGTTTTAGACTTTAATTTTGAGGGATGGCATTTTAGAGGAGGTCATAGGGACAAACGTACAGGACTTGCTTAAGTCACTGTAGTGTGCCATGTACAGAGTACACAGTCATGTAGTAGCCATCCTCACAGATAGATGTGAATTGCACATAAACCTTACCCGGGCCATTTGGTGCAAGTGCCTTGTTACTTCTAATGTTAACACCATACACTGCCACGTCTGCTCTTAGTGTGCTAAGCTTCTCTCCAGACATTCTGCCCATTGCTCCAACATTCCAGGTTCAGAACCTTACTTTCATCTTAAAAGCTCTCTCCAACCACCCTTACTTCATAAAGTTATGCCACGTCCAGTCCAGCTACAAAAAAGCTTGTCCCTGCCCATTTGAGGTATCCTAATTCCACAGAGACTAGTGGTGATTGTTTTTATTGCTGGATGTACTTCCTGTCACATCTAAGACTGGTCTGGGCAGGGCCTGCCACCCTGTCAGGCCATGTATACTGCACTTCAAAAGATCCAATTTGCTAAAAGATCCCTAGCAATCTAGCCATGGGCTGATACTTTCCCTATTACCATGGTTTACCACAGGCAGGTTACCATAGAGTTTTTGTCTATGGAGTGGCTAGTTACCAGCCAGGTAGACTTACAAACTTGGCCTGTCTATGGAGAGGCTAGGTACCAGCCAGGTAGACTTACAAACTTGGCCTGTCTATGGAGAGGCTAGGTACCAGCAAAGTAAACTTACAAACTTGGCCTGTCTATGGAGAGGCCAGGTAGACTTACACACTTGGCCTGTCTATGGAGAGGCTAGGTACCAGCCAGGTAGACTTACAAACTTGGCCTGTCTATGGAGAGGCTAGGTACCAGCAGGGTAGACTTACAAACTTGGCCTGTCTATGGAGAGGCTAGGTACCAGCAGGGTAGACTTACAAACTTGGCCTGTCTATGGAGAGGCTAGGTACCAGCCAGGTAGACTTACAAACTTGGCCTGTCTATGGAAAGGCTAGGTACCAGCCAGGTAGACTTACAAACTTGGCCTGTCTATGAAGAGGCTAGGTACCAGCAGGGTAGACTTACACAGACAGACAGACAGATTCTTTATTTCGGTAAGGTAAACATACGTTTCTTGTTACAAACAAACAAATTATTGTCAAAAAACAAACAATGTCACGCGACTAATATATACATATATGTTTATAACATATACGAGGATGAACATGTTACTTATAGCATAATTCACACATACATATTCATACATATATTGGACATGTTAACACAATTATAGTATATAATAACATATTCATATTTTAACTTGGCATGTTAACACCATTATAGTATATATTAGCATATACTTATATGAATTAGGCATGGCAACACAATCATGGTATATATGAACATATACATATATAAGTTAGGCATGTCAAAACAATTATAGTATATTAATAATATATGCATATATAAATTAAGCATGTTAACAAGCATGTTAACACGATTATTTCATATATTAGCATACACACATAAATTAGGCATATCAATACAATTATAGTATACATTTACATATGCATACATATACTAGGAATGTTATCACAATTATAGCAAATATTAATATATACAATTATAGATTACGAATGCCAAAACAATTACAGTATATACCAACATATTCATACCCAACCACTTATACACATCCATGTCCACATCACACACACATACACCACACACCCACACTCGCGCACACACACACACCCGAACACTCACATACAGACACACGTACAATCACACACATACGTACAGACACCCACACATCAAGACCCATACCTACACTTAATCCATGAAAATAAATTAACATAATTGATTTAATGGCTTTTTGTTATAGTGAATTGATTATGATGTTAGTAATTTTCTTAAATTAAACGCTTCATACACAAATTTACCTAAATTCCTAATTATTGTTGGATTTTCATTTTGCATAAGTTGGATAAACTTAAAAACACTCGGACGAGATGTGAAATATTTCTTAATGTATTTCTTACGCAAATCACTATAACAATGGCATATTAATACAAAATGAAATTCATCTTCTAGATCCCTAGAATTACATATAGTACAAAATCTGTTGTTACGCTCAGTGAATTGATTTGAATAGCGTGCAGTTTCAATACGCAAGTGGTGTGAGGAAAGTCGTAGTCTGGCCAGTGGGACATAATACTTATTAGGCATAATTTCTAAATATTTTTCAAGCCCGTGATATATTTTGATATTTTTGTATGTACATAAGCTACGTGAAATATTAAGTTCTGCATTCCAAGTTTGTAAAAACGTATCTACTAATCTTCGTTTAAAAATAATGTGGAAATTTTTGTTATCAATGTGTAAAGGGTCATTCCAAACATATAAAAATCCATGCTTACTTAATAAAGACTTTACTTCTGAGACCCAGTTGATTAACCCTCTATTACTATCATTAAGTAACAATTTGTATAATGAATTTACAATATTATTTTCTGAACATAATATTTTACACCAGAATTTGACAATACGACAATATCGGTTAATGTAAAGAGGGTATCTCCCTAACTCCCCATATATTCCATTTGTGCTAGTCGATTGTTTAACTTTGAGAAGTAATTTGCAAAATTTTAGATGTAACCGTTCTAAAGATTTGGACTTAGAGAAACCCCATATTTCACAACCGTAACTCAAAGTTGAACCCACAAAGGCATCAAACAACTGGCACATAGTTTTTGGGGATAAGTTGTATTTTTTTAAGTTAACAATAAGAGCATTTAGTGCCTTTAAACCTTTTCCAGTTAAAAAATCAATATTTCTATTAAAACCTCCTGTATGGTTGAAAACTGTGCCAAGGTAATTAAATTCATTAACAATATCTAGTTGGCTTCCCTTATATGTCCACGTAAAATTTAAACTAAGACGACCACGTTTTCTAAATACCATTATTTTTGTTTTAGACGTGTTTACTGATAGACCCCATCTGTTACAATAATTTTCAAGCAAACTAAGTTTTTCTTGTAGTTTTTCAGGGCTTTCACCTATAATGACCATGTCATCAGCAAACAACATCAATATAATATTTATCTCGTCAGCTGTAATTGTACATGCGTTATCTCCCCTTAAATGAATGTCAAGGTCATTTATAAACATAGAAAACATCAGAGGGGATAGGATTTCACCTTGTTTGAGTCCAATTGCAACTTCAAAATATTCAGAATAGTTATTGCATGACCTTATTTTCAGTTTTATATTTGAGTACATATCATGGACAATCCGCAATAGCTTACCCTTCACTCCTAAGTTAAATAATTTGAGCCACAGTCCATTTAAATATATACTATCAAAAGCCTTTTTTAGGTCTATAAATGCACAATAAAGTTTTTTCCCATGATTTAATGAATGTTGAACAATAGAGTTTAAAACAAAAATAGCATCAGTAGTAGAATAATTCTTTCTGAAGCCAAATTGACAATCAGTTAAAATTTTATACTTTTCAACCCAGTCATTTAATCGCTTATTTAAGACCCCTGTAAAAATCTTCGATAAACAACTAACTAATGTAATCCCTCGATAATTATTGACATCGTTCTTATCATTCTTTTTATGAATTGGTATAATAATTCCTTCCTTCCATGAATCTGGAAAAACACCTGCAATAAAAATTGCGTTAAAAAGATCTAAAATATGACATGATAAAACATCAAATGATTCTATAAAATACTCATTTAACAATTCATCATTGGCATAAGATTTATCCCTCTTTAGATTACGTATAACAAAATTTAATTCATTCATTGAAAAGGGAGCATCAAGCTCTTCAAAGTCAACATTATCAGTTGCGTTAAAATCATAATTATTACAAAAGTTTTCGGATACATCATCCTGTACATTACCCAAGTCCTCTGATAGAGTAGAGAAATACTCGTAAAAGTCTTTAATATCAAGACTACTATTTACATTAGCTTTTCTTTTACTAAAAAGCTTCCAAAAATCCTTAGGTTTTTTGTGCCTCATATTTTCTATTTCTTTTATTTTATTATATTTATATTGTTGTTTCTTTTTCGAAACTACTTTCTTATATATACACACTTGGCCTCTGTTTCATCTTTATGGACTAGCTGGTTGTTGTAGCTTAAGCATTTGAGGAAGAAGCACAAGTGACTACATCAATGTTTGTTACAGCAACTGTACTAGACACAGGTCTGTGGACTCCTATTTATATTCTCTTTACAGTGTCCTGAATAGTAAATGGAAGGAGAAGTCCCAGCTGATTGGTCAGTTGGAGAGGCAGGTGCAGGAAATGAAGGAATCCTGGGAGAAGAAGGAAGTCAAGCTGACCCAGGAGCGTGACAAGGCTCTGCAGGCAGCCAAGTATGTGAACCAGTAGCAAATGTTTAATCTTTCATAAGTACCAATGGAGTAGGAAATAATTAATGTTGTTTTGCCATCTCATTGTTAAAGAGGCCATTCAGGACTGCGAAAAATGATGTTTCAAAATGCCTAGCATGGCTTATCTTTAAAAGCATTTGTTGAGTGAAGCATTAATTTTAGGAAACTCAAGTAAGTTCAGTTATAGCCATCGCTTATCTTATTTATTGGGAGGACCAATGTCTGGCAAAAACCAAATTAAGTTGTAGGATTGACTAATTTCTATTTTTTTTTAAAAAAATAGAATAAAGAACTGACAACAGGATCAGGGAAAGTGACTTCCAGCTGACTTGCAGTGCGCTGGTGATTCTACCCAGAAATAAGTCTGGGGACTTCCTCCTTCACATAGCATCTCAATTGGTCGCTGCAGTGTATTTCAAAAACAAAACATATTACCATTTGGAATCAGTTTTTGTGAATTGAATATATCCGCTAGACATAAAGTGAACAAACATTTGGTACTCACTTCTTTACAAATACATGTTACCTTTATTGTCTGAAGTATGCAAGGAAAAGTGACATTTGTGTAACAGTTGCCATCTGTTCTTGCAGCCTGGCAATAGATCGTCTCAAGTCAGCAGACGATGCCTTCCGGCAACAGCTGGAGAACAAGATCCAATCATTCCAGGAACAAATTACTCAATTGGAAACAGAGAAACAGATGGAGGTAGAACAAGCCAACCTTAGGGTGAGATGTCCTTTATTTTGAAGCATAAATAAATGTTAAGTGTGATTCCACAATCAAAAATGAACTTGTCAACTCCGTTAAAAGGTTGTATGAAAGTACAGTTTATATGGGATTTGTCTTATATTTATCTATGTAGCAAAATACAATAAAACTTCTGGTTATATGAATTTAATTTCTGGGCTGGGTGGGGGTGGGGGTGGGGGGCATGGGGTCATCTGAAGAACATCATGTTGTTTCAACTTATCATTCCTTTGTCCTGTGCCTTTTCTAATTTTGGTATATGTTGCAATGCTTATAGAACTTTGACATATTTCTTATCATGTAATCAACACCATCTATCACTGGTTTCAGGTTCATCAGGTCGAAGAGGAGATGAGAGAGTTATTGAAGGAGAACCAGACTGCCAAGAAAACTATGGAGGACAAAGTTAAACGCCTCACTCGGGCACTCAGTGAACTGGAATCGGATCTCTACTGATTGTTGAGGAAACAGGCCTCGGTGTTTCTCACTGGACAGAACTGGTCTTTTATTTCAAGTATGCACATGGGTGTGTTTTGAACCTCCAACTTTTTCAATAGTTGAAAAAGTGGCATGACTTTTCTTAAAGGATTTTATTATAAATGTGTTGAATCATGACATTTCTTTTTTCAAAAAGATGCAAAAATGTTGCTGTTGTACTGCTGCTGGAAATGCCATCTTCATTAAGATAGTTTTGGATAATGTGTAGAAACTCTTCCTGGTAAAGGAAGGGTGTGTTAGTTTTATATTACTTAACAAAATGTATTTCCCAATATATTTATTTCAATAAAGTTAAAAGGAGTAATATGTGTTGGTGTTGCTATGGGGAAGGGATATTATAAACATGTGCGTGTGTTTTCCAAGGGAAAGAATAATAGAGAAAACTATAGTATTTGTACAAGAAACTTGCATATCTGTGCATATGTACTAATGACAGTATGTTTAATTTAACATTTCATTTAAAGACATTTTCTTTATAGTTTGGCTGAGAATAAGGCTTCATAAACACAATTAACAAATAAAACATATATTCTCAAATCACCAGTATTAGAAAAGAAAAATAACGGAAAGAAGAAAATATGGTCTGAAAAATAGTTTTATCAGAGGATGATTTTATTTTGAGACACAATCAGTTTGTAAGGTTTATTCAGGCACTCAATGTGGTATTGTCATTATTTTCACAAAAGACCATTGCCCTGCAAGATGGATATTTCAAATAGATGACGTAGTAGCAAATATTAAGAGAAAAGAGGCATTGTGAATATTGTCATGGTGAAAACAGAATCTTAAACAGAAAATGACAATTTTGCTTTCAGTTAATCTTCGATATTCTTAACCATTATCGTTTTGACATTGTTAGCATTATCAACCACTTTTGTTAGCTCCAACTTTTTACCCATTGATTATTCGAAATACTTTCTGCAGGACAAAAGCTTGAGTTGCATAATTTTGTTCATGGTTAAGGCCTAAATAACTCGAGACAAAAGTAATGTGCAAGCCTCTTGATCAAACCTTAAAGATAGTAAGAGACGTGACACCAGCTTGGCAAGTATAATCTGAATGGAAATAGTGAGATTAGTACATATACAACAAGACGAAATGAAATATAAATTAAACACATTATATGGACTAAGAATACGAAATAACACGTTTAATCTCATTGCAAGACCTTCATTCAGCCTTTAAGGTTTGTCACAAGATGGCCAAGTGTTAAAATATTGGTTGGAATGTAATTGTTGTATTGTCGATTTGTATACAAGTATTTTTAACTTAAATCAGATTTTGTTTTTAGTCGAAGCATTGTATGCAAAGAGAGACGCCAGCAGTTTATTGCATTGGAACAGTGTGTCGAATCTAGGACAGTTGCCCCCCGGACGTTTGCCCTCCTATTTGTGAAGGGCGGACGTTTGCCCCCCCCCCCCCCCCCCCCCCCCCCCCCCCAGCTGAAATTACAAGGCGGACGTTTGCCCCCCAGCTGAAATTACAAGGCGGACGTTTGCCCCCTCTACTAAAATGTCAAGGCGGAAATTGCCCTCCCTTTCTTCTCAAACTCTGTATCCCGCCTGTAAATGTCTTCCCGCCATATTAGAAACATACACAAACGGTACTACATGGTGCTACAGTACATGAAATGTGTTAGGTGTAACAAAATTTTCTATAATTTTTTTCATAGGACTGGAATTAAGTAAAAGTTACAATCTAGTTTGCCTTCATATCTTTACATCGCATCAGGTTCCGAGACAATTTACCCGTTCTAAAACTCTCGCCGTCGAACCCGCAAGACTTCGGCTTTAACAGGTTGTTTGCTACACATTTCCCGCGATCGCTTGCCACTCATGTGTAGAGTGTCACAAACAGGTTAACTGTCAATCAACTGGTAGGCCTAGACCCATTTAAAACACTTTGATTAATCAAAGTTAGTTTGCAAAATTCACGTATTGTAGGCATAATTTCGTCTGAAAAACTATATAGATCCGTTTAATGTTTTTCTTCTGTTTTGTCAAGTATTATATATTTTATGTTTTTAGTAACTTTATAAAATGCACCTCATTTTTATATCTCATAGGGATGACATGTAAAACGAGACAAAATAAATTCAAGTTTTATTACAGGCTTAATTACAACAGTTTCAATAATCTCTGTGAAATTAGTAATGCAAAGAAACTGCCGCGTATAACTGAACGCATTACAGCTAATTGTTTATAATTAAGTACAAGGATGTTAATCGCCGTTTTTTACATTCTTTGTAAAATTAATGAAATTGACTGATTTTTTTGAAAGTCCGCCCTTACGTTATGCGGGGGGGGGTGGGGGGGGGGGGGGCAAAAGTCCGCCCTCAAGTTTTGTTGAGGGGGCAAACGTCCGGCTTTGAAAATCGGCAGGGGGCAAAAGTCCGGCTCCGAAAAACGACAGGGGGGCAAACGTCCGGCCTGCATTTAAAAGAGGGCAAACGTCCGGGGGGCAAATGTCCGGGGGGGGGGGGGGGGGCAAATGTCCGTACACCCAGTGTGTCGGCAAAAGAACCGATCCGGCTTAAACCAGGTTTAAGGAGTGTGTCTACCTCGCGCTTACTGAATATATTTGTGTATATTTACTATCATATCAATGTTACACAACTAACAAAAAAACAACAACAACAACAAAACAACAACAACACATGCATCGGGAGTTAAAAACTAATATAAAAACACTTTAACAATAGTACATTATTTTTATTAACTAACAAAATATGTACCATAAGTAAAGGAGATAAAAGCCTCGTTAAATAATAAACAATACCTGCTAAAAATGTAGTCAAGTTACTTAAAATGCAGGTTGGAAATAACATCTGATATATGTATACAATGTTGTACATCAGCTATCATAAACATCGTTTTGCGGGATTGTCAGTACATTCACTGTACAATCTTGTACATCAGCCATCAAAACCGGACCAGGTAGCGCAATCCGTAGAGCATCAGCTGCAGGTACGGGAGGCCCCGGGTTTGATCCCGGGCCGCGACATACCACAGTCGTTTAAATGGTAGTGGTATAGCTCTCTTGCTATCGTTCAAGCAAATACAATGTTAGCACTATATCTGCTTCATGTGGACACCGTCTCCAGATAACTGAAATGCTATTGGTGGGACGATCTACCCAGCAACAAGCATCTGCTATCATAAAGACCGTTTTGCGGCATGGCCACTACGTTTACTGTACAATCTTGTACATCATCTATCATAATGACAGTTTTGCGGCATGGCCAGTACGTTCACTGTTCAATCGTGTACCTCATCTATCATAATGACAGTTTTGCGGCATGGCCGGTACGATCACTGTACAATCTTGTACATCAGCTATCATAAAGACCGTTTTGCGACATGTCTAGTTCGTTTACTGTTCAATCTTATACACCAACTATCATAAAGACAGTTTTGCGGCATGGCCAGTTCGTTCACTATACAATCTTGTACATCAGCTACCATCAAGACTGTTTAATTGTCAATACATTTAGCGAATGAGTGAATCCTAAGGTGTCTGGTGTCTTGTTAACGATTAATTAGGCTTCAAGGCGTGTACGTCGACAGATAAAGGGTAACGAATTTGTTTGTTACAATAAACATTGTATAAAGGTGGCCATGGTATGAATATGTTCATCTTAAAGGTATTATTTAAAGCTACCCACCCTTGGTGTGTCAAATTGTCAGTATTTACGTGGAAGTAAAGTGAATAAAAAAGAAACTTTACGAAATGTTTTTATTTAACTAAGACTAACTAGATACAATAATGTCTACTTTCCATATTTTTAAAAAAAACTGTTTAATATATTAAAGCTAAAAGATTGCTTCTTTTGTGTTTTCTTACTTCATGGATACTTGTTGAAGTTATGTGTTAAACTCGTTCAAGTAAGAACTTTTAACGTAGCATTAATCCAAATATTCATTTACGAATTGGGAAATTATAGATATGTCGGATAAGTGAATGATTGTTAGTCGGATGTTAAATCCGACAGAAAATCGTCCTAACAACTTTGCTTCCAGTTCATGGCTTCTAAAGCACACTGTATTCAAAATAGAGCACATGCGGTAAAAGAAGGGATCGTAATGTAGGTCAAATATACACGGAATTTATTATTTAAAACTGTTACACTGAACTCTCACCAGAATTAGATTTTTTATTTATAGGACCTTGTAATATTTTCTTATTCTTCTTTCTCACACAGTCATTATTCACCTCAATATGTAAATATGACCAGGGCTTGTGAGTAATGCAACATGTATTGATGAGATAACATTAATAAGACGTTTTAAAACAAAAAATAACACTAACACACGTACGCAAGCACGCACGCACACACACACAACGATGGCAATTTAGTCAACAGTAAAAGCACCATCTGCAACGGGTCTTTTGAGGATAAGCAAAATCAGTTTGTATCACAGCTAACCATAGTAAACTCGACTGCATCATCAGATCGTAGAGATGACAGCCGCTCCTTAGGACACCCAGAATCAAAACACAGGTCGCAGCAATGTATCTGTGTCGACAGCACATTGTCAAAATCCAGAGCAGCAAATCCCCACCCTTCCCGCCTAGCGTGATGTCAGTATATCTACGAGTTATCAGGCTCCATGCACAGATCCTAAGCCACCATTTCATACATACACTGATCCCGATGTTCAGCTAATGCCAACTAACCCTAGGTACATACGTGCTACAACAGCCCAGCAGTCCGAGCGTAAAGAGGACAGACTTTGTGCAACCTATTACGGTGTATGTTAGTGAAAGGCAACAAGTAAACAAGTTCGTTACCAGAACGTGCAAACAGCAAGTGTAGCTCCATATAATGACGTCTAAATATTCGCGAGGAAAAGAAATATGCGTTATGTTGTAGGTGATTTGTTCAGTAGCTATGTGAAATTTCCAATTTTTGACATTTTTTGTTTGAATTATACATTGGAAAATACGAAGTTACAAGAAAAGTGTATATATTTTTGGACAACCCTTGTGTATCTACTTAAGAGAAGCAATGTGCATTAAACTGTGAAGATTCTATGACAAAGGGTAATAACAGAAAAACCGCTATAGTTCGCGTTAATGCAGAAGCAGACATCTGTGAAAGCAGGAGGTGGACATCTTGCCCTCCGGAAGTACGTGCAGTGAATGGTGTTCTAAGCAAGCACAGAATAATATGTAAACAACAACGTGCAGATGATTACCGTGACTATTACAATGGTACATACCGTGATGACCACGGGGACTTGTAAACCAATCAGAGCCAATATTGTTGTAAACAGTACCATGTATCGGATATGGTTATTCTCAATATGTTAATAACGATGTATGCTTTTAAAATATGCACCTGGAACACCACTAGCATTTTGTCAAACGCGTTATATATCAGCAACCTGCTTAGAAGGGGAGATATAGATGTATGTGGCACACCAGAGCATTGGTTAAAAGCCAACACTATCAAATTTATAAATTGTATACGTCGTAATTGTTCCAGCCTACCCTGGATACAAAGCGTAATAAAAACCCTAGCAACCAGCAAATATTCTTCTAAGGGTGTATCGGTATTTCTGGCACAGTAGGTGAGAGAGAGAGGTCCATGTATTCGCAGAGAGGTCCATGTATTCCCAGAGAGGTCCATGTATACCCAGAGAGGTCCATGTATTCACAGAGAGATCATGTATTCCCAGAGAGGTCCATGTATTCCAGAGAGGTCCATGTATTCACAAAGAGATCATGTATTCCCAGAGAGGTCCATGTATTCACAAAGAGATAATGTATTCCCAGAGAGATCATGTATTCCCAGAGAGGTCCATGTATTCCCAGAGAGGTCCATGTATTCACAAAGAGGTCCATGTATTCACAAAGAGATCATGTATTCCCAGAGAGATCATATATTCCCAGAGAGATCATGTATTCCCAGAGAGGTCCATGTATTCCCAGAGACGTCCATGTATTCCCAGAGAGGTCCACGTATTCCCAGTCCATGTATTTCAAGAGAAGTCCAGATATTCCGAAAGAGGCCGACGGGTGCTGATGTGCGACTTAAATTCCCAGTAAAAAGGACCATTAATTTATTAATGTTCATGATACTAGAGGTTTCGCTTTTGTATGTCTTATTTAATTCATAATAACTGTATATTTGCAGCGAATACATTACCTATATGTAACGGAGCCCAGTGTACATTTGTATCATTGGACGGCCGCTCTCAATCATTGACAGACCATATTGTTGTATTATGTGAGATTGTAGATTTCTACTCGTTATACATATTCGACGTATAAATATTCGACGATGATAGTGTAAATGTCTTCATGCTTAGGCCCATTTATATGTTTAAACAACTTTATAGAGCAAATAACCGTTCGAAAATGGCATTTCGGCCTATTGAATGGGATAGTTTTTCTAATTTACAGTTACAACATTGTGAAGTGTTGATCAACGTGAATGTCAGCTCCATATTTGAACCGTTTTGCCCCGATGTCTCATGCAATGATACCCTATATACCGTAGTTATGCAGTCACTTGTAAGACCATCAGATAGGGAGATCCCCAAACCCTTACAAACTATATAGGGAACAGTCTCTTAAAGATCACTATGCACGGATGGAAATTTATGGCGTGTGGAACGTTGCAAAATTCAAGAAAGAAAATTTTTGAGATAAATTGCATATTTATATTCTTAAATGTTTCATTTATGGTGTAAAGATAATATTTCTATGGTAAAATTCAGCATTTATATTGTAAAAAATATTTTTGTTCTATATTTATATTTATTGGTAAATTTTCATTATGTGTTATGAAACAAGCATACTTTTATATTCGATAAAGTGAACAAATATTTATGTTCAATAATTGCATCATGGGATACTTATAACATTTGTAACGAACGGTTTTATTGGACCACAGTATTTAGGCAGAATGCATACAATACTCTCAGAAACACTACTTTTGATTTGGTGACAATTTAAATACCAAAGAATACACCAGCATTAATAATTTGCTGTGGCTATTTCTGTGGTACTGTAAATCCTTTCACTTGGGTTACATATTATAGGAGAATCAAATTATGACCTTTAGCAGCTGATAGATTTTCTGTTTTCTAGTAAAGACAGTTTCTTTTCCCACTGTTATTTAGTCCTAAGAGCAAAAATAAATTATGTATATATCCTGGTGTAACCCATATTATCACTGACATTTTAAACTATCCATATTAATATAAAATTAAATAGGTTTTAAGTATGCAACAACTCTTTGAAAGTAATGTGCAAGTTAAAAAAGAAAGCATAATCATTCAGCAGTCGCTAAATACAAACTAATATGGCATATGTAAACTGTAACCTCGGTCTGACTCTGAATACGTGACTTAAATCCGGAATGGTTCGGAATGTTGTCCAATGAAATCGTTTGTTACAATCATTACCCATGATGCAATTATTGAACGCATTTTTTCTTGCTATTTATAGAATATAAAATAATTTTACCACATACATATTTTTTTTAATGTAAATAAAAAATATTGAACATTAATATTTTTATGCAATACAACTGTGGAATTTTACCACATAAAAATAAAATGATACAATATAAATGTGTATTTATAACACATAAAAATATTTTTTGAATTTTGCAACGTTTCACACGCCATAGAAATTAAACGGCACTCTTTATATGCGAAATAAATTGCAGAATTAGATCATGATGCGTGCTTTAATAGAAAATTCTTCTTGAAATTGTTCAACAAACGAAATAAAAGTAAATTATGGTGACTTGTCAGTGAGATGAATGTGGATGATAAAATGTTGCGTAAACAGTCTGTAATTACCACAGCTTGGGACTTGTCAACATAATACAGTGACGTAGAACACCTATTTTATGACACATGTCTTTATGACTATATCACACATACAAAAATGAATCAAAAATTAGTCTGATATGCAAACGATTTGTGATGACATCAATAAACAGTAGATCAACAATACATTCTAGTATTAAAAAGATTATTTTTAAGAGACAAAATGTGCGGAGCGGGGAGAGACATTTAAGAATTGAAAAACTGCAAACCATTGTATAAGAGCAATGCTGAAGAAAATAACATGCTATAATAATCATTACATGTTGTTTGCAAATGTAGGACTTTGACGTAGACAAGATACTCGAAAGTTATTTGTTTATTCTTCATCGATGTGTTCGACTTCAGACCGGGGGGGGGGGGGGGGGGGGGGGGGGGGGCCGCGACATACCAAATTCATCAAAGATGGTTGTGGGGTAGTTTCCCTGCTAACGCTCAAATAAAAATAAAGGTAGTTCCACTACAGGGTGGCCCAGTGTCATGATAATGTATCTTTATATGGTATTATGTCACATGTTGACATCCTGCTTGACACAGTTATGGTAGCATTATATCTGCTTCAATTTGACACTGTATCCTGACAACAGAACCTCTGTTAATGGGACAATATACACAACAAACCATATGTTCAAGTACATGTAGTACGATGTATTCATTAAAATAATTTCTTACACTTATATTAATCATCAACGGTTTGCGTAAAAGTTTGCACCTTGCACCGGAGCATTTTTATATATTTAGTTAACTATACGATTTCATTTCATGTACTTTCGGTATGCTGTAAGTGAAATATACCAAAATTAATATTCTTAAAAAAAGATTCAAAGTTTAATTTAACTTCACTAACATACAACCTCGATCCAGTTTACGCCGAGTATAACTGAAACTGATAAGGAAAATAAATTTAATCAATATGCGGTATAGTCATAAACAATAGTATTCTTCAAAGAATGCCTTTATATCAATCAACTGCGAAGTGTATAATTTATCCTGCCTTTCAAGTGCCAGCCTTGTACAAACACGAAACATCGTACATAATTGAAGATAATTTAAGATGCTCTGTAATGTACATTTGTGTATGTTGTTTTGTCTGTATGTTAATTAATTATCTGGATTATCTTAAAATTTTGTATATGTAAAGATTTATATTTCACAAGAAAAGCTCCAATTAAAACATTGAGTGACTTCACTATTTTAATTAAGTACATTAAGCTTTTTTATCAGTTTCGTCATTGACACTTTGCCATATCACAAACAAAACTGACACACGCTTTCACTTCAAGGCACATTGTCACTTTGCCATATCATAAACAAAACTAACACACGCTTACACTTTAAGGCACATTGTTACTTTGCCATATCATAAACAAAACTAACACACGCTTACACTTCAATGCACATTGTCACTTTGCCATATCATAAACAAAACTGACACACGCTTACACTTTAAGGCACATTGTTACTTTGCCATATCATAAACAAAACTGACACATGCTTTCACTTCAATGCACATTGTCACTTTGCAATATCATAAATAAAACTAACACACTTTTACTTCCAGGCTCATTGTTACTTTGCCATATCATAAACAAACCCAACACATGCTTTCACTTCAATGCACATTGCTACTTTGCCATATCATAAACAAAACTAACACACTTTTACTTCCAGGCTCATTGTTACTTTGCCATATCATAAACAAAACCAACACATGCTTTCACTTCAATGCACATTGTCACTTTGCAATATCATAAATAAAACTAACACACTTTTACTTCCAGGCACATTGTTACTTTGCCATATCATAAACAAACCCAACACATGCTTTCACTTCAATGCACATTGCTACTTTGCCATATCATAAACAAAACTAACACACTTTTACTTCCAGGCTCATTGTTACTTTGCCATATCATAAACAAAACCAACACATGCTTTCACTTCAATGCACATTGTCACTTTGCCATATCATAAATAAACCCCACACATGCTTTCACTTAAATGCACATTGTTACTTTGCCATATCATAAACAAAACTAACACATGCTTTCACTTCCAGGCACATTGTCACTTTGCCATATCATAAACAAAACCAACACATGCTTTCACTTCAATGCACATTGTCACTTTGCCATATCATAAATAAAACTAACACATGCTTTCACTTCAAGGCACATTTTCACTTTGCCATATCATAAACAAACCCAACACATGCTTTCACTTAAATGTACATTGTTACTTTGCCATATCATAAACAAAACCAACACATGCTTTCACTTCAATGAACATTGTCACTTTGCCATATCATAAATAAAACTAACACACGCTTTCACTTCAATGCACATTGTCACTTTGCCATATCATAAACAAAACCAACACATGCTTTCACTTCAATGCACATTGCCACTTTGCCATATCATAAACAAAACCAACACATGCTTTCACTTCAATGAACATTGTCACTTTGCCATATCATAAACAAAACCAACACATGCTTTCACTTCAATGAACATTGTCACTTTGCCATATCATAAACAAAACTAACACACGCTTTCACTTCAATGCACATTGCCACTTTGCCATATCATAAACAAAACTGACACACGCTTTCACTTCAAGGCACATTGCCACTTTGCCATATCATAAACAAAACTGACACACGCTTTCACTTCAAGGCACATTGTTACTTTGCCATATCATAAACAAAACTAACACACGCTTTCACTTCAATGCACATTGTCACTTTGCCATATCATAAACAAAACTAACACACGCTTTCACTTCAATGCACATTGCCACTTTGCCTTATCATAAACAAAACTGACACACGCTTTCACTTCAAGGCACATTGCCACTTTGCCATATCATAAACAAAACTGACACACGCTTTCACTTCAAGGCACATTGTTACTTTGCCATATCATAAACAAAACTAACACACGCTTTCACTTCAATGCACATTGTCACTTTGCCATATCATAAACAAAACCAACACATGCTTTCACTTCAATGCACATTGCCACTTTGCCATATCATAAATAAAACTGACACACGCTTTCACTTCAATGAACATTGCCACTTTGCCATATCATAAACAAAACTAACACACGCTTTCACTTCAATGAACATTGTCACTTTGCCATATCATAAACAAAACTAACACACGCTTTCACTTCAAGGCACATTGTCACTTTGCCATATCATAAACAAAACTAACACACGCTTACACTTTAAGGCACATTGTTACTTTGCCATATCATAAACAAAACTAACACACGCTTACACTTCAATGCACATTGTCACTTTGCCATATCATAAACAAAACTGACACACGCTTACACTTTAAGGCACATTGTTACTTTGCCATATCATAAACAAAACTAACACATGCTTACACTTTAAGGCACATTGTTACTTTGCCATATCATAAACAAAACTGACACATGCTTTCACTTCAATGCACATTGTCACTTTGCAATATCATAAATAAAACTAACACACTTTTACTTCCAGGCTCATTGTTACTTTGCCATATCATAAACAAACCCAACACATGCTTTCACTTCAATGCACATTGCTACTTTGCCATATCATAAACAAAACTAACACACTTTTACTTCCAGGCTCATTGTTACTTTGCCATATCATAAACAAAACCAACACATGCTTTCACTTCAATGCACATTGTCACTTTGCAATATCATAAATAAAACTAACACACTTTTACTTCCAGGCACATTGTTACTTTGCCATATCATAAACAAACCCAACACATGCTTTCACTTCAATGCACATTGCTACTTTGCCATATCATAAACAAAACTAACACACTTTTACTTCCAGGCTCATTGTTACTTTGCCATATCATAAACAAAACCAACACATGCTTTCACTTCAATGCACATTGTCACTTTGCCATATCATAAATAAACCCCACACATGCTTTCACTTAAATGCACATTGTTACTTTGCCATATCATAAACAAAACTAACACATGCTTTCACTTCCAGGCACATTGTCACTTTGCCATATCATAAACAAAACCAACACATGCTTTCACTTCAATGCACATTGTCACTTTGCCATATCATAAATAAAACTAACACATGCTTTCACTTCAAGGCACATTTTCACTTTGCCATATCATAAACAAACCCAACACATGCTTTCACTTAAATGTACATTGTTACTTTGCCATATCATAAACAAAACCAACACATGCTTTCACTTCAATGAACATTGTCACTTTGCCATATCATAAATAAAACTAACACACGCTTTCACTTCAATGCACATTGTCACTTTGCCATATCATAAACAAAACCAACACATGCTTTCACTTCAATGCACATTGCCACTTTGCCATATCATAAACAAAACCAACACATGCTTTCACTTCAATGAACATTGTCACTTTGCCATATCATAAACAAAACCAACACATGCTTTCACTTCAATGAACATTGTCACTTTGCCATATCATAAACAAAACTAACACACGCTTTCACTTCAATGCACATTGCCACTTTGCCATATCATAAACAAAACTGACACACGCTTTCACTTCAAGGCACATTGCCACTTTGCCATATCATAAACAAAACTGACACACGCTTTCACTTCAAGGCACATTGTTACTTTGCCATATCATAAACAAAACTAACACACGCTTTCACTTCAATGCACATTGTCACTTTGCCATATCATAAACAAAACTAACACACGCTTTCACTTCAATGCACATTGCCACTTTGCCTTATCATAAACAAAACTGACACACGCTTTCACTTCAAGGCACATTGCCACTTTGCCATATCATAAACAAAACTGACACACGCTTTCACTTCAAGGCACATTGTTACTTTGCCATATCATAAACAAAACTAACACACGCTTTCACTTCAATGCACATTGTCACTTTGCCATATCATAAACAAAACCAACACATGCTTTCACTTCAATGCACATTGCCACTTTGCCATATCATAAATAAAACTAACACACGCTTTCACTTCAATGAACATTGCCACTTTGCCATATCATAAACAAAACTAACACACGCTTTCACTTCAATGAACATTGTCACTTTGCCATATCATAAATAAAACTAACACACGCTTTCACTTCAATGCACATTGTCACTTTGCCATATCATAAACAAAACTAACACACGCTTTCACTTCAAGGCACATTGTCACTTTGCCATATCATAAACAAAACTAACACACGCTTACACTTTAAGGCACATTGTTACTTTGCCATATCATAAACAAAACTAACACACGCTTACACTTCAATGCACATTGTCACTTTGCCATATCATAAACAAAACTGACACACGCTTACACTTTAAGGCACATTGTTACTTTGCCATATCATAAACAAAACTAACACATGCTTACACTTTAAGGCACATTGTTACTTTGCCATATCATAAACAAAACTGACACATGCTTTCACTTCAATGCACATTGTCACTTTGCAATATCATAAATAAAACTAACACACTTTTACTTCCAGGCTCATTGTTACTTTGCCATATCATAAACAAACCCAACACATGCTTTCACTTCAATGCACATTGTTACTTTGCCATATCATAAACAAAACTAACACACTTTTACTTCCAGGCTCATTGTTACTTTGCCATATCATAAACAAAACCAACACATGCTTTCACTTCAATGCACATTGTCACTTTGCAATATCATAAATAAAACTAACACACTTTTACTTCCAGGCACATTGTTACTTTGCCATATCATAAACAAACCCAACACATGCTTTCACTTCAATGCACATTGCTACTTTGCCATATCATAAACAAAACTAACACACTTTTACTTCCAGGCTCATTGTTACTTTGCCATATCATAAACAAAACCAACACATGCTTTCACTTCAATGCACATTGTCACTTTGCCATATCATAAATAAACCCCACACATGCTTTCACTTAAATGCACATTGTTACTTTGCCATATCATAAACAAAACTAACACATGCTTTCACTTCCAGGCACATTGTCACTTTGCCATATCATAAACAAAACCAACACATGCTTTCACTTCAATGCACATTGTCACTTTGCCATATCATAAATAAAACTAACACATGCTTTCACTTCAAGGCACATTTTCACTTTGCCATATCATAAACAAACCCAACACATGCTTTCACTTAAATGTACATTGTTACTTTGCCATATCATAAACAAAACCAACACATGCTTTCACTTCAATGAACATTGTCACTTTGCCATATCATAAATAAAACTAACACACGCTTTCACTTCAATGCACATTGTCACTTTGCCATATCATAAACAAAACCAACACATGCTTTCACTTCAATGCACATTGCCACTTTGCCATATCATAAACAAAACCAACACATGCTTTCACTTCAATGAACATTGTCACTTTGTCATATCATAAACAAAACCAACACATGCTTTCACTTCAATGAACATTGTCACTTTGCCATATCATAAACAAAACTAACACACGCTTTCACTTCAATGCACATTGCCACTTTGCCATATCATAAACAAAACTGACACACGCTTTCACTTCAAGGCACATTGCCACTTTGCCATATCATAAACAAAACTGACACACGCTTTCACTTCAAGGCACATTGTTACTTTGCCATATCATAAACAAAACTAACACACGCTTTCACTTCAATGCACATTGTCACTTTGCCATATCATAAACAAAACTAACACACGCTTTCACTTCAATGCACATTGCCACTTTGCCATATCATAAACAAAACTGACACACGCTTTCACTTCAAGGCACATTGCCACTTTGCCATATCATAAACAAAACTGACACACGCTTTCACTTCAAGGCACATTGTTACTTTGCCATATCATAAACAAAACTAACACACGCTTTCACTTCAATGCACATTGTCACTTTGCCATATCATAAACAAAACCAACACATGCTTTCACTTCAATGCACATTGCCACTTTGCCATATCATAAATAAAACTAACACACGCTTTCACTTCAATGAACATTGCCACTTTGCCATATCATAAACAAAACTAACACACGCTTTCACTTCAATGAACATTGTCACTTTGCCATATCATAAATAAAACTAACACACGCTTTCACTTCAATGCACATTGTCACTTTGCCATATCATAAACAAAACTAACAATGCACATTGTCACTTTGCCATATCATAAACAAAACTAACAATGCACATTGTCACTTTGCCATATCATAAACAAAACTAACACACGCTTTCACTTCAAGGCACATTGCCACTTTGCCATATCATAAACAAAACTGACACACGCTTTCACTTTAAGGCACATTGTCACTTTGCAATATCATAAACAAGACTAACACACGCTTTCACTTTAAGGCACATTGTCTCTTTGCCATATCATAAACAAAACTAACACATGTTTTTACTTCAAGGCACATTGTTACTTTGCCATATCATAAACAAAACTAACACACGCTTTCACTTCAATGCACATTGCCACTTTGCCATATCATAAACAAAACTGACACACGCTTTCACTTCAATGCACATTGTCACTTTGCCATATCATAAACAAAACTGACTCATGCTTTCACTTCAAGGCACATTGTCACTTTGCCATATCATAAACAAAACTAACACACGCTTTCACTTCCAGGCACATTGTCACTTTGCCATATCATAAACAAAACTGACACATGCTTTCACTTCAAGGCACATTGTCACTTTGCCATATCATAAATAAAACTACACATGCTTTCACTTCAATGCACATCTCAGCTTTCTAAACAATGATAAACAAGATTATAATCATGTGTATTGGGTCAATCTATGTATACGTTACAGATTATTTAAACATTTGTAGAAGTTTTCTGCAACATGCCATAGTCAGCAGTTTGTATCTAAATAAAAGCTGCCTACTGACGCCAATATTATTGATTATGATAAATATGGATATATTGATGAATATGATGATGCTGGTAGTGATGTTGTTTATAACAATGATAATGATGATGATTATGATGATGATGATGATGATTGATGGAGGATGATGATGATGATGATGATGATGATGATGATGATGATGATGATGATGATGATGATGATGATGATGATGATGATGATGATTGATGGATGGATGTTGATGATGTTGATGGATGGTGATGGATGGTGATGGATAATGATGATGATGATTGATGATGATGATGACATTTGTGTTTTGTAAATAATTCTCAGTTATAATCTGAGGGACAGGTTCTTGCATTTAGTTTCGTCGTTAAATGTGCGTATATAGTAAAAGACTTCCTCATTTCTAGTTCCCGGACAAAGAGCTATCTAACCACACATTGTATCATTGAATAGATTTTGGTTTAATAATCATATTTACAATTCCTTCTCTATCAAATGTACCGTAAAGTGTATTGGTTTGATTCTGACTTCAACTTTCAATCTCTGTTTGTTTATTTTTCTGCTCTTTGCTTTATATATAGGTAGATAAGAAAAGGTCCTTTCAAAATTTCCACAGGTATTTAAAATTTATCTACCAGTAGACAAAGGCAAACAAAGTAAATGTCAATGTGACAAAAACACAGAGACGAGACATAACACACATAAAGAAAAACCATCAGTTACCGCCTTGAAACGGTCAATCGTCAAAAGGGCCGACTGGGGTGCTTAAACCTGGTTTGTGGAGAGCTCCAACCTCGCACTTCTGAAGGTTTTTCCATCAAACAGTGTAAATAACAATATCCCGTCAAAGTGAAACAACTAACAGTAAGCACCTGCATCGGGAGTTAAAACAGATAAAATGAACGTATATACATACATACTATCTAGTTTTAAAATAAAATATCAACATATGTACAGCATGTACAGTAGATAAAAGCCTCGGCAACGTAAAAATTCTCAATGAGAGATTAGTTTGAAATAAAAGCGCTGATATATAATCAGATCAATTTAATTACAGCATACAATGCCATGACATCATGTGCCAAAAGTGTCAAAAGTGAAATGCAAAAAATGAAAGAAAACATCGAATTTTAGAAAACAACCTACCAAAAAAATAAAATATAGTATTGTTAAGAGTTAATAAGTTAAACAAATCGCGATGTTATACCTACTGTGCATTCTCACGTAAAGGGTATGGAGAATGCTCAAGTTGTCTCACCTATATAGGGCACGACCAGAGAGATGAAGAGACAAGAATTCCAACAGTAACTGTCCAATTTTGGCTTTAAGTCATTGTTTTCATATAGTCTCAACGACTTGTCCGGTCATCGTGTAATTTAAAAGCAATGCAAGTTTTTGACTGTAAAAGGGTCAATTGCAAGCAATGCAGTACAACGAAGGATTCCCTGGTTGTAACCGTCTTCAATACATTTTCTGATTAGTTTTGTAAAGGGGTTGACTTTACATTATCATTGTGTGAAATCTATAATAGTCAAAAATAAAGAATAAAGAAGAAAATCAGAAAGTGGCTCCACATAAATGGAGGAAAATAAAAATTATACTGATGTTCTTGCAGATATCTATCTATAAAAGGTTTGATGATATTGAAGTTTTAACATTAATTTCTTATACATTTATTTCAATTTATTTACTACATATGCATAATAACTAATGTAAAATGTGTGCAAATTATAAATTTATATTTTCTCTGATACAAACTGGATCATTAATATTGTGAGAGATATGCAAATAATGTCAGAGAAAACCATTGATTATGCCAACTAGTGACACAAAATGTTCACTTTCAGTACGTTGCTTAAATGGTATCGATTAAGAAAATGGTTAATGAAATAAATATTATGACTCGACCGGTACTAGACATCTATTGTATGTAGAATATCGAAGATTATACATTTATATGTATATGTTGATTGTTGGGCACATTACATAATAACATCAACAATGTAATAATTATTTGTGTACTTCCTATTATTTTTACAAACTATACATTACGGCATATAAATAAGTCTAAAATGAATGAAGCCACAAATAAAATCGCATGTGCTCTTCAGCAAATTGTTGTCTTTCCCTGTCTTTTGTTGCTTTATGCTATGTTTCTGTGTTCAAAGAAATAAAATGAGTGTACGTGTATTTGAGTTTGGTTTAGCGGAAACCATCCGTATTTATAACTTTCCAAGTTCAGCAACTGTATAAAATCTTTTGGCCAATGTAGTATTTTATAATTCAAAATAATTGAAAATAGGCTATTTCATTTACTTTTATTAAAATATCATTTGTTTACAAAAATACTGCCACTACTGTTTAAGCATCATAAGTTTGCGTTTGTTTTTGGAAATACATCGCAGAGACACTGAAGATCATATTTCTGACGTCCATCTGTTTTGGTCAAGAGAGACCACAGACAAACGTCTTAGTAGAACCCCCGGGCGCACCCCAGGTCAGTTCGAAGGTCTTCCCATATAAAGACCTATTAATGCGAGCAGTTAAAAGTCCGCGACTCTATTGATCGGTCAATGGCACATTGTATCATAAGGTCAATGAACCTTTCTTATTAAAATATTTTAAATTGGGTTTCCGACGTATATAGATCTTTTTCGGCATGCTTGATTAATCACATGGCTGGAACTAAATTTATTTGTCGAATGTAACACTCATTAAGTTTCGTGAAGCTGGTTCTGACAGATATAATATCCAATTATGTGACAGAAATTCTTACCATGTCACTAATTATGCTTTCTCGCGAACATGTCACCTCGATAAACATCGACATCAGAGTGAAATATTTGTAGATTATACCATTAATGAGGAGAAAGCTTAAATAAAAATAAACACTCGCACCGTATGTTTGATGAAGGCATGAGTTGTGTTTTAATGTTTTGAAGTTATGGAGCTTTGATGTATAATGACTAATGAGATATAAAATGACAGCATATGGAAAACTAGTTATATATCAATAAAATATACTATAATTGTGTTTTTATCAATTTCATCACAGTTGCATAACATGATTGTCTTGAATGGATATTTATTCGAAATATTGTAAAATAGCCTGAATAAGAAACGATATTTACATGTGTCACCTATAGCTTTGCTTTGCATCTTTATCTTTTTTCTTGCCTAAGTTACGGTTTTGTATATTTAATTATGTATTAGAACTAAGTTGAAAGTCCTCGTTCGTAAGATCACAGACTTGAACAGTGAGAGCGACCACTCTCATTTATGGCATGCTTTTGGAGACACGGAAGCTGTTTTCCTTAGTTTATAGTATTTACTGAGTGACAAGATCTCACTTGTCTTTAATGTCTTTAAACAGGTGTCTGAATTCTTCTACCAGTACCTATTAAAACCACAGGATTAGAGTGTTGGTTAGTTATTTGTAACCAGTTCAACTACACACAGATCTATATCTGTCAACCCATTTTTCTGATTTATTGTTGGGATGTGCTTCTTTTACCGCCCATTGTTGTTTGACGCATGATATGAACAGAGAGAAAAGTACAACATCCAATAATTCTCATGTCACCGCTTCAGGTCGTGTTTGATTAGAAAGGTGTTTTATGTCCCCATGACTGACAAGAAGACGATACAATATAACCATAGGGAAAGTACATATATTCAAGTCAATCCAATGATTTGAAACGTTACACTCTGCTGTCATCACACCAACAAGTAAACAATTGAGGACACATATCTATTTAAAACTTGTATTTAAAAAAGTATTATTTTAACTAGGGGGCTTTGTCCTTTTCGTTTCTCGGTCGTGGTCACTTGAACTGCCTTGTATCAAATGTCATTTCTTTAGACCGTTTGTCCCCGAGAGAAAAAGCCATCATGAAATGAGACGATCTATATATCTATATAGATCTATCTATATAGACCAGTTTAAGTCTTTACTTTAGACGACTGGCCGTTCCAAGGCAGTTACTGTTGTGTTATGTCTCGTCTTAGGGTTTTTGTCGGTTTGTTATTAAACTTGTTTGAAAACCTTTGTTCTAGCGTCATTTTTCATTTAAAATATGTTGGTTTAAACCTTTTTATTTATAATCAATTGGAAAACATGTCCTTTCATCTTATATTAATCCCTTTCGACTGTCCACTTCCTGGGTGAAATCAGTACTCAGGTACTGAGTATCTGGAGCAATGTGCATTAAATAGTCTTGCTCAAGAGCTAACATCACGTGGTTAGTCTCTGAGTTCGAACCCGGGACCCTCCGATCCGCAGTCAAACGTTTTAACCACTAGACCACGGATGTCCGTCGTCTAAAGCATGTTTTTCCAGAAAACCTGGTCCTATTAAAATATGTTGCAATACTCGTAGATTGTTTCAAGTAAACATGCTGTAATAAATGAAAACAAAGACTTAGGAGACAAATAAAGCGTTCCAGGGTCTAGCAATAAAGCTGGCAGTTTAACACAGTTTTATATCTGGTGTATTGCACATCTGACACACAGATTGTCTATATTGTTACTAATAAAACAAATGTAAATATCACATGGTGCAAATATGACTGCAGTTAACCGAGTAAAAAATTAAACTGCCGGTATGTATTTATATGATTATATGTACTTATATTCTACAATAATTTCTGCAGTAATTACTATCCAGAAAGTTGCCATTTCGATTATCCATCAAAGTATAAATTAAAGTACCTTTTCAAGGCTTAAATTAACAACAAACAATATTGTTCCAAAATATTTTCAAACACATGTCAGAGTTACTATTATATCTGCATTTTAGATATAGGTATTACTACAAGCTTAAATGGGATAACATTACTTATTAGTCGTAGTATTTTGTCCAAGTATAAAATTAAACATGTCCAGTATAGACTTCAGCCTGCTGGAAATCGCGCATTTCCTTTCCCGCCTTCACTGTTCATTGACCAATCACAATATTTGATTACTCTATGAATTGGTCTTCGGAAACCCCGCATGACATTCTACCATTGACAGCCTTGTGAGTAACAACACACTTATATATATTGTATCAGGTATATATGTCCTTAGTTACTTTTATTATTATTACTATAATTATCACTGTTTCAATTCATGCATTGTTTCATTACACTTTGTCAACCATGTTAAACACGCTAATAAGTATTTGTTTTATTTGATATTGCTGCGTAACAAAAACCCACATCAACCGCCGCCATATTCGTTTTAATCCATAATAAAGTTAAGTTACTTGTTCTGCATTCCACGTATCTCTTATATAATAATTTGAACCATTTGTATTATGATTCTTCCATTGACAGCCGGGTGTGTAACACACAAATATTTAGATTGTCTCAGTCTTTCTCATGTCCGCCTCTGAATACCGTGACACCGATCCGTCTTTTTCAAAAGTGTAAAATGTATGTTATGCTCTGGTTAAGTAAATAAAAGGGATGTTTATTACTTCCAGGGCTATCTTTGTCGCATTTTAACAAATCTAAACATCGGCAGTACATACAAAGTTAGCATTAATTTTACAAAATGTATTGACAAACTGTATAATTTCAGAATTTCTTTGCAATTAAACCCGTATTTATGAGTGAATAAACACCTTGAGTTGATAACCTATCCAATTGCTCTTTCTGGAAACAAACTTAACAGTCTTGGTTCATCTGCAATGAGTGATCTCCGATGTATTAGAATACCGTGAATCGCGGAAATATAAATAGCTACACCGAGCTTCTGGTTGTTTGTTCTCAAAACTCAAAGTATATCATATTTAACAGATATGATGTTTTTACTTTATATGCCATGTTATGCCATGTAATCTATCAATTTAATAAAGCATACAATTAATAGGCGTCCACATTTTGTTACGACGGTAGCGGTCATTGTATTAGAAATGACGTCATACGAGTAGTCTTGGTTTTTCAACAGTTAGGATATCTAGGGTCAATCTATTACTCTTTTAATGTATATATAAATGCTGGAAAATGTTCAAGTTGAAGAAATAATTGCTCAATGTCACTTAAGCTAAAAACTGATAGTTAGTTTTCGTTGACTAATCCATGCAGTTCAGATGCATACGACGAATACAGAAACAGATCACTCAGTCTACTGAGGCGGATCCAATGTTTAGACACCTCTGAGATTCTGGGAGCACTTTTCAATCGCTTGTGGCTAGTCCCTCGACCCATCAATCTTCCTCTGTAGAGGAATCGGTGGAACCTGATCACAAGGTTGGAGAAATTATAAAGAACATTAAACCAATGTAATTTATGTGATTCAAATGTTGTCATCATGAACTATCAGAATGTATCCAAAATTTCTGTGTTTTTAGAACCAATTGTGATTACTTTGACATGATTGATATCTCAGGATATTGTTTTCTTATTCTATAACCCGCAAGCAAAAGCATAGAGAAAGGGGTATCGTTTTTTGTTTCTGTCAAGAACCATACCAATTCAATAGTTGAAATAGACACTGTGAGTGTGTTTTATCGCTTAATTGCAAAATGGCAGTTTCACACGGCACCTGAAAACTGAAAAAAAGTTAGTATTCATTATCGGTGACACAAAAGAAAGAACTGCTTGCCTTTGAGATTTGAGATTTTTGCCTGCACGTCCTACACGTACAAGCATTTTCGTTTTTTGTATTTGTATTTGTTTTGTTACATCGCACCGACACAATTTTGGTCATATTTACGACGTCCAACTAATTAATGGTGGAGGAAGACCCCAGACGTATAGTCTGGGTAGAACCATCGGCACATCGCAGGTAAGCTGGAAAACCTCATATGAAAGTTCTCGATCCGACTGGGACTCGAACCCAAGCATTTGACATTGTTATGGTCTTTGGTCCAAACCACTTAACACTCACAATACTGGTATACTATTTAATGTTATACATGTATATTATATGTACCAAAACATCAAATCAACTGAATCGACTAACTGCCAACTTTCGAATTAGTTAGCAACAGTGGAAGAAATCTTTCACCCGTATATTTTACTTACCTAAATGATCTCAATACATTATTAATTATAATGAATAATAGTTGATCAGGTCGCATAGAGATAGGTGATAAAGCAATCCATTTACCTGACTTCTACTACTACGCAGACGACACTGTATTAATTAATAATTAATCAATAAAAATCAAATAATAATATCTGAATCCGTCGATGATCTCAAGAGACTTGAATACATTTGACGAATATTGCCAAGAATGGCATCTCAATGCCAATATCGGCAAAACAAAAGTCCCAGTATTTGCGGTGCACCGAACCTGTAACTTCTAACAACTAAAAACGTTTTAGGGTGGAATTCCGTCCATAGATATAGTGAATCAATATGATTATCTAGTGTAGATTTTCTTGCAATTTCCTATCCCATAAAGCAAAAAATAAAAACAACAAAACAATATCAACATCAACATACTAAATCAAGCCATAAAGAACTTCATCTTCATATTCGTATACTCAACTTTGATTTACCTGTCGACATAATTTTAGTATTGTATGACCATATCGTTGCACCAATTCTATTATATGGGAAGAAAATTCTGGATATGAGGCTGTTAAAATAGTAACTTGTAACTTTCTCCGAAAAATTACAAAAACAATCAACCTCTTTAAATGTTTGGCGAACATCCGTGAAGATCGACACACGTATGACTAAATTCTGAGCCACAATGTGTACAGGAAGAATCAGTAGCTGTAAAGCTGGACATTGATTTGAATACTATTTCACTGACCTTTTTAAGAAAGAGTATAAAATATGTGTAAATATCACACTACTTACTATTTACTCATTATAGAAACACCAAATAAATAAATGAAAAGACTTTGTCACCTCTGTCAGTCTAGCTCATTTGGAAATGGAAATGAAATACATTATTTATTGGACTAAAGGGAGAATATCATGTCTTATTTCACTATCCCTATATTAAACCTAGCACATCTATATAAACATAAACAGTATTTTAACTACCAGAATCATTATCTTCATCAAAGGTTGTCAATAACTTGCCTCGAAAATAATGAACACTTCTACCCAACCAGCGTAGAAAAAGCAGAATTTACTTGTATAGCTCATAGTTGCATGAGAAAGAATTGAGGAGACTTTTGAAAGAAAACCTACTAATTTTCAGGCTCTCATTAAAAGCGACGAGAGGCAACTGTGTTTTCCAGTGGATGTAGGCTGCAGAGGTTTCCTGGCACAGTCCCATTGGCGGGCTTTTAGCATCCTTCGGATGACCGATCAACAAACAAGCGCAGGAGGCTAAAGGTTCTTCCTTGTAGGTTTGGCGCAAGGAAAGTACGCAGTACGCAAGCTTTCTGGTCATTATACTATTCATTTTAGAAAAGCAATTGTCAATTCTAAGAGTACATAATGTTTTTTAGTTTCTTTGTGAAGGTTAACATAATAAAATATAAAGGAATCTATTGTTTACAGACAACTCAGAGAAATTAATAAACTAAATCCTTTTATTACAGTAGTAGCATTGATAGAAAATTTACCAACACATATACCTTTATCTAGAAACTTATTTTACTATCGCCATGGAGAATATAATAGTCCAATTTTGGAAAGAGGTGTACAACTTCTACAAATACTAGGCAAACCTTATACACGTACTCCAAAAAGGGAGTTTTCTGAATGTCAATGGCACAATAAAGTATAAAGACTGGGGATGATATCTTGTTTAAGAAAAGGTTTTTAATCAAAGTTACATACTTTAAATAAGATTGTCAACATTAATAGATTTCTTCTAAAACTTGACAAATTTTGGTCATTTTTCTATTCTTGTTAGAAATGCAAGTGTTTCATTTGTAAAAATTAATGTAAGTTGGACACTAATTAAGGAAAACCAGGCATTTCGTTGTCTCTAGCAATAGTAACAAGTTCTAGAAATGGACCTTAATCTGTTCATTGAAGAGTACTGAATAACCAACTTAAACCTTTATTCTTAGATAAATGATGTAAAGATTTAAGTCTGGAAAATAAATCAAACCTGATACACCACCCTTAAGCTTAATTCCCCAGCACCAAAGTCCCATACCTCAAATTGTTCCAAACAAGGGTAATCCATCATTTTTATCTTCATAGTAAACGTGTCATATGTTTTAAAAAGACTACACATTCAGTGTGATCTTTTCGTGATTAGTTCTGTCTAACAATTCAGGTAGTGTTCAAAATCGTATTTATTAAGACTTAAGTATGGGTATATACAAACATTTTGTCCAAATTCGCAAAGCAGTAATTCGATATTGTTAAATGTATTTTATAATCGCAAACTGTTGGATACCACTTTTAATAGATGTCTATGCATGGATAGAGGCGGTCAGACCACGAGATATTTTACACGTGATCTGTAAGTCTTATTAACAAGCTAAGGCCAGATTTAGAAACTTCACCTAAAGGCAGTTGTAGATCACATCTCATCAACATATCAAGATATCGATGAAATTGCTTCTGTTGGCTGCTGTCTATTTTGAAGACTTTTTATCGGTAAAAGGAAGAACAAATCAACTTCAGCAATAAGCTAACTGAGTTTTAATGGTAATGTCGTGCGCGATGTTAACGATATGACTCAAGCCTGAGGCTGGTACTTAAAGATTTATACGTGACACTAACCATGAGTCTAATGAAAATGAGATTCTGCTTACGCTAGACACATCTGTTGAACAATAGAAACAAGTACACAATGTAAGACCTGATAGTCAAGAATTTTCGTGCGGAGAACGAAAGCAATGTATTCAGAGCACACCATCAATGAAGGCGCACAGTGGCATACGCGCATTTTGTTACACTTAAACAAAATGCTTATTTCAACTCTTCTTCCAAATTAAAATCAGGTTGTACCTAAACGTTATTTAATGGAGGAAATAAGCGTCAAGATGATTCAAAAAGTTACGTTGTTTTATAATCTACTTAGATTTTGTGTGAGCTTCCTTCGGAGTAGACTTAAGGACAACGCAAAGGTGCCCACGCACCCATTGCAATATGGGATTGTTCTTAAAACTTTGGCACATGGGAATAACGGGTCTTCTATGGTTGGCTGTGGTGAGCTTGTGAGCATGCGTACTGGGATGTCAATCTGTGGTCTATATACAATGTAGGGGTCCTAAAGCAGACTGCTTTCCTATTATGCAAAAAACTGGGCTAGGATCTCGTTGATCACCATTGTTGTATCTGTATTTCATCAATGATTTAATACAACAACTAGTCAACACATATGTTGATCTCTCTGTGCCCATCCAGTAGCTGATGATATGCTTCTCTTATCATTATAGATTCAGGGCCCGCGCACACTAATGGACACTTGCCACCATTAGGCACGCAAGTGTAAGTTTCTTTGCAATCCGTAAAAAAGTGCCATCATAGTTTTCAGTAAAAAAGGTTACCTTACCTTTGTTCTTCCAGACAGTGGACATTAAGCGGAGACATAATTTCTAAAGTCCCCAGTTACCTGCATCTACTCCGCATACACTTCTAATCAACATCTAAACCACTTATACAATTTCTATCGGAGAGGATACGAAAGCCACTCTTCGGCATTCTTGATTTCGAGTCACTCCGTCAACTTAACCCAAAACATGCAAGCGGGAGTATGACCACATTACTCTTTCCGAAGTTTTGTGTGGGATTGAATGCCTTGTATGGTTTTCAGTCGAGCAAGGTTACCTCCTATGATAGCACAATTCACGCAATTCAGTGATAGACCCTGAGAACTTCCAGACACTGTGCTCAGTATGAGTAACGCGCTTTCAATTTAATGACTTATAGATGAAAGAAAACTTATGTTTCTTGGTCAACTTTGCGGTCTACGTGCTAATTATAATATTAGACAGGTATATGTTCGTTTAGCTTATAGTAAACTAAACCCTAACATGTTCTGCCTTTTCCCAGCCATATAATTTTTTTTCCAACTTAAATAAAAATATAAACGATGGTACTGTTGCAAGTAAACGTACTTGCAAACGCCTTATTAAACTCTAAATTCGATCAGCGGCTGTCGGGGGTTGTACTTTCCGATACAGTGCTGCGGAGTTCCTTCGAGTGTCCTCGCAAACTTAGATATTGTAAGACTGTATGCAAGTTCATAGCATTTCTCTCATGTTCAGGAGTTACATGTCGTAAATGCCGTGCTGAGCTTACAAGAGTCATCCCTAGCTAACCATGTGCTAACAGAATGCCCCAACTTAGAAATGCACCGTCAGAGGTTGTTTAATAGTTTAAGTTAGGATCTCGATGCTCAAGTAGCAACCATAATTATTTTGTTGAAAAAAAATCAATAGTAAATATTTACTAGGTGTCCGTCAATTTAGTCTATTTGGGTCATCGTTATTCATATTGCCTCAACATTGTATTTTGACATATGCATTTCATGTGGCTGTACTACAGAAATCAGTGATCCTTTTTCTTTCTCACTGGGAAGCACCGAGATGCGTATCCATTTCACTTAAATAATCCACATTCTTTTTCATTTATGTCTGACCTCTTTTGCATATTCATAAGTATGCTAATGGAAATTTTTACTTGATACCTGTTGACGGTCACTGTTTAATAGCATTGTTGTTTTTTCTTCATAGTTTTATATACATGAATTTGATTTCCCCTCTTTTTCCATTTTCTGTTAGGATAAAAAACAACAACTGTGAATTGTTGCAAATTTTAAAACACGCAATGATGCTGCGTCTTTCGTAGGAAACGGAATGTATAATTAACTCTATATTTGTACTGTGCACTGTTTTCAACATGCATTTACATGTCTCTATGACAATATCGAAGCAAAGAAACGAGTTGTTAGTAACGAAAAGTAAATTAATATGCAATAAGTTTTTGTTAAGCAATTTAGTTTATAAACATACATTAACAAGTATTTATTGTGCATGTGTTTACTGTGTATATAGTTTAAATAAACTCTGGTTATATTTATTTGCTTCTAACGAAGTTCATTATATCTGTTTTAACTCCCGATGCAGGTGCTTACTATTAGTTGTTTCACTTTGACGGGATATTTTTATTTACACTGTTTGTTTAATAGAAAAACCTTCAGGAAGTGCGAGGTTGGAGCGCTCCACAAACCAGGTTTAAGCACCCCAGATCTTTTGCCGACTGACTGTTCCAAGGCGGTAGCTGATGGTTTTTCTTTTTGTGTGTTATGTCTCGTCTCTGTGTTTTTGTCACATTTACATTTACCTTGTTTGCCTTTGTCTACTGGTAGATAAAATTTAAATATCTGTGAAAATTTTGATAGGACTCTTTCTTATTTACCTATTCGTCTGAGTCCAGATGTTGTTTTCTAACGTATGAGTTGTTATGAATGCGATCAAAAAGGGTAAACATCAATTTTGTCTCTAAGTGGAAAAAGTAACATATTTGTGACTATATTAGATCTAAATCTAGGTCATATATTGAGACGCGAGCGACGCGATTAACACCGATCATTTACATTTCAAATTGTATTAGTGGGAACGTTCTGAAAATTTTTGAAAATTTGCGAATTTGCTCGGTAATATAATAACAACAAGAAAAACATCTTGAAAATATATACGTCTCTAACTAACAAAATTTATAGATAAGACAATTGTAAAGGGAAATATTTCTCGACTTCAAAGAACCAAGACACCAAAAGATGATACATTTTGTGACATTAACTATATTTTACTCAATTGAAAAAAAAGTTTAATTTCTATGTATTTTCTGACCCTAACAATATTTTACACTGAAGAATAATTTTAAATCATGAAATCCAGGTTGTATGTAACCAACAAAATAAGTTTTACCAAGCCAGTTGCTATGCTTATTTTTTCAATTAACTAGTTTGATATGGTAATTGTTTTCGAATAAAAAATGCAATGTTTTCGTGAAGAATAAAAATAATTCCAAAACAAATGGCTTTTCTTTATTAAACAATTGTACGATTTTCACCGACAAATGTACACCACATTGTTACTCAACATCCTGTCTTCAGGAAAAGATCTACTCACAAGACATGTAACGCATGTCTGACACCCTCTTCATTTACAAATTAATTTGAACTGTCCTTCAAACTTAAATCATTTTTGTGTAACCACCCTCCATATTTACAAGTCAATTTGAGCCTTTCAAACTTGAATCATATTTGTGTAACCACACTCTTAATTTACAAGTCAATTTGAACTGTTCTTCAAACTTGAATCATTGTTGTGTAACCACCCTCTTCATTTACAAGTCAATTTGAACGTTTTAACTTGAATCATTTATATTGTATTACTTATGTTGCATGATTACCAATAGAGTCAGTTAGATAGGGAAAGTGTAAACTTTACACATTGTGGTAATTAACAGGAATAACATTTAATGTGAACTGTATATATGATCAAGAGATGTTTTTTGCATTATGCACAACAGAGCTTTCATGAAATGACTTTGGATTATTGTATGACTGTATTGACAACCGAACCCTCTAGAACAATATCACGCCACCAGGTCGTTAAATATACGTAACACACTATACAGTGTGTTTTGTATGAGGGGAATTTCTGCCAATAAATGTTCTGCTTTGATATCAACAAGGACTGCAGCAAATGTCAGTCGGTCAATGTGATGTTAGACAGCTGCGCCGAATAATCTTGTTTGTTCATTTGTACTTAGCCTGGAAACAACGGAAATCGACTTGTAAATTGAATTTAATCTTGTTGATTGGCATTTTAAAATCTGACTACCTGAACATATTCACAGATGCCGACGCGCTTGACGGCTAAGTAAGCATCGTATGATGACAAAGTTGCTGCCATGGTTAACCTACCAGTTCACTGTGCAAGATATCCATCTTAAAATTTAACAATGCCGACACTATGCTTGTATCTATTAATAGCATACTTTCTTTAAAAATAGTACAGCATTACAACTTTGAACATTTGAAACTGAGTGAAATAACGTATGTTTGTTTTCTTGAAATGTATCATATTATTGCTTGTCAAGTTTTATGTCATGCCTTACGAATGCAGTTTATTATACACTCTGTGACGTCTACAGATTAGTGATTTGCCTTCCTCTTATTGTTTGGAATGCAGAAATACCAAAGTGAATGTCCTTCATAAATAAAATGCTGTTTGATAATTTGAAGCTGGACGATGCAGCTGGAAGACTCTCGCTAGCGACTTCTTTTAATTTATTTGATATCATGTTAATGCATTCTGGTCTGAATAGAAATAATAAATAGTGAAAACATTAAAAGCTAAATATGTGTTTACAAGGTAAAAAAGACAAACATACACATCTGAATAAAGAAAAGAATTATTTTTTCTTGGTTCAAAGGGTGTACTTCTTGTATCGTAGCCCAGTGCTCCATTGACTGTATCACTGATAAAATGACACGGTCCTACGAACATTGCAACACATATTAAAATTTAAAAAGGCACAGGACAGAGGCATTCACAAGCCAGTCAAGTGTAAAACCTACAACAAAACTTTAATGATACATATAAAATAAAGTAAACCCAACAGTTACCGCATTGGACCAGTCAGCGGGCAAAATGGCCCACTTAAACCGGTTTAAAAGGTCTCTAACCTCCTGAAGGATATCTCAAATGTAAGCCGTGAAAAGAAGACTGGATCTTAGTACGTGCTTGCACTGTGAAGTTTTATTAAAGATTAGTACAAGCACAATTTTTAATTCAAATTTCAACAAAAGCTTTGTCAAGATATTGACTGGGTTAAACGAGTGCTTATCACTTTATTTGGATTGACGTCGGACACAAATACACAAAGAAGGGTTACATTGCCATTAATTTAGTGGGTGTTTTGTCCTGATTAAATTAGTCTTGTACCAGTTACATTGTTTTTCCAGAGATATTATGGCTTTAAGTTGTTAGTTTATAAATTTTAGAATTTTTAATATATATTGATCACACAAAAGCTCCAAACATTATTAACATAAACACCTTAATATCATTATCAGTTATCTCCAGTTCTCTATTAGCTAAAATATTTTATCTTTAAATTTTCCATAGTCCTTGCAAATACAAGTATTGAATACAATGTTCATATTTTTAGCGATGTGTATATTCGATAAAAGTGACGATTTAGTAATACTTCTAAAGATACTGTCAGACACAATGTAAGAATTCTTCTTTTGGAAAATCGGAGTAAGCGTTAACGATTAAGAAATGCAACACTTTGAAAATGTGCGATGCATAATTCTCCATTGAACAATTCAGAAAATTGATCTTTTTCATATTGTTTTTTCTGAAGGGAATCATGTAAGACTTTATTATAACTTAAGTCCTAAACCAGTATTAGATAAATAAAAGCTTATGAGCGCTTGGTTGCTTATGTGAAATGTCTTTAATTGGTTTTGAGGTGGAAAGAAAGCAAAGGGCAAGTGAATCATCTTGTACATAGTTTAATATTTTCGAGGCAAACAATCATGTTGTTGTTAATATTCTCTGATACTCTAATGCATGGTTTATCATATGTATTTTATTGCATCATCACGTACTATCATTTATGTATAAAATATTAAGTCCCCAGTTACATGTAATAATGCTGTTTTATTTTTTTTTAATGTGTTTAAGTTTGTAACCTTGTAAATGTTTGTAACATCAAACAAAGTGGTTCCTTATTTGTCTCGGGGAATGGAGAAAAAGCGAAACGGAGAATTATAAAGATCGCAATTCTCTGAAATATATATGACACTGTTTTATTACACAATTCTTTTACTTTTTTATCAATTTAGCACAGGAAGCCTCATAAGCTATCAGTTGGAGCTAGCCTCGAGCCGCCAGCTGGATCTAGTGAAGGAATCATGTGAGAGCCAAGAGGTTATGTCCGATACTTGTACAGTATCCCGGCAAGTCGAAAATAGAAATACAATTAAACAATATTACGAGCATGAGTTGAGTGTACATGTAAAACAATATTACGAACATGAGATGAGTGCATAAGTAAAACAATATTATGAACATAAGTTGAATGTACACGTAAAACAATATTACAAACATCAGATGTTTGTACAAGTAAAATATATTACGAACATCGGAAGAGTGTACAAGTAGAACAATATTACGGACATGAGATGAATGTACAAGTAAAACAATATTATAAACATAAGTTGAATGTTCAAGTAAAACAATATTACAAACATCAGATGTTTGTACAAGTAAAATATATTATGAACATCAAAAGTTTACAAGAAGAACAATATTACGAACATGAGATGAGTGCACAAGTAAAACAATAGTACGAACATGAGATGAATGTACCAGCAAAATAATATTACGACCATCAGTTGAGTGTACAAGTGAAACAATATTACGGACATGAGATGAGTGCACAAGTTAAACAATATTACGGACATGAGATGAATGTACAAGCAAAATAAAATTACGACCATCAGTTGAGTGTGCAAGCAAAACAATATTATGAACATAAGTTGATATTCAAGTAAAACAATATTACGAACATCAGATGTTTGTACAAGTAAATTATATTATGAACATCAAAAGAGTGTACAAGAAGAACAATATTACGAACATGAGATGAATATACAAGTAAAGCAATATTATGAACATAAAATGTGTGTACAAGTAAAACAATATTACGAACATCAGATGTACATATCACAATGAATATGAAACCGCCTGATATTTGGAACAATGTTCTGTAAAAGCTTGACCCAGACAATGACAAATGCCATTTTCATGTTCTAAATCAAGAAAATAAAAAAAAACACTATTATACATGTAAATAATGTCAATGTAAAAGGCGTGATTCGTGTAAAATAAATTTATTTGTTAAATTCACCTAAAAAGAAAACCTAAACGAAGTTTTTATGTAAATATTTCAGGAAAAAAAAGAATTTGCCGTTAAACTATGATTCTTATTGCTAAAACATTATCGATGATGCCATGTCTCATGTCCCTTAACAATAAATTGATATATTAAATATAAAAATATATATAACTATGATGTTTGTATCTGCTATACATTTTAAATAAGACGTGTATGAAAGATATACATTTATTAATAAAGCACTTTAAACCTTATAAATAAATATATCTTGTGTATATAGATTTTTACTTCTTTGAAAGAGTACAATTAAAATAGTAATAAACGAATTACGCAAAGTTGTACTTTACTTCAAATTATTTTGCATGTTTTTAAATAAGATATTTTTCAATTCAACGTCACGCTTTCTTGACGATATTCCAACTATAGATAATCCTTTTTTAAATGATCCCTCAAGAACTTACCGTTAATAAAGCAAATAACTGACATTAAAATGCGGCATTTCTAGACATTGAGATCGCTATTTCCAATCCATATCTTGACGCTGATTCACCTCGTGCTACCTCCTAAGGTATTTACATATCCTAACTTCCAACCTATGCACTAGTTTGTACTGAAGTAGAAGATTTCAAGGCTAGAAACTGGTTTATTTCTTCTAAATTGTTACAGCAAGGGTTTCGATCTTACAGATTTAGAAAGGCGTTTTCAAAATTCTTTCACCGCAATGATTTTATTGCTTCAACGTATAATAGCAGTATGGAAACACTGATGCAACAAGGCATAAGCCATTCTGCAGTTTATGGAAATGTTTTCTATAAGTTAAAAAAATCAAGGGTCTCAATAACTTTTTTGCTAATGAATACAATTCGGAAATCCTTCAATGTACTGCATTGCTTGCAACTGACCCTTTTACAGTCAAGAATTTTGACTTTTTCACTTACACGATAACCGGACAGGTCGTTGGGACTATATGAAAACAGTGACTTAAAGCCATAATTTGACAGTCACTGTTGGATTTCTTGCCTCTTCATCTCTTTTGTCGTGCCCTATATAGGTGACACAACTTAAGCATTTTCCCTGCCCTTTACGTGAGATTGGACAGTAGGTATAACACTTGAATTTTTTTACCTTTATTATAAAATATGATATATAATTGTAATCTCATTACAGAATCACTCCTCATTTTACTACATTTTTCTGTTCGTTTGGGTTGTTTTCTAAAGTTCGATGATTTCTTCGTGTTTATTATTATTATTATTATTATTATTATTAAAATTATTATTATTATTAAATTTTATTTGTCGCTTTTAATATTAACTTTCGTGTGTGCTCATGTCAAGTAGTTCAGTTTTAAATATAGATAGAACTTCTCATAGGAACCGTTTCTTATTTTCCTATTCATCTTCTAAATCTGGAATTCCTATCTTTTATTACTGAACTTTGCAGAAATTATTTCTTTCTTTAAATGTACTGTCTTAAACTTGATGAAAAGGAAATAAAATTTAGAAAGAAACATCTTTTGAGTTTTATTTCATAGCATTAAATTGATGATGGCCTCGCTTAACCGACTGCATCGTTTTAAAGCCACAATAACTATAGCAGACAGTTATACATGGTTTAAGGTTTGACAGCTTAAGAATATGAATAAAGACAAAGGGAACTACAACATTTTAGAATTTGGAGAAGACCAAGACAAGAGAACATGAATGCCAGCTAAAACAACAGTGTCAGACACACCAAGACAAGATACTATGCACAAATATAAGAAACCTTACAGTCACTTCTTTAGAACGGCACAGCAACAAAAGGTTCGACTGTTTTTAAACTGATGAACACATGGTTAACCTCACATATCATGTGGGTTTGTCCAAACAATGATATTTAAACGTATAATTTCCAAATAAAAGGCAAAAACGATAACGCAGACATGCAGCTAAGCAATAAATAGATAAATAAAAATAAATAAATTAATTAAAAAAAAACACATAAAAATACAAAATAAACAATAAATAAATAAATAAATGATGTCATTTGGAACAATTATTTTCTTATTTACTCGTATAAGGGACGTAGTATTACTATTAGTATTACTAAAGCATTTTACATACGTTGAAGATCCATTTGCTAGAGGAGAATTGAAATTATTACAATAGAAAGTTTATGCTAAGTGAAATTAAAGTTCCCAAGTCTAATGCATCTTAAAGGATTTGATAAATAAAACAGCAACATTGACTACATCCATTAGGAAAGTTTTACCACCACTAACCTCCACGAGAATTATTGCTGTGATCATGAACACAAATACATCTCATTGGTCCGTAAGTTGAGGAGTTGGTCATATCCGCGACAGTGACACATGGAAAAAACGTAAAACAAGAAAGAAATGCTAATTTGGATTTAGTATAGGCACAAAGCGAGGTCAATTGCTATTGTTTTAGTCTGTAGATGTGTTACAATTTTGCTATTTTGGTGAGTTAACATGTCTCTTAAACATAAATGTATAGAATGATTCAATGAGAAAATTTTGTTAACGGATTTTACGACTGTGCTTTCTAATTATACTTAACTATTTAGAACTAATTATAGCACAAATTAAATTGATGAATTGTTTTTTAATTGTGAACTTGTTCTTTTTTTTTTAAGATATTGAATCATGAACAATTTTGCATTTCTAAATGTGTTCAAAAATATAATCAAATAGTGTAATATTTTAAGCAGTGTTCAAGGTTTTGTATGATTTAATTTGCGTCTAATTGTTGTCAATTTTTTAGTTACACAGTACAATTATCTTTTTTTTGTAATGTCAATCTTAAGTTTGTTAAATTTTGTACTATCTTTTTAAATACATGCGAATAGTGTTTTTTCGTTTTTATGGTTTCTGAAATGTAATGATTGAATTATAAATATTTTAATGTCAATATTTATTGCGAATACTATTGCTGCGTTTATTGGTAGATTGGAAACATTCGCAAGTTTTACCAACTGGTATTGTAAGATAATCATTTGCTACTCAAACGTTTTTACGAGGGCAATTTAGAATCAGTCAAAAGGTGTAAAACTGAATCTGGTACAGTTCTGATAAACAAATTTAAATAAATATGGTAGCTATAAGGATAAGGCCAATATATTATGCCGTTGCAGTGAGTTAGGTGGATTCTTTTTCAGAGAGAAAATTGTTAAACGATTTACGGAAAATGTGATTTAATTTCGAAATTACCCTAAAAGAGCAACATTTTCCGGTATTTTCTGACTGACATGACATCATTTTATTGAGGCAAATTGTTATCAATGTATTATTATCTTTTGACAGGATCAAGGCTGAATCATCATAATGACTCTGTCAGAATTATATCAACTGTCATGGAATGATGTTATTCAGCAATTCGACTTCTAGAAATATGAAATACTGGTCGTTTGTTATTTCTTTAGACCATGTTGATCTATTTTTCTTTTGTAAATGGCTTCATTGAAAACACTTGTCTGCCCACAATGAGCACTATTGTATTGTTTGATTGCTCTAGTTGATGGATTACTTCCCTGTCAGGATCCCAAAATGACATAGATACGCAATCATATATTTATGTGGCACTATAATGACAGAATGTTTTGCCGAGCGCATCCCTGGTTTGAGATCTGTCAAAAGAATAAAGACCAAGTATATAAAACGTAATAGGAATTTGAAAAAATCATGGCTCAACTATCTTGCCATTTTTAAGAAAAAGATCTATTGAAAATTTCAAATTTTACTGTTTATGGGCAGTCTCTGCGACCGATTAAGGTCTCGTGTATTTTGACATATGTGACCCTTTTACAGTCAAGAATTTCGACTTTTAACTTACTGGTTAACCGGACAGGTCGTTAGGCTATATGAAAACAGTGACTTAAAGCCATAATTTGACAGTCACTGTTGGATTTCTTGCCTCTTCGTCTCTTTCGTCGTGCCCTATATAGATGACACAACTTAAGCATTTTCCCTGCCCTTTACGTGAGATTGGACAGTAGGTATAACCCTTGATTTTTTTTTACCTTTATTATAAAATATGATATATAATTTTAATCTCATTACAGAATCACTCCTCATTTTACTACATTTTTCTGTTCGTTTGGGTTGTTTTCTAAAGTTCGATGATTTCTTCGTGTTTATTATTACTATAGACCTTTAACGTCTACGTCTCGTGTATTTTGACATATGATATTAAAATACAAGTACATAGAAACTAGACATTAAGACCACTTTAACGATTCACGATCGTGACTACAGGAGTACCTTTAGACTGTTCTGCAGATTCAAACAAGATGCATGCATCAGTTGTGTATCAAGTAAATAAGGTTGCAAGGTGAACAATTCCACTTGTTCTTAAATATAGATTCACAGGGCACGACTTGCAGGTGCCAAGACCAACACGTGCTGTTCAGCCTTGGAAACATTTGGAATTTCTATCTTAAAAGTAGTCTTTATCGAATTTTCCTGGGTTACGAATAACTGCACGGCATGACAATGCGATTGGATTTATGTCTTTACGCTGTATCTTTTTCGATGTTATTTGTAAGGGAAATATCCTAGCAGACTGTGGATAAAAATAATTCTGCGCATTGAGTATTATGCGCGCCGTTGGTCAGTTTTGATAGCTACATTTATGTGCGTATAAGTCACTTGGTTGCCGCCTACTCTAAAATTAGCAATTGTAATTTGTGATAAATGGGACACATTGTCTGATCCACAAATGGATTGGTACAAGAAATGCTTGCATCAAAACATTTAGGCATTTGTTCATGGTTATACATATGTCGCTAACAGATTTAGATACGGCGGATAAGTAAATAAGAAAAGGTCCTATCAAAATTTTCACAGATATTTAAATTTTTATCTACATGTAGACAAAGGCAAACAAGGTAAATGTAAATGTGACAAAAACACAGAGACGAGACATAACAATCAAAAAGAAAAACCATCAGTTACCGCCTTGGAACGGTCAGTCGGCAAAAAAAATGTAACAAGCATATCTCAGCGAGCAAATTTCATTCTACATGATAGTGTAATAGTTGCATAAAGTTATTTTAATGCCACATCTTCTAAGTTTACCCCTGTTGTCTCAGCTGACTCCTCGGTCTGACCATATTTGGCGCTGCAGTCAGTAAATGCGATTCTGTTAGCTTATTACGATTTATTCAAAGTCTAAATTGAGCAGCTGTAACGAACTAAGAAATGCTCTTTGAGAAATTTAATTTGTGCAGTTTCTTCAGAAATTGTCTGAAATTAATGCCTTTTCTGATGTGTAGCATCACGAAATACATCAACCCCTAAACCAGAATAAGATAATAAAAACCGTTGCTAAACTTAGTTGAATGTCTCCAATCGGCTTATCACTGAATAGCTAATGTTGGGAAAATATAAAATTGTATAAAATTGTTTGCTTATCTGGAAAGAAAATAGATCCAGTGGTGCACATACAGTTCATACTGGATCATGTGAGAAAAGAAGGTATCCACGTGTTAGTTTTTCTCTAAATCATTTGTTGAATACATTTTGCAAAAGGCGACATCCAGGAGAACAATCAGTACGGTAATGCACCCAAAAACTATCTTCTATGGATGCGGTTTCAAAACGTTTTATCACCTTTACATTTAATCTGTATGCATCTGAGGAAGTTCAGAGTTAAATATCTGTGGTAATTCTTTCATGATCTTTTCTTATTTTCTGTTGCGTTCATACTTTGAAAGTTTGCTTTTTCTTTTAATCATAAAACGCTTTATAGAATAAAAGAAGATGTATGCGCTTTAAAAACTCTTCAAGATGGTAAATTTTCAGTCTCAAATCTGACCAAAATAGTATATGTCAGAGCAGATAGACAAACACCCATTATGAAATACAGATAGTTTTTGAACAATAGTACACTGTAACAAACCTCTCTACTATCTTTACTTTGTAAGACAAATATCAAGCATCACTCTCCTTATGGTTTTCCCAGGATAATGATTTTCATAAATAATTCTAACTTTTCTAAAATTCTATTTGGTGCGGCTATTGGTGTTTTATTGGTTTGTTAATTGCAACATGCCCGAATGAGCATTGACTTTAATCATTTTCCCAGTTCTTTTAGCACACATCTTCTCCTTTTATAATTTTACAGTCAAGTTAACATATTTGAATGGATTTGCGTGATATACCGCAATATTTTAGACGGTGAGTTGTTCCAATGTTTGCATTTATTTACCCATGCCTAAGGCCGTTGTGTTCAGATTACACTGTAAACGCAACATTGTGCATTATTTTGTGATATATCACATAAGATTAAAATCTACTTCGACAGCTTTAACTTTACTTTAAATAATCTGTATTTGTCATGTAATATGAACACATAAGAACCTAATAGTAAGTGCATGAGGTTCAGCTTGCAGTCACGGCATGCTCTTTAAAATCAAGCAGTGAATCATAAATGCTAAGGAGGTTTATATTTTTTACACGTCTTCTTCTGTACAGCCCGATTATTCTCTCTACATAGGTGATAAGACGTATCCTGCGCTTGTTTAGCATGTGAATATATATGCAAAAATTGAGGACGAAACTCTTCTGACATAAAAAGTGTTAATGTGCTCTTAACTTGAAATGGACATAAGCTGTACTTCACAGACGAAGACATACATGATGCCAATGAGACACATGTTTTCTGCAATGGACAAATATAATTTTAACATTTTAAATTTCATTTGAAGACATGCTTAAAGAAAAACAATTAACCGTCCCCAGATAGTTTTAAATAGACGATATATTACTTAAAGAAATTCAACAGCCAGTTCGTTATAAAATTTTGTCTCGCTAAAATGAATTAATGCCAAAAGATCTGAAGGTACACACACAACAGAAGATCGTCCTTTTTACCAAAGGTGTATGTTATCATTTATATATCTTGTAATAATCGCAATTTTCATTCATATATTTTTTACCAGATTGTTTCATAATAGTTAATGTCATTGCAAACTTCCCCGTGCGTTGTTTTACATTTAAATTTATCATGCAAGCACTATTTAAGGTGGCTTCATCATTCTTTAGTAAAACAATTTATTTACCCTCACTTAATATATTTGTATAGGTTTCATATTTGTATTGAAATGATTATTTGTTTTATAAATAAGTTGTAACCTTTTATGAATCCTAAAGGGTTTCTTATATTTTAGAATCACAACTTACTGTAACCGAGCCATTATTACGATTTTTAAATATATTCTGCAAAATTTGGCTTCTATAAATATTAGCCATGCAGAAAAACCTGAAGATCTTTAGACAAAACTCACGCGAAAAATAAATAATCCAAACTTACTTTAAAAAGAGGAAGAGTTAAAGTGACTAAAACCGCCGACGCATTACTCCTTCTGCCCCACCACGTGGTGAGCTTCCTATTGGAAGAGTAAACCTTGACACGGGTTGTTCTTACAGCTCACTTGCTGGCTTTGTTCAATCACTTGTCCGGGCTCTTCCCTCTTCACCAATAATAAATGAATTGCACGTCGCTACAAGGAACATAATTGGCATCTTTTGGCTGGTCTTGGATTTAAGAACGTCATAATACTTGGTATGGTATTATACTGTACACTATCCTGGTGAAGGCGGTATTATTTGTGTACATTTATTTAACAGATCCTTAAATTATGACTTTCTGATCGATGTGGTAAGACAGGCTTAGAGTCAACAGTCTTTTCATAACATAATCTCAACGCTTCCTGATCAAGGCAAAGTGTTGAAGCCCTAATATTTGTCAACTTTGCCATGATGACATGATGGATATAACTTGTTACATTTAACACTAAACAAAGAAAGAAGAAGTCTAGAAATAAGTTTGTTGCATTTAAGAGCTTCATTTTCCAGTTAAAGTTTGAAATATTGCAAAAACTAGGATGTCATTTGATGGACATTGAACTTTGGTTCTTCAATTCCATCTTCACATGAACAGGATGCTACAACCATTTATTCGTCTCTGGTCGTGTTTGTTCATGATTCAGAAAGTTAACTTCATTTATAGTCAACTATTTTTGTGTAGTTTTTCAAATCGAAATAATACCATATTCTTTTCTAAACACTATGTTGACATTATTTTTCAATGACGTCACTTCTTTCGTCATAACTTATTATAGAAAATATCAGCGCTTGGATATTTTGTATTTAAATAGATCTCTTCATTGCTTGCATTTGAGAAACTCGTCAGGAAGTGCGAGGTTAGAGCTCTGTAAAACCAGTTTAAGCACCCCAGTCGGCACCCATAGTGCCGACTGACCGTTCCAAGGCGGTAACTGTCGGGTTTGCTCTTTTCGTTAAATGACTTAGCACAAATTTGTTCTTACTTTTCGCTTGGCTTGCATGTGACATACCTTTGTTCTGTGCCTTTTCGGAGCTTGGTATATGTTGCAACGGTCATAGGACTTTGTCGTATATTCTTATTGAATATCAAATTAAAAACATAATATCTTTTGCCAGTAAAATCCTAAGCAGAGTGCCCATGTTTAACAACATATTATTATTGTTTTAAAAATAATAATAATAATAATAATAAATAATAATAATAATAATAAAGTAATAATAATATAAATAACAATACATTGTTATTATATCTATTATTATTATTATTATTATTATTATTATTATTATTATTATTATTATATATGCATAATAAAAGTTGATTTATTAATCTATTTGTATAAATCTAAGACTAAAAACCTAGTTATTAGACTTCAATAACTTTTGGTCATCAATCAACTTGTTCATTTGGTTTGAAAATGTTCACAAATAATTTTTAATATTGATTGATGGTTGTAAATTAAATATATCATCAAATAATATGCAGTGACATTCAACTTGTTGAGACAATATGAAATAATATGGAGTAAACACACTAACTGAAGAGCATAAAGTTTACAGTTAATGAAAGATATTGTGTATTCCTTACAGTTAAATAAAGAATAAGGATAACAAACTAGTAAACAATAGGTTGACCACCCGTGACACATAACTGAATGTAAGTTTTTTTTTTCATTACGCGCGCATTATGCGCTAACAGTTACATAAATAAATTGTCAATGTCATTTTGGCACGTAGAATATGGTGTTAATGTACTTTAAAGGAGATAATAACCTTGGGTTAATTCATTATCGCTAAATAACAGCCATTGTATCTTAGTCCACGTTATGAGCAGACGTATTTACAATCTGAAACATGATACTGAGATAAAGGGTGTAATGTGTGCTTGCGTGTAGACATTAGATTTCGGATTTCAGACTTATTGGCGAACAAGTAACAATGCAGATTAACTAAATATAATATAAAAAAGGAGATCCACTCTGATCATGTCGTGTTTTGTAGATAATATAGACACACGATCTACCTGTTGAAACAACTGATAACCAGATAGCCAAATTAACCTCGTTATCACAACTTATGTACTTGTACTTGCATTTAGAAAAGATATATCTAGGACATAGTACCTCTGTATTATTTATGTGCTCACAACAAGAAAACAGAATTAAACGACAACATTATGTACATGGCTGTATCTGTAAGCTGAAAATTTACCTTCTGTCGGATGGCACCATCTCTGAATGTTTGTAGCTTTGCCATTTTGAACATTGCTATATTAAATACTATTAAAATTAATGATATTCATAATAAAAGCTGAAGCACTGGTGTGTCATAGTATGATTATAATATATTCCACTTCAGCCAAGAAGAATACAAGCATTTTACGTGATAAAATCCATGAAAGGGGCTTAAGTATGAAAACATCTATTTAAGCTAAACAAATAGATAGTGAATGAATCCTTACTGATTTTTTACACCTTTTCCTGTAAGATAAATACCTGCATAAAATTGAACTGGCCTTTTCAAAATAATCATTTCCAAAGTTTTTAGTCTAGTAAAATCCTAATATAGCCTTGATTGAAGTGTTTCTAACAATAACATAGGCAGGTAAGTGTATGACTTTTAACCTGGGACTCTAACTATCAACTTGAATAATTTAATGTCATTTTTCTGCATTATGTCCATTATTCTAATTTAATATCCAGCTTTATACAATAGAAAAAAAAAGAAAAGGCACATTAAGAATTACCACAGATATTAAAATTTGAACTACCTCTAGACAAAGGCATACAAAAGTAACAGTAAATGTACTAAAAGATCAGAGACGATGGATTACATGCACACACATACACAAACACACAAACAAACATGCGCACACGAACACATGCAATCTGGCACACTCATACACACACAGACACACACGCACATGGAGTCAAACACAAGCACATGCACAGGCACATAAACACAACATCAGATGTACATATATCAATGAATATGAAACCTCATGATATTTGGAACAATGTTCTGTAAAACCTTGACCCAGAAAATGACAAATGTTATTTTGATGTTGTAAATCAAGAAAATAAAAAGCTATTATACATGTAAATAATGCCATTGTAAAACGCGTGATTCGTGTTAAATAAATTTATCTATTAAATTCACATAAAAAGAAAACCTTAATCTTGTTTTTGCGTAATATATCATGAACATAAATTATTAAACGAATTTGCCATTAAAGTACCATTTTTATTGCTAAAACATTATTGATGCTTTGTCTCTTGAGCGCTCCACATACCAGATTTAAGCACCCCAGTCGGCCCTTTTGCCGACTGACCTTTCCAAGGCGGTAACTGATTTTTTTTTCTTTTTGTGTGTTATGTCTCGTCTCTGTGTTTTTTTTTTGTCACTGTGAAGTTTGTATCTGTTATACGTTTTAAATAAGGCATTTGAAAGATAGACAATAAAGCACATTAAACCTTATAAATAAATATATCTTGTATATATATATTTCCCTTCTATGAAAGAGTACAAGAACGGTATTAAACGAAGCACGCAAAGTTGCATTATACTAAAAACTATTTTGCATATATTTAAATATAAATTCAGCATCACGCTATCTTGACGATATTCTACTTATAGATCATCCTTTCTTTTTTAAATGATCCCTCCAGAACTTTCCCTTTAGTAGAGCAAATAAATGACATTTATATGAGGCATTTCTAGGCATTGAGATCGCTATTTCCAATCCATACCTTAAACGTGATTCATCTCGTGCTACCTCCTCTGGTATTTACATATCCCATGTTTGCAGGAGTTTTCACGAGTTTTTACTAAAGAAGAAGATTTTAGTGCTAGAAACTGGTTTAATTCATCTAAATTGTTACAGAAAGGCTTTCGATTTCACAAATTAAGAAAGGCGTTTTCAAAATTCTTTTATCGCGATGATTTGATTGCTTCAAAGTATAAAGGCAGTATAGAAACACTTATGCAGCAAGGCATAAGTCATTCTGCAGTTCCTTGAAATGTTTTCTATAAGTTAAAAAAAATCAAAAGTCTCAATAACTGTTCTGACCTCTTTACAAAACCTATCAGAAACTTTATTGCTGATGGTTACAACCAGGAAATATTTCGACCTACGGCATTGTTTGCAATTGACCCTTCTACAGTCAAGAATTTTGATTTTTTAATTACACGATGACCGGACAGGTCGTTGAGACAGTGAAATGAAAACAGTAACTTAAAGCCACAATTGTACAATCACTGATGGATTTCTTGTCTTTTCATATCTCTAGTCGTACCCTGTTAGGTGACACAACTTTTTATTTTTATATTTACTATATATTTTTATTTTTACTATAAAATATGCAAATTGTTGATAAATCCACATTGTTTATGATTTATTATTTTAATCTCACCAAATATTAAATCCTCATATAACTACATTTTTATATAGGTTTTGGCTGTTTTCTAAAATTCGATGATTTCTTTGTGTTTATAGTAATAATTATTATTATTAAATTATTTTGTCGTCTTTAAATTAACTTTCGTGTCTGCTTCTGTCAAGTAGTTCAGCTTTAAATATATGTGGTACTTCTCACAGGAATCTTTTCTTATTTTCCTATCCATCTTTTCAATTGGGAATTCATGTGTTTTATGACTGAACATGTGAAAAAGTATTCATTTTTTAAGGAAAGGAAATGTAATTTAGAAAGAAAAATCGTTTCAGTTTTATTTCCTAGCATTAACATGATAATGGCTTCATTTAACCGACTTTATCGTTTTTAAAGCCACATTAACTCTAGCAGACAGTAAAACGTGGTTTAAGGTTTGGCAGCTTAAGAAAATGAAAATATTACAAAGGGAACTACAACATGTATTATAATTTGGAGAAGAACAAGACAACAGTATATGAATGTCAGCTAAAACAACAGTGTCAGACACACCAAGACAAGATACTACGCACAAATATAAGAAACCTTACAGTCATTTCTTTGGAACGGCACAGCAGCAAGAGGTTCGACTGTTTAAACTTTAAACTGATGTACATATGGTTTACCTTACATTTCCTGTGGGTTTGTCCAAACAATGATATATATACTTATAATTTCCAAACAAAGGCAAAAACGATAAGGTATACCTGCAGCTAGGCAATAAATAAATTGAGTACATGCATTAGGAGATTTTTACCACCACTAACCTGCACGAGTAATACTGCTGTGATCTTGAACACAAAAATATCACAAGAAAACTCATTTGTCCGTAAGTTGAGGAGTTGGTCCTATCCGCGATAGTGACACATGGAAACAACTTAAAACAGGAAAGAAATGCTAATTTGGATTTAGTATAGGCACAAAGCGAGGTCAATTGCTATTGTTTTAGTCTGTGTTTGACATTTTGGTAAGTTAACAATGAGATTGTTTTGTTAACGAATTGAACAATTGTGCTTTCTAATGATACTTAACTATTTATAAGTAATTATAGCAAAATTTAAATTGATGAATTGTTTTGTAATTGTGAACTTGTTCTCTTCTAAAGATATTGAATTATGCACAATTTTGCATTTCTATATGTGTTCAAATTTGCCTACATGTAATATCATTTCAATAAAATATGATCAAATATTTTAATATTTTAATCAGTGTTCAAGGTTTTGTATGATTGAATTTGCGTCCAATAGTTGTCAATAGTATTTTAGTTACACAGTACCATTATTTTTTTGTAATATCATACTTAAGTTTGTTAAAGTTTGAACTATCCTTTCAATGATTCGAATCGTGACTTTTCTTTTTATAGTTTCTGATATGTAATGACAATTATAAATATTTTAATGTCAATATTTTTTAGTTTTTGGGCGTTCTACCTTCAGTGTGAATACTATTGCTACGATTATTGGCAGATAGAAAACATTCACAAGTTTCACCAACTGGTATTGCACGATAATCATTTGCTACTCAAACGTTTTTACCAGAGCAAGTAAAAGCAGTGAGGAAAAGACAGCGACACATAGGCCAATTGGCCTGATTATATATAACAGTCGATAGAACTCATTTAGAATCAGTTAAAAAGTGTAAATCTGAATCTGGTACACATTAACCAAATAAATTTAAATACATAAGGTAGCTTTAGGATAAGGCTAATATATTATGCCGTTGGGTTTATGTACTTATTTGAAGTGTGTTATGTGGATTCTGTTTTTTAGAGAGAAAAGTGTTAAACGATTTACGGATAATGTGATTTAATTTCGAAATTACCTCAAAAGAGCAACATTTTCCGGTATTTCCTGACTGACATGACCTCATCATATTGAGGCAGATTGTTATCAATGTATTATTATCTTTTGACAGGATCAAGGCTGAATCATCATAATGACTCTGTCAGAATTATATCAACTGTCATGGAATGCTGTCATTCAACAATTCGATTTCTAGAAAAAATGAATACTGGTCGTTTGTTAAATTTCTTAAGACCATGTTGATCTAGTTTTCTTTGTAAATGGCTTCATTGAAGACACTTGTCTGCCCACAATGAGCACAATGTATTGATTGATTGCACTAGTTGATGGATTACTTCCCTGTCAGGGTACCAAAAGGACATAGATACGCAATCATATATTTACGTGGCGTATATAATATCAGAATGTTTTGCCGAGCGCCTACTTGGTTTGAGATCTTTCGATAGAACAACAACCAGAAATATGAAACATAATAGGAATCAGAAAAAAAATCATAGCTAAACATTAATTATAGGACGTTCTTGCCATTTTTAAGAAACAGATATAGTGTAAAAAATTTCAAATTTTACTGTTAATAAGCGGTCTCTGCGACCTATTAAGGTCTCGTCTATTTCGACATATGATATTAAAAATACAAGTACATAGCAAATAGAAATTTAAACCACTTTAAAATGATTCACTATCGTCACTGCAGGAATACGTTTAGATTGATCTGCAGATGGATGTTCTCTCTAAAAACAACAACAAGATGCATGCATTAGTTGTGTATCAGGTAAAAAGGGCTGCAAGGTGAACAAATCCGTTTGTTTTTAAATACAGATCTTTTTGCAAACTTTACTCAACACGTCCACTGCTTATTAAGAATAGGTAAAAAAGAAAAGGTCCTATAAGAATTACCACAGATATTTAAATCTTTACTACATGTAAACAAAGGCAAACAGGTTAAATGTAAAAAGTGACAAAAACACATGGCTCAAACTATGAACTGTGTTAATCTTCCATTTAAAGTAAAAGAAGAGTTTGGTTCAAGATGATACTTTGAGCAAAAACATTCACGAAATTCCGCAATGTATAAAGGTAACATAGAACTTTAGAGATATGAACGCATTCCCATAAAACATAAGATTCTGATTCTCGCCATGTGAATCAGTATGTTGACCAACATTTTTATTAACATAGCATCATGTTTATATGTTTATCTGTTTTAGTTCAGAACCATTAGCATAAGAATTTCACAAATATTTGCGCCAAAGATATTGTTATTTAAACATTGTAATTGGCCTGCACACAAAAATGTATATCTTGTGGCTGTATCAGCTTGTCAGGACTAATGTTATGTTGACCCTAAGTTATTTCAATGATAATGTTTTGCAGGCATTTTAAAACTGACAAGTAGTACTGCTATTCATTTAAAAAAGAACGAAAAGAAAGATTATCATATTTGTGGTCCTAGTATATTAAAACACTTTTCTTTTTTCATTCAGGGAATCATGTGTGTAGATAATATAAAGATTCTCATTTTAATATGATGCTGTGTTAACATTTTATACGTATTTTGTACAATTTATTTTTATTGAAGAAATAACATTGAATTTTCTGGAGGAGTGTGACATTGCAAACAACTAAATAAATTTCTTGTTTTTTTATGGTTATATATTACTGTTAAGTTAAAGTGATTAACCACCACAGTGAATGCATATTGTTATTAACTATTTTCAACATAGGCTAGTTTCAATTGGAAACTTTAACACTTACTATGCCCTAGTTATTCGACTAAAATAAAATCTTCGATGCGGACAAGAAACATCAACAGCAGTCTGCAAATGCATTTTGCTTCATACTACTAGATACTTATGTTCCTCTAGATTACCTCTCTGGTTTAAATATACCCGCTTCGATATATTACCGAACAAACCGAAGAAAAGAAAGTAGTACATTGTTTTACTTGGTACCCTCAGTCTTGTTCAACCTTTTACACACTGATATATTTACAAACGGAATAAACAAACAAGAAGGATTTGTGTGTGTACTGGGGCTCAAAAACGTATTACAGCAATGTATTGATAACTTTGGCAACTATATGACACATACCAGTTTCGGTGGGTTGCTTTCTAGCAGGCTATTTTCGAAGAAAATATAACATAAATTATGACTTAAATTTTGTTGTTTCTTTACTTATTTATACACAAAGATATGTTGTGAAACTAAAGATAGTAGATATGGAAGAACGTTTGCATGTAAAGTGACAATAGTTTACATTGCACAGGGCACGAATTGCATGTTCCAAGACCAACATGCATACAGGCAATGTTGTACAGCCTTGTAAGCATTTGAAGTTTGTTATCTTAAAAGTAGTCTTCATTAAATATCCCTGGGCTAAGAATAACTGAACAACTCTCTAATATGGCAATGCGATTAATATCTTTACGCTGTAAATTATTTGTAAGGAAAATATCTTTACAGGCTGTGGATAAAAATAATTCTGCGCATTGAATTATATGTACGGCCTTGGTCAGTTGTGATAACAAACTGTTGTTAGCCACATTTTTGTGCGTTTAAGTCACTTGGTTGCCGCCAAGTCTTAAATTAGCAATTGTAATTTATGATAAATGGGACACATTGTCTGACCCACAAATGGCCTGGTACAAGAAATGCTTGCATCACAACATTTATGCATTTGTTCATGGTAATACATCTACGGCTGACAAGGCTGGATACAAACAGTTGGACTATAAGTTTAAGATACGCCGGAAAAGACAACAAGCATATTCATTAGACATCTCATATAACTGGAAAATACATTTTCTAACAAGCATATCTCAGCGAGCAAATTTTCATTTTACATGATGGTGTAATAGTGGCATAGTTATTTTTATTTCACTCCTTCTAAATCTTCCCCTGTTGTCTCAGCTGACTCTTCGGTATGACCGTATTTGGCACAGCAGTCAGCTTATAAACCCTTCCCAATAGGACCCCAAAACAGGGCAGCCATCACATTTCTATAAATAGATCGATCCTTTTACGTCATGCTCAGGTAAAAACGATTCTGTCAACTTTGTAAGAGTTATGCAAAGGCTAAACTGAGCAGCTGTTAATATATGTAATACATCAATATATATAACATTTTATAAGAAGACGTGAATTATTAATTTAGAAAAATTACTTGACTACAATAATTTATCTTTTTGTAATAACATATTATAAATGTTGCGTTGCAATTGCAATCAATCAATTACAACAGATAAACCGTTTCCAAAAAAACATAAATCTCTAAACTGACCGAAAGTATATTTAAATTTTATGCTAAAGTAATTAAAATCCATTACCATTTCCATTGTTTCATTGTTTATGTATATACATGTATCAGAATATATTTTTTTTCTCAAAAACGTATATTTTGGTTTTCTTTACCTTAATTTTCAAACCCAATTTACATGTATACTAAAATATTATTGGTACGGAAATATGGCAAATGAACATTGCAAAGTATGCCAACGTTTGAAAAAGGCACAGGGCAAGGGTATTCCCAAGATAAATGTAAAAATAAGTACAAACTGGTGATGCGTCATTTAAGAAAAAGAGCAAACCCAACAGTTACCGCCTTGGAACGGTCAGTCGGCAATATGGACCGGCTGGGGTGCTTAAACCGGTAAAGAATTGTTTTGTAGATTATTATATTAAATAACTTTGACTATTGTCCTAGATTTGAAAGCAGTCTTCGATTAGTTGATAACATAACACCATTTGTCACCTGTAAGTTCATTAAATTCATAATGTAAATATGAAAACTCTTTGGCGACTGTAAAACAATGATTGCTTATGCGAATAATTTCAAATTGATTTTTAACAATACTTTATATAAAGAATCTGTCACTTATGAGTAATTGCTTCTGATAATATGGGTTAATATGATCATTGTCTTTTGCTTTTGTCAATTCTGTAGAATGTTGTACGCAAATATTGGTTATGATTTTGTAAAAGAGCTATTAGAAATAAATACAGAAAACAATAGCAAGCAACTTGTTAAAACATGAACATTGGTATGACGGATTGTTTCCCTTTAAAGACCCTGAAAGCCTGGGACATTAAAAAAATCACAATGTTCTCCATTGTTAAAACGTTTTTATAACATTTTATAACACTACATATAGTGTATATAGCAATTATGATATTTTTACAAGTTAGCCATCAGTTAAAAATAATAAACAAACAATTACTTATTAGCGGGCGGCCGTGACTTATTGTGTAACGCTTGTAAATGTTTGCCAGTATTTTTATTTATGTCAATTCCGGTTATTTAAAAGTTGATAAAGTTTTAAAAATGACCGGAATCGAAATGAGTTTGCCATTTTGAAAACAATGCCTGTCACTGTAATTTTCATTTATATTCCAGATATATTCTTGTGTATTACAACTTTACTTTTGTTGAATTACTGAAACGACATTGTATTTTTCGTCTTTTTCTAAATGCATGGATCGTTCACATGATATGGTTGTCGTAATTAAGTGTTAAATATTTTACTGATTGTTGTCCTTCTAGTTTCTCTAATATGCAGTCCAATTCAGAATTATTTGAAATAAATTTATGTTTATTACATGTTGGTGTTAATTGTTATAAAACATTATGTAGATTTAAAGAAAAGACGGGGCTGCCAAAGTATATTAGAGATGTATGGCGCCATGAAAAAAGTCGTTTTAAGTGGATTTTGATTTTAAATACGACTTTTGTGTTTCTTGGGATTAATAGTTTATAAATGAATTTAACGAACTAAGAAATGCTCCTTTAAGAAATTTAATTTGGGTATTTTCTTTAGAAAATGTCTGAAATTAATGCATTTTCTGATTGTAGCATACACGACTTCTTCGTCACGAAATACATTTACCCTAAACCAGAATAAGAGAATAAAAGCCTCTGCTGAACATAGTTTAATGTCTCCAATCGGCTTATCACTGAAAAGCTAATTCTGGGAAACGTGGGAATTGTTTGCTAATCTGGAAAATAGATACAATGGTGCACATTCAGTACAAACTAGATCATGTGAGAAAAGAAGGTATCCACGTTTTTCTTTGTGTTTTTTTTTTTTTCTGAATCATTTGTTGAATACATTTTGAAAAAGGCGAATTTTACGACATTCTTATTTGTAAAAGAAACTACACACTATCAGTAAGTAAGTAAATATGTATTTTTTTAAAAAAATTAGATGTTAAATTCAAAATAAAATAATAATTTAATAAATTCCCTAAGGAAGTGCGAGGTTAGAGCTCTATAAAACCGGTTTAAGCACCCCAGTCGGTCCATTTAGCCGACTGACCGTTCCAAGGCGGTAAATGTTGGGTTTACTGTTTTTGTTAAATGACTCATCACATGTTTTTTCTAACGTTTACATTTGGCTTGCTTGTGAATACCTTTGTTCTGTGCCTTTTCAGTTTTTTTATATGTTGTTATGCTCATAGGACTTTATCATATATTTTTATTACGCTTGTTTACCATTCATGTCATGTATGTTTCCTGACCTCTGTTCATATGTCAGCGTTTTAAATGTATATATTGTTTAAGGATTAACTATGCAATTCTTTGTAATATTTTAATAGAGGATTATAACGTTCAATGATTTTTAATGTACTGTACTATAATGTAATGTATTTTTAACGTACTGGCAATATCCAGGAGAACACTCAGTACGGTAATGCACCCTAAAACTATCTTCTATGAATCAGGTTTCAAAATGCAGACTTATAAAAATAAATAAAATTGTAAAAGCAAAATTGCATAATTTATTAAGAATTCACTTAAATGTTTTGACGCCTTACTAAACATATTTCGTTTCACCTGTCATTTGGCATTGTTTTGGCACTTGTAAATGTCCGAGACAGTCTGATTGTTAAATGAAATCTTTTGTTTAAAGTGTCATTTTCCAACGACTTAATAATATGCTGCTATTTTTATAAAACAGTTTGAAATGCTTTTCATGAAAATATGTTTTATTATTCCTGCTTCACCTTTGAGTTCTCCATTACATAATTTAAACACATTTTCTATGGTATCTACAGGTCCAAAGTGTGTAGCTTTAACAGGCTCTTCGGTGCTGTAGTGTTTCGTGTAAAGATTAATAGATAGAATGACAATAAGAACAACGTAGTTTAAATGAAAATTACATATTTGTTGCTTTAGCTGTTGTGCACGCTATTTTCCATTTATGTTCTTCAGTTAGTAAGGGTGTTCTTATTATTTCAAAGTGCATGGGAAATAACTTTGTATTAGAACCGTTTTGTCGTTTAGGGGGTAAAATTTGTCAGCGAGTCTATCTATGGTAAATATGGTAAATTAGGACTAACTCCTTTTTCGACAATAACTTAAATCTAGAGTTTTAAATTACTGGAATAAATGTGTTAATGGTAAGCAGCATAGAATATATGTCATAATGTAAAAGATATTTAATATTTTCATGCTTACAATGTAAAGCAACATTGTATTAATTATGTTCACAGTACACCTAATTGGTATTGGTTTGCAATACTTGTAAGAACTACCCCCCCCCCCCCCCCCGCCCTATCTCTCATGTAGAATGTTGGAGACTTAAGGAACGAGGATAACAGAGTTGCCTTAGTTTTGTTAATAACTGTGATGTCATAAATCGTTAATTTACACAAAGTAGCTTGAGTTGGAAAATTGCCTTTAACACTTCCACTGCGAACTGTTGCTTTTGTGAGTGTAATGTCTTGGGATTTGGAATTTGGGATTTGCCGGCATTTTTGCCGATACTGTGCAGCGACATTTTTATCATTATAGCTCAGGGGCACTTATGAGGTGGCCAGGGACTGAACCCGGCCGGTCCATTATACTGACACCTACGAGACAGGCGTAAAGCTGTCCCCTTAGCCCCGAGCGTGAGGAGGGAAGCCACTACTACCAACTTTAAAGTCTTTGGTTTGACCCGGCCGGGGTTTGAACCCGCGACCTCCTGATCCGCAAGCCGACGCTCTATCGCTTGAGCTCTTGCAGCCGGTATGTAATGTCTTGTCTTTGTGTTTTATCACTACCATATCATTTAATCTATATACCTCTGAGGTAGTTCAGAGTTAAATATCTGTGGTAATTCTTATATTATCTTTTCTTATTTTCCTATTGCTTAAATACTTTGCCATTTTTCTTCTTCTTTTAATTATAGAAGGCTTATTGAACCTGTCAGATTTCTTTCTATTGATAGAAATAAAATAAAATGTATGCTCCTAAACCCTTTAAGCTGGTGAATTTTCTCTTTCAAATCTGACCAAAATATCAGAACAGACGCACAAACACCCATTATGGAATACAGATAGTTTTTGAAAAGTAAAAACAAACCACTCTACTATCGTTACTTTGTAAGACAATTATCAAGCATCAGTGTCCTTATGATTTTTCCAGGATAATGATTTTCATCAATAACTCTAACTGTTCTAAACTTTTATTTGGTGCGTCTATCAATGTTTTACTGGTTTGTTAATTGCAGCATGCATGCCCGAATGAGCATTGACTTCAATCAACTTTCCATTTCTTTTGACACACATCTTCTCCTTTTATAATTTTACATTTAAGTCAACATATTTGAATGGATTTGCGTGCTATACCGCAATATTTTAGACGGTGAGTTGTTCTAATGTTTGCATTTATTTACTCATGCCTAAGGCTGTTGTGTTCAGATTACTGTGTATCTGAACGCAACACTGTGCATTATTCTGTAATATATCACGTAAGATCAAAATCTACTTCAACAACTTCAACTATACTTTAAATACTCTGTATTTGTCATGTAATATGAGCACATAAAGAACAAAATAATAAGTGCATGAGGTTCACTTTGCAGTCACGGCATGATCTTTCAAAATAAGCAGTGAATGATAAATGCTAAGGAGGTTTATGCTTTTTACACATCGTCCTCTGCACCTCCCGATTATTCTCTTTATATAAGTTAATCGACGTATCGTGTGCTTGTTTAGCCTGTGGATGTATATGCACAGATTAATGACCAAACTCTTCTTGAAGTACACAAATAAGATATAAAAAGTGTTCATGCGCTCTTAACTTGAAATGGCAATGTCTTCCGGTATGAATAATGCTGAGATTGAACTGTATTTTACAGACAAAGACATACGTCATGCAAATGAGACACACGTTAATGTTAATTTTTACATTTTTTAAAGTTTCATTTGGAGACAAGCTTAAAGATTAACAATGAAAAGACCCCATATAGTTTTAAATAGATGATATATTACATAAGGAAATACAACAGCCAGTTCGTTTTAAACTTAAATCCATTTGTGAGCCTTTTCTCGTTAAAATGAATAAATGCCAAAAGATCTGAACGTGCACATACAATAGAAGATCGTCCTTCTTACCAAAGGTGTATGTTATCATTTTTCTATCTCGTTATGATCGCAAATTTCATTTTTTACCAGATTGTGATAAGCAATAACATTGCAATTTTCCCTGTTTGTTGTTTTACATTGCAATGTATCTTGCAAACATTATTTATGGTGGTTACTTAATTATTTAGTTAAACAATTTATTTACCCTTATTAAAATATATTTGTATAGGTTCATATTTAAACTTATGAATAAATTCTTACCTTTTATGAATCCTAAAGGGTTTCTTGCAGTTTAGAATCACAGCTTACTGTACCCGAGCCATTTTTACGAATTTTATGAATATATCATGCAAAAATTGGATTCTATAAATATTAGCCATGCAGCAAACCTGAAGATCTCTAGACAAAACCCGCGCGAAAATTAAATAATCCAAACACACTTTAAAAAAAGAGGAAGAGAACTCTCGAGGCCTAGTGGCTAAAACCGCCGATGCCTTACTCATTGGCCCCACCATGTGGTGAGCTTCCCATTGGAAGAGAAAACCTTAAGACCACGGGTTGGTCTTACATCTCACTTGCTGGCTTTGTTCAATCCCTTGTCTGGGCTCTCCCCTCTTCACCAACAATAAATGGATTGCACGTCGCTACAATGAACATAATTGGCATCCTTTTGCTAGTTTTGGATGTTAGAACTTCATAATACTTGGTGTGGTATTTTACTTACACTATCCTGGTGAAGGCGGCATTATTTTGTTCATGTATTGAACAGATTGTTAAGACAGGCTTTCTTAACAGAATCTAAATGCTTCTTGATCAGGGCCATGTGTTGAATAATAATAATAATAACAATAATAATAATAATAATAGTAATAATAATACATTATTATTATTATTATTAGTAGTAGTAGTAGTAGTATGATTTTTTGTTATTATTATTATTATTATTATTATTATTATTATTATTATTATTATTATTATTATTGTATGTGCATAATAAAAGTTGTTTTATTAATCTGTTTGTATAAATCTAAGATTAAAACCTAGTCATTAAACTGCAATAACATTTGGTCATCAATCAACTTGTTCATTTGGTTTGAAATTGTTTATTAATAATTTTCAATATTGAACAAATTGATTGAGAGTTGTGAATTAAATAAATCATCATATGATATGCAGCAGCATTCAACCTGCTGAAAAAAATATGAAATTATATGAAGTAAGCTCACTTACTGGCGAGCATAAAGTTATTTTTTACAGTTTATTAATGATATTGTGTATTCATATAACAGTTAAATAAAGAATAAGGATTACAAACTAGTAAATAATAGGTTGACACAGAACTGAATGTAAGTTTTTGTTTCATTACACACGCATTTTGCGCTAACAGTTACATAAAAAAAAATGTCAATGTCATTTTGACATGTAGAATATGGTGTTAATGTATTTTAAAGGACGGGAGACAATGACCTTTGGTTAATTCATTATGACTAAATAACAGTCACTTCATCTTAGTCTATATTATAAGCACACGTATTTACAATCTGAAGCATAATATAGACTTTTAGAGTGTACTGTTGTGTGTAGATAGTTAGCTTAAACTCTCAGACATAAGATTTCGGATTCAAAAGTACTAAATTTATAGGCATATAAGTACAATGCAGATAGGACATAGTACATCCATACTATTTACGTACTCACAACAAGAAATTAGAATTAAACGGCAACATGATGTACATGGCTGTATCTGTTAGCGTAAAACTTACCTTTTGTCGGATGGCACAATCACTGAATGTGTGTAGCTTTGACATTTTAAAAATGCTATATTTATTACTATTATAATAAATAATATTCACAATAAAAGCTGAACACTGATGTGTAAAATTAAGATTATAATATACTTCATTTCAGCCAAGAAGAATACAAACATTTTACGCGATAAAATCCATGAAAGAGACTTAAGCATGAAAACAACTATTTAAGCTAAACAAACAGATAGTGAATGAATCCTTACTGACTTGTTACACCTTTTCCTGTAAGATACATACCTACATAAAAATTGAACTGAACTTTGCAAAATAATCATTTCCAAAGTTCTTAGTCTTTCAGTAAAATACTAATATAGCCTTAATTGAAGTGATTGTAACAATGTCATAGGCAGCTAAGTGTGTGACTTTAAACCTGAGACTCTAACTATCAACTTGAATGATTAATCTCCTTTTTCTGCATTATGTTCATTATTCTAATTTATTATCCAGCTTTATAGAATAGGAAAGTAAGAAAAGGTCCAGTAAAAATCACCACAGATCTTAAAATTTGAACTACCTCTAGACAAAGGCATACAGAGTAAAAGTACCAAAAGCTCAGAGACAAGACATTACACACACACACACACACACACACACACACACACACACACACACACACACACACACACACACACACACACACACACACACACACACACACACACACACACACACACACACACACACACACACACACACACACACACACACACACACACACACACACACACACACACACACACACACACACACACACACACACACACACACACACACACACACACACACGCACGCACACACAAGCACATGCACACGCACATGCACACACAACATTAACTGCCTTGGAACGGTTAGGCGGCAAATGGACCGATTTGGGTGCCTAAACCGCGTTTGTAAAGCGCCCCACCATCGCACTTCCTAAACGTTTTTTCTCACAAACAGTGTAAATAAAATATCTCATTGAAGCGAGACAACTAACAGCAAGCACCTGGCATATTACATGTAACATCCCGTAGTTATACCTTATGTGCAATCTCACGTAAAAGGCATTAAGACTGCTTCCAGATGGGTCTCTCTACATATATAATTTACATTTGGCAAGAGAAGGTATTTATCGTTATAAGAAATAGAAATAAAAATAATACTCCAAGAGCGAAGCAATTGGATGGAATTTTGTCAATGCCTTTTTGCAGTACCTTATTTAACATTTCCTTACTGCTGTGTCAGATTAAAGCAGCTAAATATTTGCAGGATAAACGTTTTCTTGCAGTTTTCTGTATGCAATTAAAGGGCGTGTATTTTGTACCAAACTTTTCTTTTTAAGATAGCGTACAGTAATTAAAAAAAATCTTTATACCCTAAATCACGCGAAATGCTGATTATTGATGTCATATATCTATGTGAAATGTGAAGTAAACACTCGTCATTACAAATATGTATTCCCATCCGAGTAACGCTGCACGAAAGATATTGTTTAACTAATGAACTGACGTGATCACCTTATCTCGGAACATCTTATAACATCATTCGGGTAGTCTGAAGTCGATGCCATTCTTAGAAGAAATCTTTAACATGAGGTATTGTTCAAAATCGTCTTCACCTAGTATAAAGTATGGGTTCATGCCGAAACTATGCCCGAATCTTTCGAAACAGGGGTAAGATTATAAAAAATGTATTTGATATCGACGAACAGTGGGATGACACCTTCAATGCTTTATTACCAAAAAAAGGTGGATTCCTTGCTATTAGGATTCAATTACTTATTTGTTGACGTTCAGTGCATGTGAATTTGTATGATAAACTGCAGACAAGACTTATTTATTAATTGAGTTTACTAAAATTACTAAATTAACGTCGATATCGTTTTAGGGCCTAAAGTTATTTATGATTTCTAAGATAAGAATGGCTGGATTCATTTTTTGCTTTGGTTAAAGTCATGTAGCATTTGCATTATATATTTCAGACCCAGAGCACGGTTATCAGCTCTATGTATGTCATCCCCTATGTGCTGTGATTCTCACATATGTGCATTATTGATGCTGTCAATGTGTACAAAGCTGCAATTTACAGTCTTTCTTTCAGCGATTGCAAAGCCTACTTTGACCGTCAATAGTTAGTTTTAAAATGGCTGTTGCCAATAAAAGAGAACAATCCACATTTGCCAGCAAATCTAGAATTGCAAGTATTACTTTAATTTAGAATTAGTCAAAATGAATATCTCTTTTTATTAAATATTTTTTTCTTTTTCGTTAATATAATTTTTGTTTAACACAACTGCTATTAAAATGTTTGAGAGGAAAATATATAAAAGAACATACGCATTTAGTAACATATTCATCCTGCTTTACCTTGAACATGGCGTTTAAAGAATTTCTGTGTAGTATAATCTATGTAATGCCTTATATAAATTTGACAAATCTTTGCTAGGCGAACATTCATATTATGTAAATAGCAAACTGAATTAAACGTACACGTGTACCATCCCAAACAACTGTGTTTGATTGGAGGATATTGTCACCGCTAATTTCCTCTTGTGTGTCATCTTTTATTGCAAGTTGGCAATACACTTTTAAGCGATGATCATTTTCAGTCTTTGCTGGACACAGACCAGCAAGGTCCGGAGGATCCTGCAGGGTACCATATTTAAAGCACATACTAATTAGTACATAAATAAAGAATATCCATCAATTGTGAAAGGTGTGTGCCATTCCCAGCATTTTCATTACCCATACTTTTACTGCGGGTTGCTGTCGTCATTACATTGTCACTGGACACCGTGCATGGTAGATCTCAGTTAGCATGAGCCTCTTTTTTAAAAAAAGTTAACAAAGACATTAGTATTTGTCATCATTACTCTAATTTGTATAAAAAAGGCTTAAACGTAATTGTATTTAATACATATAAGATTTTAAGTTTATTTAAGAAATGTTGGTGACATAAATCTTAATCTCATAATATATCCTTATCGACATGTGTGAGAGTATCATTCGCATAATAAAACAGAAATTTTATTCCTCTTCATACCTTAAATACCGTTTCTTTTGCGTTTTATACAAATGACACTCGCTATAAGAAGATCATAACCTAAATTAGCAGTACTTGTGGTCTATGTATGAAGTTATAATATGTCAATTAAAACAAAAGTTATCTGGCTGTAGAAGTAATGAGGTATACTCATAGAAATATATAACATTTTCTCGTTAATGTCTCTTTTGTCAACGGAATGTCCTTATATAAACACTATTCCCTCATCTAGGCTATTTCTGACGTCCAATGACGGAGAACTAAGTTAGCCTTACCGGACATTTCCAGCATCGTCTACTTTCAACTTGTGGAAAGTTTTAAACAAAACTGTGAATACAAGAAAAGTCATTGATGCGAACAAATGAACATGCAAGCAAGTAAGAACAATATGGGAGCAAGTAGAAAGACATATTCGAAAAGTTATGATTTTTATTTGATAGTTTTTAGAAACAATATACCACCAGAAAAAGTACATATAATGTATAATCCAGAGACCATACAATGGTTAAAATCAAAAACAAAATTAACATGCAAAAATTTCCTATAAAACTAAAGTGTACAAGTGGAAAATTCACGTGTTCAGCAGCCTCATATAATAAAAAACAACAACACATAATTGTTCAGGAAATATTTTTCGGACTTTTTTTTCAGTATCTTATTGGTTATTATCCAAGTGTTTTGCATGGAACCATTTGTGTATCTGGGTTATGTACACAAAGAACAAAGTTTAGTGTTTCCTTAAATTAACGAACTTTAGGCATTTTAAGTAGAATAGATGAGTGCAAAAACTGAGAGAAACAGTAAACAGGTCAGGTTAACAGGTAATTCATTTCCCGATGGAAACATTTTTATAAAGCAAAGTAATTACGTAATTATATGCTTATGTGGTAAATAATTGCACATTGGAATGACGTTAAAAATATAACTTAACAAAAGTGAAAGGTAGTTTGTTATTCAATATAAGACCAAAATACTGAAGTATATCAAATGACTTATTATGAAAAACAAATTAATATTATTTAAGATGCATACTACTTTTTAGAACATCACGAAAGTAATAACTAGTCTGAACATATTCTGTTGTTTTTTTTCAAAATTTTTGTGAGGATAAAGAATTGGGATAGGACTAAAATCTTATGTCGGGTCTTTGGTTTAAACCCAGAACCCTCCGATCCCGAGTCAATAACTTTAACCTTTTGACGAGAATACTTCAATCATGTCGTAAATGCTTTCTTCGAGCTGAAGCCCCGCCCACTATAGCAACGGGTCCTAGGTGTAATTAGGTTAGACACATTGGCCAAAATGGCGGATTTGCCTTGGACGTATGCAAGTTATGTGTAATCACTGGTTTTTCAGCTCCTTACACGCGTCCAGTCGGATTAATTTGTGTGTAGAACGAAAGAACAATTTTTGCATTGTATTGTAGTGGGAATAGGATAAAAATCTGGCTCTTGCATCATGATATAAAACTGTGTGGCTCTTATTCGAAAGAATTACGCAGACTGTTTAGAGACGAGGATAAGAAACTGAAAAATGTAAGTATATGTATAACTTAAATATAATTACAAAAAGATTTTGTGTGTGTTTTAACAGCAGCAGAATAAATATTTGTGTAACAACAATAAAATTTGAGTCAAGCGACACACTTGTATGTATAGAAGAGACTACATGGTATTGTTTTGGAAGTATTTTTGTAATATTTGGTCTTAAGTGTTTAGCTTTTAAGGCGGTGGCGGGGGTGGGGTGGTGGGAGGATTGTTGGTGGTGGGTTATTGTGTAGTTGCCTTTTTCATAAATTGTTCACAACCTTTTACATTTCATCTAAATATGATATCTAAAGTGTATTCTTTTCAGTTACGTCTATCAGAGTACCAAACAAAATAAGTCAATTCCTATAAGTGCGTATATGTTTGTTATTGATTAATCTATTCAAATGAGCCAATAAGCAATGTTGGTAAATCTTTGAAGAGATGATTGGCCTGCGGAGGGGTAATAAAACTCTCAACACATATTTTTCACTACTATGACAGATGTTCTTGTGTGATATGTTAATTCGTGTGTATGGTATTTTCACCTGTCATGCAATTGTTATCTCGCTTTTAAAGGAAAGGATGCTTTATTTATATTAACTCCACTGATATTATTAACAACATCTTAAATGCGTTTAACAAAAGCGTATTTGAAATTGTTGGCAATGGTCAACAAAATGCCATAAGTGGTAAGGATGGATATAAAGCGCATAAAAGAAATGCACATATTAACCATATAATCTATATAATGTACTCATGATTTTTTTTCGATATCATGAATCAATTTTTTATTAATACTTAAGAGAAATCTCAAAACTATAGTTTTATATAATAAGAAAATAAACAACACTCTCAGAAAAAAATGCTATCGTGCTTATTGTCTGTACTTGCAAAACATTAATATCAGTGCAATAAATAAGCATCAAATGCACAAATCTACTTACGCTTTATATAATACATGTATGTATTCCCAACTTTGGAATCGAAACTAGTTCAATTTCATTTAAATATTGGTGAAAAAAGCGTTAATTTGTTTTTAAACATTTATAATGTGTAATGAAATTTCCAGCGCTTACCCACCGCCTGTCTAACCTTTCTAACCATGGGCTGGCAATCGCAATCAAGTGGGGAAATCCCGTTACCTACGTAAATGGCTGAGTGTTCCTCTCATTTATTGCCTGAGCAAGGGTCAATTCCATAACCTTAACATCTTTTCCACCAACACGTCAAGCATATTACAAGCTATCACTGGCTATAGACTGTTTCATTGCTAATAGATCATCTCACTTTGTTAGCATGGAGTACGACCATCGAAAGACGTACAGAGAAGCATTCCTAGCTACTTACGTAAGCATGAATATGTAAAGGTGTCCCGCGCATCCTTGTACAATTACGTATAAGGTTTAGACATTTGAATAGTAAAAAAGAAATAAACAAAAATCTCGTTTTCTGCCATGCTAGTATGAAAGTTACAGGCACACATAAGTAAAAAAAAACACATGAAAAATAAAAAATAAAAGGAACGCCGTTTACTGAATTAGGACCTTCATTTAATCAAGATATGGAAGTCGGCGAAACAGACTTCCCCAAATTCAAATTTCAGTTAGCATTCCGTATAGTGGCGTCACGCTCCATCGCGTCGCCAATGACAGGTATATGATAATATATTCCCCTGTAATCCATGTTTTATAAAACAAAATGTATCAATGGGTGGAATATTATGTATCTGAAAACAGAACATCGGTAAGTATTACAGCTAACCTAGTCATTATTAATGATAAATTTAATTAACATAAATAAGATAACGTTGTTTATTAAATTTTCGTCAATTAAAAAGACAATGTATTTACTTCACATCTGTCCATAGACTTTTAAACAAACGGTACAAAAAATCACATAATTCAATGTTTAAGTCCCTTTAATGAAATATATATATATATATATATATATATATATATATATATATATATATATATATATATATATATATATATATATATATATATATATATATATATATATATATATATATATATATATATATATATATGTGTGTGTGTGCGTGTGTGTGTGTGGGTGTGTGTGTGTGTAATACTGTGTGTGTGTGTGTTGTGTGTGTAATACTGTGTGTGTGTGTGTGTGTGTGTGTGTGTGTGTGTGTGTGTGTGTGTGTGTGTGTGTGTGTGTGTGTGTGTGTGTGTGTGTGTGTGTGTGTGTGTGTGTGTGTGTGTGTGTGTGTGTGTGTGTGTGTGTGTGTGTGTGTGTGTGTGTGTGTGTGTGTGTGTGTGTGTGTGTGTGTGTGTGTGTGTGTAATACTTACCGATGTTCTGTTTTCAGATACATAATATACCACCCATTGATACATTTTGTTTTGTAAAACATGAATTACAGGGGAATAGTTTGTCGGAGGCACAGGAAACGTTTGTTGCTGAGATGTTGGCCTCAATGCTATGAGTAACACCCTGTTTCAATACCCTAACAACAAAGCTGTATTACCATTATCAAAATTGTATTGCATCGATACAAACAATTAAGCATAACAACTTTGATTCCTAAAAATACAGTAAATATTATTATAGGTAAATGCATTTTAGTAAATTCAGTTAAGTTAAACATTTTAATGTAATAGAACAACGTAGATGCAAACCAAGCATTCAACCAAAATATGAATATATATATATATACTTCAACAGTTATGCGTTGCCAGAAATTATGTCAACATCAACTCACTTGTATACTGAATGTGAAGTGTCGAAATCTTCAATCCAAAACATCACAACTCTATTTTAAGTCATAAGTCTTAATATACCATTTTTCCTTTCTTTAACCACACTATTGACACAAAGTAACAAGACATTCGTTATTCACTCATAACTGGTTGATTAACAAACTGACACTAGATCAGCACCTCTACTGAATAAAAAAGAAGGCCTATTATTAATTTACTTAAATGTTACAATTGTGAAAATAAACTCAATGTGATGCTTAGCTAATGTTGTATGGCCGTTTACTATAACTCAGAGGTGCTGCAGGTCAGAGGTAAAATACACTAAACTACTGGTGTAAATATAGATGTTGCTGCTAAGAGTTTGGCGCTGCTAGGAGTTGCTTTTAGGTTGGGGTTAGTTATATCGAACACTCGGAGGATTGACAATTCTTTTAATTGTTTAATTTCATCTCTCGGGTTCTTGAGTTCTGGCTATAATATTTCTGAGAATTTACCATTATTGATGATTATAAATTTACAGATTTTACACATAACGAGTCTGAAATATTGCCTGCCTGGTGAAATTAATTTCGACATTTGCTGCTGAGAATTAGCAGATGCAATTAATCTGTTTAATGAAAGTTTGTGTAAATGAGAAATCACATTTAAAACGGAACACAATAAATGGAAAAGGCTGTTTTCAAGTAATAAATATGTAAAATAATCGCGGAAATATTTTCGCTCCCAACATTCTAGGTTTTTAAAAAAAATACAACTTGGATTTAAAGCAGACATTAAGCAAGATTTTCATAATTGCTCTTTTTATATAATCGCTTGAACTGTTTTATTTCAAATTGATTGATTTTCTTTTTGACATTAATTTAACCATACTCTCACATTTGAAAATACAATCGAGGGCACAATTCACTCGCGAACATGAATCATAACTCCTCCTCGGGATGTATCCTTCATCGATGCGCTCATCCCTTTGATATATCTAGTACAATAATGGCGACTTTTGTTCGCCGGAAAAATGAATATGCAACAGAAAATGTTTTAAAAAGCGGGTTGTTTGGTTTGTAAGGTTATTTTGTCCTATTAACTTTCATTTTCTATTTAAATTTCTTTAGATATACAATGCTGTCACTGCTTGTTCAGAAGTGAAAAACATGTATCAGTGTTGTTCTGATGACGTCAGAGACACCTACATGAATATAATCCCGGGGTTCTCACCTTAAACATCAGAGAAAAAATATCCGAGATTCTCTAAATCACAAGAGGACACAACAATACACATGTCAAAATATATTCTTTATTTCATTGTTAATCCTTTAAACTTATAAATTATTATATATCTTTTTATAAACTCCTACGTCTAGACATACTATTTCATTAAATATTAAATCTGATACTTTATTTAGTAAAGCCATAGAAAGTTGTATCTTTTTTCTGTTCAAAGACAAGAGTTTTGTTTCAACTTTTGATGAAAGCATACTATTCTTATACAGCTGAGCCAGATGACTTATTGTGTAAGTGAGGGAATTTTATTCAGAAATAAGACATATCAAATTATGCTTACATTTTTGGAGAATCACTCAAATTGTACAATATAACTAGCCACGCCTTTTACTGAATTGTACATCCCAAGATAGAATATCGCAACGACACAAATATAACAAGTTATGTTGCAAGAGACTCAGCTGCTGAAAATGCATTTTTCAGACTGGTTTCACTTCCAGAACAGGGAGAAATTTCTAACATATAAAATTATAAACGACTGCAAAAGGTACGGCGTACACAGGAAATAAAGAAATCAACTGGTTCAAGAACTTTAGAGACGGAATAACAGGCACATCTGACGTTAGGCGTGTTGGACGATGCTGACGTCAATTAAAAATGTTTGACGAAGGTCCGTCGCTACATTGTGCGTTATATGGCGTAGGCCATCGTCATTTCATGTGGTTCTTAAAGAACAATAACTACAACCACATACAAGTATTCTAGTTGATTACAGACTGACTGTTGTTGTATTTTTACATTTGATAATAAAACTGAAAGAAATCGTGTGTGTTTTAACTCTCGTTATCCAGGAAACATGGCACTATATACCCAAAGAATAAGATTAATAAGAAAAAAGTGATATTCCATTTAATGTAAACTCTTTTGTGTGACTATTTCGAATCAAGTCTTTGCCGTATTCTTATGTCAGATAAATTGGAGTAACTCAATTAGAAAAGGTCGTATATGAATTTTCACAAGTATTTTAATCTAAGCTACCTAGACAAATGCAAACGGGTAAATGTAAAAGTGACATAATCACAGATAGAAAAGCCAGTAGTTACCGCCTTTGTCAGCAAAAGTCATTGCTAAATACAGATGCAAAATCTGTTTGTAGTCTTACGTAAATCTCAAAAACCTTTCATTTATACACTTAATTTTTATCGTCGAAAAGATCTGTCCCAATGTTATCGATTCAAAATCCTGTTTTATTTTTCTGTCAAATCTCATACGCATGTATTTTTTCACTCGGCATGAATCATAGGTTTCCGACACAATATGTAAATCCACGTCTAAATTTGTCACTCCTGTGTGTTGTAAAATTGGTTAAAAGCGGAATATTACTTCACTAACAAGCACTATATGTATAAGTAAGCCACTAAACAGAGAGTAAAATACAAGATGCGAATAAATCTCATGTTTAACCTCATGTCTTTGATTAGAAATACCTTTTATTTATTTAAAACGGCTGATAAGAAGATAATAAATTGTTTCTATAGTTAAACTGAACTCAAATAATGACATAATGCAAAGTTTTTGTGTCGCCATCCCGTTATGGCAGACACGTTTGCTGTACTTTTGTCAAATCGCAAAGACACAATTATGATGGCAACATCTATATTGGCAACATCCAGCTTATTGCTTGTAGAGGAAGATCCCAGACTTGTCCAGATAAAAGAAACATGGCAGGTCGGCTGGAAGATCTTCCCACGTGAATGTTCTCGCTCCGACCGAGCCACTAACATGATCGGCGACAATTTGTCCCACTTCCTCGTCTTTGGTAGTGAAATCCTTTCTTATATGAAGCATTAGCTTAACACTATATCCTGAATTGACTGATTCACACATAACCTGTTATGACTTTAGCATGTTAAAAAGGCGATACAAATACACTGCACAGGAACCGTAAACTGACCTTAACTGATATTTCTCCATTAGAAGATAAACAGGAATAAAAATAAAGCATAGCAAAGTGGGTGATATTTCTATGAACACATTTTGTTTTCAAATCAAAAAGTAGCGCTATTTGACGACAATTTTAGCTTACCTTGTTATTGAAATACCCAACCTTTAATCTTTACGATCAGTTATGACCATTTACAGAACATCATTCCTCTGCTAACGGCTAGTGGGTATGCAAGACAGGTGTTTGCAAGAACACACATCAATATATTGGTAGAAAAATAACTTGTAAAGCGTACGACAAAACCTCTCTTAACAGAAGTTTTAACGTGAGGAACATTAAAGTTGTAAATTCAAATCTGGAAAGTCTAACCCTGGTGCATTGTTAATAAATTTGCCTACATATATGTGGTAAGTTCATTGTCTACATTGTCGAATTAACTGCTATGTATCTGTTTGTGTAATTTATCATATCATTTAAAAGTATGCCAAAAAGCATCGACATGATGTATTTTTTAAATGCTCCCAAAAGTAATAGATCCTAGGGCCACTGACATATTTGTAAATATAGACAGAAAACTTGTCTCTTTTATGACCCAAAACTACTATTGTTTTCATTATCAAATTAATTTAAACAGTAATAAAATGTTGAGGTCAGGTCGGACCATTGGCAAAAGCCTTATTTGGAGATTTAAACTTGAAAAAAAAACTCGGCTTATTGACGGTCACGACTATTTCCGAAGCTCTTAAAATCGGCAGTCGAAACCTCAGAACAATAACGGGAGTAGCTGACCAGCGACAGAAGAACAGATTTTGTCCTAAATATGAACACGTAAATTTAGAAGGACACCACAGCTAACAACAGCCCGTGATGATAGAACAGAAGATCCTGGCAGAAAAGAAGAGAGGCAGGCCAAGTATATTGTTTTGTTAAGATACTTTTGACTTGAATCTTGTTTTAACGAATTTTTCATTCAAACACTGTATAAATTTCTAACTTCACTACTACTATCTCAAAGTTTTTTCTTGACAAATCTAATATTTTAAGCATGGCCTAACTAGCATCTTTCATGTTCCCCGTACGATAGGTTAGTTAAATGTACCCGGATATTTTATCTACTTGTACTTTTACTGAAACGAACATACTGCTTTGTACTTATCTTACCTCATTTATTTATCTTAACAGAGATCAATTACAAGAAATGATACAAAACTGGTAAATATTACAAACGATATAGAAAAACAATAATGAGAAAGTTAAGTATAAATGCAGTATAAATATACAAATAAAACAATTTTAAATTAAATAAAAATTAGAGTTCGAATGAATGTATGGTAAAGGTAAGAATGAATGTAAAACTATTTTTAAGGGATAGAAAGTTAAGAAACTGAAGTATTGTAAAGTGTTATGTGAAGGAAAAAATGGTTGTGTTTCTCTTATTGTCAGTAGGTAGCACTAAGGAAGTATGGGCACAACCAAACATCCATCTATGAGTAAGCAGATGACCACAATATAGATGACCCTATGCAGGGATGCGCAGTTTGACCAAACATCCATCTATGAGTAAGCAGATGACCACAATATAGATGACCCTATGCAGGGATGCGCAGTTCGTAAGATTATGATATCGTCGTCGCTTCGATCGTTTCACGGTGATGAAAATGGTTGAATGAGCTATGAATGGCAAATTTCTACACAAATAGTGAAGTTTTGCGTATTTTAATAAAGAATTTAAAAGAAAAGTATTAATCTTATTCGCGAAGAAAAATTCATTTGAAATAATGAACACTTTTATAAACGCCTTTTTGTTTGTTAAATTGATAAGCGTGTTTGCTTAAAATCAACAACAGTAACATTGAAACAAAAAGTTAAAGAAGAGAAGAATTAATATCCTTTATGACATAAGTGGCTGTATTTAAAATTCGTTTTTGACTAATATACTTATATGGATTTGATATCATGCCAAAAGCATATTTATATTTTTATAATACACCCTGTCTTATGTAAAGATACTTGTTTTGTAATCAAATCAATCATTTGCAAACGTGTAATCCGGCTAGGGATTTTTATATTAATAATTTCTTAATGTTCACATATGTTTTGCTCTTTTTAAATTAAATAAAATAAAAATGGTTGAACATTTTAAACATAAACTTAGTCTTGAGCTCAGAACTTATAACTAGTTTCAAGAATGATTTTACTTAAATCTACCTACACTTCTTTAATGTCTAGCCTTGCACTTTACCAACATTGTTTGTGTTTGTATCGATATTTTGTGGAAAAAATCCTGGTCGCTCTCATGCATGATAAAGGTCAAAGACTTTTGCTGAACATTAACAATTTTCAAGAAAACCTTGTACTTACAATATAGCTACACAACAATCGACCAATCGGATGTCTCATTTGCTTTAATTTTACTCAACCCTGGCAATATAGGTGCATAGTTATGGCCATAATGCTGGTTAATTATGTTTAAACAGTTATATAGAATCTGATATTAGATGGGGAAAAATCCTATAGAAACAATGAACCCAAAATAGACGTTATTGTATTAAATCGATGCGCATTTAAAAAAACTACCGACATATGAAAATATGAAAAGCTCCTATAAGAATTACACAGATATATAAATCTGAACTACAACTACACAAATGCAAACAGGGTAAATGTTAAAGCGACAAAAGCACAGAGATAAGACATAACACACAAAAAGAGAAACCAGCAGTTACAGCCTTGGAACGGTCTGTCCTTTCTTGCACTCTTATATGTAAACATATATCTTATTTACTTATTTTTAATAAACATCAAATTAACTAAACGAAACTTAATGCAATTTAAATTCAGCACATACATTTAAATGTCACACTAGATAAATGGGTGCATAACAATTCCATAAATAACAGTATGTACTACTATTTGTAAATTTTAAATCACATATGTCTGCTTTAAATGATATCAGTTTAAAACATATATTTTCTGATATCATATAGCGTGTGCTTTTGTCAGTTATGCGATTTACAGAATAGCAAGTTTTAAAATAATAAAACAACAATACTTCATACATTTTTATCAGAAATTACAAAAGACAGCAGCATGTAGTTAACAGAAACAATTTACAATCGAACAGAACGCTATCGACTCCAATTAGATGAGCCTAATCAAGGAATGGAACGACCGTTATTTACATCGTATGTTATACTCCGGGGATTATTTAGCGACGGATTGCTGAAGGAAATTAACCAGTGTTCACATGCATAGAAACGATGCGATAATAACCTATTGAATTGCGAGAACCGACTCTTTAAAATATCACATAATGGTCATAATGATTGTTGGTCCTTTGATTATTTTATCAAAGGGTTTTTCAGTTACAATATTTTCAGAATAAATTGCCACATAAACCTTATTGAATTCACGCCATATATATGTATGGGAAACTTTTAATCATTCTTTTTCGTTCTTTGTGAGAATCTCTTGTGAAATTATCATTTTCCTTTATCCGAGTTACACTCTAGAGCCAGTCCTGATTGTAATAAATCGTTCAGGAAATACAGATATTAAACTGATCAATCTCTTTCAACAACATTTCGAAATTCAGATGGAGTTTGTTCCAAAAAGTGTTGTTTTCAAATGTGTCCTGTTGTTGGTCGACATAAAATACGAAATTTTACTGTACATCAGTGGAAGCTTAAAATATCTTTTAAGCATCATGCATCAGGTATGATTGCGTTTCTACCTGTGTTAGGGATACATCAACCAACCCAATATTAATTCTTTTGATGGTGCTCATTAACTGTTTTGAATTCACTTAAGAATATAGGAGAGGAAAAGACTTTTATTAGCTTTTGAAAAAATGTGAATATGAAGCGGGAACAAACCACACCACTTATATATATATATATATATATCAAATTTTGAACTCACGCTAGACATAAGTACAACTGACAGGTTAAATGTAAAGTCATAAAATCTCGAGATGATACATTACAAAGTGGCCAATGAAAAAACAGTTGCTTCATCGTAACGGTCAATCTAGAAGCATTTAATATAGCATCAGAATTGCCAAGGTTCATAAAACGTTTGAAGTATTTAAAGTGTGTGATACGTTTGTTTAAATAGATGCTCATAGCATAATTAGTTGGACTGTAAGTTGTTCAACATTTATTGATCAAATCATTTAAAATAAAATAACAAACAAAAACAAAGGAATTCTATGTAAATAAAGTTAATTATAAATACAAGTAAATCAATATTGCATAATCATAAAATATCATAAGATCCCCATAAAGATATGCATGATAAATGTAAAAGTAACTAATGCCGTGTTTAAGAGCGACCAAAATTTATTATATGGGTGTTCTTTTCCTCACAAACACACATAACAGTTAGCACCTGAGTAGGAAAAAGCAATTAACAGATACGATTTACGAACGATATAACTTTAAATATATCTCCATCATAGGTTTATGACTCTGTCTTTTGATAGGAGGGACTGATTGTCTTGCAAGAATGCATTACCACATAGTAGGCAACTAAATGTATGCCATAGTAAATCACATGGAACCTATTTTAGATATGACGGACGTTGGTATTTGGAAAATGTATTCAAAGGTGATATCGAACAGTTTGCCCCTATCAAGAGTGTGTTAAAATACCTTACACTTTGGTTTGGGAAAGTTGGTCATTTTGCTTTGAACGCTCGAACGTAAAACTTAATAAAGACGGTTTTAACAATCTTAATTGTTAGACAGTTTAAATCGTTTAAAATCACTTTAGAGGTTCATTCTTTTTTATATCTATGATGGGATATTGGCGTCATAGAGAATTACCCTGTTGAAACTTAATCTCAAAAGTAAGTGGCCACATTGTTTTGTTAGTTTAAAAATAGTTAACAGCGCAGCTTGGCTCAGATAGGAAATATATGTTTGCGATTACTACTGGGGATTTATGCTTCACTTTTAACACAGATGTGGTTCATCAATGAACAACTTTTTGTAGGACTTTGTCAGGTAACTTACGACTTATATGGTTATTTGGGAAAAGATATTTGGTCCGAATTGTCACTATATTTAAACGCCTTCTTAATCAAAGTGTGTGGGTTTTTTTTCAGAAAAACAAAAAGAAAAAAAAGATATACATTTATTTTTCAATGACGTCACTACTTTCGTCATAACTTACAAAAAAATCAGCGCTTGGACATTTTGTATTCAAATAGATCGTTTTTCTATTCGTTGCTTGCATTTGAGAAACTCGTCAGGAAGTGCGAGGTTAGAGCTCTGTAAAACCGGTTTAAGCACCCCAGTCTGTCCATATTGCCGACTGACCGTTCCAAGGCGGTAACTGTCGGGTTTGCTCTTTTCGTTAAATGACTCTCTACAAATTTGTTCTTACTTTTCGCTTGGCTTGCATTTGAAATACCTTTGTTCTGTGCCTTTTCGAAATTTAGTATATGTTGCAATGCTCAAAGGACTTTGTCATATATTCTTATTCCAAAATTAGCGAGAAATGTCATGATCACGATGTTACGTTATTTATTTTTATGTTTGTTTTGTTTTTTAAAATACATTGCAGCGACCGTTTATGATCATTATATAAACGTTTTTGGTGGAGGAAGACCCCCGACACACGTCTGGGTAGAAACACCGGCGTACCGCAAGTCAGCTTGAAGACCTTCCCACATCCAGTCCTTCGCCCCGAACAGGACTCGAACCCATGCGGTGAGAGGCTAAGCAGCCAGAGTTATAAATCGGCGACTCTGTCACTGCGCCTCGGGCGCCCCTTTAAGTTTTAATGTTGACCCGAAATTCTTCACCATTTAGTGCATATTTGTTTCATACTCTGTTGAACGTGATTTCATGTTAACTTTATCCCCTTCTAACCAAATCCAAATTATAGAGACTTTAACTTCAACGTTGAGCTATCTTGACGATATTCTAACTATAGATAATCCTTTCTTTTCTCAAATGATCCATCCAGAACTTACTATTATTAAAACAAATCTATGACATCTAAATGCAGCATTTCTAGAAATTAAAATCGCTATTTCCAATGACAACGTCTCTACTAAAATCTATGACAAGAGAGACGATTTAACTTCAGAATTATGAATTATCCATACTTTGACAGCGATTCACCTCGTGCTACATCCGATGGTATTTACATATCCCAATTTATAAGGTTTCCACGAATTTGTACTAAAGTAGAAGATTTAAATCCTAGAAACCGGTTTATTACATCTAAACTGATACCTCAAGGCTTTAGATTTCACACATTAAGGAAATTCTCTCAAACCGCATTGATTTTATTGCTTCAAGTATAAAAGCAGAATAAAAACACTTATAAAACAAGGCATAAGCCATCCTGCATTTTATTTATATGTTTTATACAAGTACTTTGTATCATGATTCTAAATTCTAAATAACTTTCTGACCTTTTTACAGAACTTATCAGAAAGGTTATTGCTGACGGTAACAACCCGGGAATCCTTCGTTGTATTGAATTGCTTGCGATTGACCTTTTCACAGTCAAGACCGGACAGGTCGTTGAGACTATATGAAGACAGTGACTAAAAGACATAATAGGACAGTCACTATTGGATTTCTGTCCCTTCATATCTCAAGTCGTGCCCTATATAGGTGAAGCAACTACAGCAGTCTCCATTGTACTTTACGTGAGATTGCACAGTAGGTATTAGATCGGTTTTGTTGTAACTTAGTTATAAACTATGCCAATTGCGGATAAATCTTCGGGTTTTCATAACATATAATTTGAATCTCAAAACCTATTTACTCCTCACAATGCTACATTATGTTTTGTTGGTTTGTGATGTTTGCTAAAATTCGATGAAATTACTATTGACAAATCTGACACATGACGCCACTTCCTTTTTGTAGGATGTCATGAAATTGTACTTATTATATGTCATCGCTTGGACTGTTTTATTTCAAACTACTCTCTCATTTGGATTTGTTGGTTGTCGAGGCTTTTATCTGTAGAACATATGATGATAGTTTACGTACATATTACTCGCTATTTAGTCTGTATATAAGTTCATTTTATCAGTTTTAACTCCCGATGCATGTGCTTACTGTTACTTGTCTCACTTTGATGGGATATTTGTATTTAAAATTGTTGATAGTAAAACCCTTGGTAAGTACGAGGCTGGAGCGCTCGACAAACCAGCTTTAAGCACCCCAGTCCGTCCTTTTGCCAACTGACCGTTTCCAGGCGTTAAAGGTTTTTCCTTTTCCTTGTAATGTATTTATCCTTTTGACCAAGTATACTTCAAGCATGTTATAAATGTTTTCTTGTATGTTGGACGTCTTTTAATGATCATCCAAATCGAATAAGATCTGTTTTAAAATTTTACGAATCTATGGTTTAAATTTTGAACTCTCCGATCCCAGTTCAATATGCAGTCCGAACATCGAAAGACGTACATAGAAGCATTACTATTTTACGTGTTTTTTATTCAATTTCTATGAAAATTTCATAATAAGAATGGTAAGAAGCCTGCTTGTAAACAGGTGTATTATTCTGTATTGCTTATAACTTACTGGTAAAATCATTTTCCATCATGGTTTTATAGAAGATTATCACTGAGCCAAGATTTGAGATTAATAAGTTTGAAAAAGATATATATGTATACATCTATATAAGGTGCATGATGCATTTTTTATGTTTTTATTTATTTAATATAATAACCAGCATATCACAGTGTCTACCAGATATGTTTCAAGTCAAGAACGTCCTCTGATTGTTCCCATTAATAAGTTTTACATGTCCAGCGAATGTTTGTCAATTATGTCAGGTAGTGCATTCAGTTGATGTGAAGGGTCAAAATCTAAATCACGTCATATTAACCATTTCTGTGGCGAGGGGTCATTATTCAAGAAACTGTGATATGAGGTTTAAGATATAAAGTAATCCTGTCGTTTTGCTTGCGATAAAATTGTCAATAAAACTGAAAAATACATTTTTAACGTTGTCTTGACTGGATTTTATGCATACTTATATAAGTTTGTTATTAACACAATGTCTAGAAGCTTATTTTTATCTATATTTTATGGTGGAAAGAATAACAAATTAAAAATAATCAGAGCGATGCCGAAAAAGTCAATAAAGCTGGTTTCTTTGGTGATTATAGATCTAGATACATTTGTAGTGTTCATTAATTAAAATGTTATTATCACAGAAATAAGATAGAAATAATGACAAAACTTATTTTTGAACATTACGAAGAAAAACAATCTTAACATTAAGATTGACATTCAGCTAAGAATAGTTTTCTGCTAGAATGAATCGCTGCATTCTTATTGCAGTAAACAGCACTAGACAGCACAAATTTTTGCTAAATGTGGCATGATGTGAGCCTGTAGCAATGAAGCATAACAAGGCAAATGTGCTACTTAATATAACAAGATAGATATTAGTTTCAAATAAACTGTTCAAATAAATTATTCTGTCTAAAAAAATCTGAAATCCTGTTGCAGTTTGAGCTTGGTAAAAGTAACACATTTCGTCTCTTCTGTCAAAGGATAAGATGGTTAAAGGGGGATGTAACAACGTTGTTCCCAAAAATAAAACGATCTGTGTGTTGCGTTATTAAATATGGTTTTGCCTATCAACTTTGAAATATCTCGAAAAGATTCCCTAAAACATACAATGGAGTCGTCCATAAATGTTTGAAATGTTGGACATATCAGATCAAAATGCATACGATTTTAAAAAGGTGTGGCAAAAAGTTTCCGGTTCTTGGTAATATGAAAAGATCACGTAGATGTTTTGTTAGACTAAAACTATAAAGAAACACAAACAGGGTTTTAATTTAATAAACTTCTAAAAAAGGTGTGACTAGTATGCCCGGAAACTGCAATAATAAAAACATATGCTTGTTATCACATAATATTGGTGAAAAAGAATGCACCAAATTTTATAGTAACAGATTACAGATTTAACCATTTAAGACCTTGCTTACGCATAAAAGGGACATATACAAGGGAAAATATATCGTGTTGTATTAGAGAAATTATACACACAAGTTTTACTTTATACGTTTAAACTATTTAGTATACTACTGTACACAGTGCAAACAGAAATAAATGTTTTAAAAGAGAATAAATCAATATTAAATGTCAACGTAAAGTGAACTTGAAAATGATAGGAATTGATAAAATCAAGAAAACGTTAATCAGTTCCCACAATCTTAAAATCTTAAAGATAATGTCAAGAAAGGTATTAATCTCATTCATTAAGAAAATCTGCGAAATAATTAATTCACATTCTTAAGCATTTAACCGTTTTAGTAACTTAAGATTACTTATTTTATGAAGATATGTCAGTGTAGAATGAAACCACTTTTCTATGTAATGAACAATTATAAGCAGACATTTAACAAATTCGTGTGTTTTAATTTAATGAAAAATTTCAAAAATCAATTTAAAAGAGCAGGCAAATAAAGAAATGGACCATTTTACGAAAATCTTTAAACAAACACGTATCAAAGTTAGAATGGTGCCTATTAAACTTTTACAGTTTTATTAAATATGACTTTTAAATGAAATGAAATTATAATAGATTTGTCAAAATTGACATCTGTCTTTAGAGTCTCATTAAGATATAAATGTATGAATATTCATATCGGCTAACTTGCATAATTAATAACTTCAAATCTAAATATACTGATAGTCTCCAATTAAGGAATGATATAAGAATTATTCTTAATGTTTTGGTTCGTTATGCAGACTTCTTGGCAAGTTATGCATTTATATATGCCATTTGAAAGTGTTGATTTTGTTTTAATATTGCTTTCAAATAAAAATCTAATGAACCTTACAAAAGTAAAGTCTATTATTTAGATTCTCATTAGTATATATGAATATTCGTGTTAGCTAATTTGCATAATTAATTATTTCAAATCTAAGTTTAAAGATAGCCTCTACTTAAGGAACGATACAAAAATCATTTTTCAAAGTAATGGTTAGTTATAATTAGAGTTCTAGCCACCAAATTGTACATTAACATTGAACGAGCAAACTTTGGACAAAAATAAATAAACAAATTATAAAAAATTATCAAATAAACCTAATCATATGAACTTGGACCAATATGTGTTAGACATGTAGGGGTATGTATTTAAATTAAGAAACTGTTGAGTTTCTTTGAATATTGATTTAAAAAGATTCTCATCAACTTTTACAAATAACGTCTATTTTAAGAGACCCATAAAAATGTACAAAATATTAGTAAGAGCTAATTGGAATAAATGACACATGACCATAATGGCCATTCAATGACTTATAATTGAGTACGAGTTTTATAATTCTATCACCATTTTTGGAAAAGTTAAAAGCACATTTCTCTACCCACCAAATTTTCATGCTGGTTGCTATGGAAGCTATTTGTTTTCATATAATCCAAAATGAATTTATTTCTAAGTATATTGGAGATTAGCCACCCTAACGAACAGTTAACAACATAAAAAGTCTTGGGGTGATTAAAAAGAACGTATGGCCTCGGTTCAAACACATTTAGTAATAGTGTTGTTAAATCTTTAAAGCAAATATTTATGTGCATAGAAGTAGTAATATACGTTTATGCAGAATACATATGATCTTATATCGCAGTTTTAATAACAGTTATTTAAAAAAAACTTCAAAGACGGGAACTTTCTCGATGATTTTACGGAAGGAAATATCTAGGTGTGTATTTTATAAGAATGCAATTGGAATCAAACTCAAAAGCGTATTACTCAATACCCCTCATTCAAATTACACAATCTGTTTACTATTTACAACCAAGTTAATCGGCCATTCTTACAGAAAAGTCAGTTATTTGATTCACTGGTTGGATCTACACTTAACTATAGTGCTGATGCTTTGGGGCACATATGGCACCAGATATTGAAGCTATACATATACGATTCTGTAGAAAAATATTGCGTCTTAAAAATTCAACTTACCGGGAAGCATTATATGGTGAACTTAATAGAATACCCATGTATATACGCAGAAAAATAATAATGATTAAATAGTGGATAAAAATACTGAAACTTGATCAATCGTGTCTACTTGCAACAATTTATAGAATGTTAAAATCAGGTGTAGAAAAAAAGTATTATATATAATAGTAATAACTGAGCATTTAATATCAAACAAATACCAGATGGAAGATTAACAGCTATTTCAAAATAAGTTTACTACTCAAACAGATTTACAACCAATAAACAGCGTATCCTTTTTATCAACAACAATGGTATGCACAAATCAATAATTCTCTTCGACTTAATACCAACTGCCTATTCAAAAATTCATTTAACTTTGAAAGAAAATATCTTAGCATAATTACAGGACACAAGTATAGGATAGTATTAACAAAACTAAGAACATATTCACATAATTTTAGCCATCGAAACAGGACGACAAATACACTTGCCAAGAAATAACAGAAATTGTCAAAACTGTAACCTGAATCAAATAGAAAATGAATACCATTTTATCTTTATCTGTCCAAAATACTCAAATATAAGAAAAAAAGTAAATCAGTAAATCAGTTTATATTATTTTACATGGCCCACACTTCAATTTTTTTTTATAAATTTAATGTCCAAAACAACCATAAATATTATAAATAATTTAAGCAAATATATATATACCAATATTAAATTAATTTAAATTATTAAATTATGCAAGTGTTCAAATATAAAACTCAGTATTATAATAACTGTTGTGACAGGTGTCTTGTCTGGACACTTGCTTTTGTTCCCTGGTTCGTGTTTGATAAAATAAAGTTACTTAGATAAATAACAAAGAGTCGACAATTCCAGATTTAACTGCGATATAAAGAAAACATAGGTTCTCGCCAGCTTGGTGTTTTCTTTATTTAATTTACGACTCAACACCGCTGATATTATGAAAAATGAATGTAGGCGATGCTAAAATCATCGCATTTTCGTCTAAATATGGGGTTGCGTTTATCAAACAAGGAAGAACAGAACAAACTCGGTTATTAGATTAGACATATAAATGGACGTATAAACAAACTATGTCCTGCCAACTGTTTCCCGGGTTTATGAAATTATGGCTGGTGCTTTATATGAGAAGAAATGTGGAGAATAGTACTAGGATAATGTGTCTGATAAAGTATTTTAATATAAAATTACTTAGTAGGAAAAGAAAAAGGTTCGTAGAGACTGAAGTTAAACTCGGGCAATAAAAATCTGGACACCCTTTAGCACAAGTACACATGTAACCAATAGAAATATTGTATATAAACTAAAATTTATTTATTTAATAAATTAAATATATTTTATTCTCCCTACAAAATTAGCTTCGATTGTCTGAATCCGATACTTTAATATGCCCCTGCTTAAATACTCCACATTAATATTAACTCACTTTCGGTGGAAAAACTTAATTTTCAGCATCGTAAGGATGGGAAAACCGATAGGTTTTACTAATATAACTAGTTATAATATGATTTCCTGTCGTCAAGATTTCTTTCGGATTACTTAATTTGGCCATTTTATTATGTTGAATTGTGTTTTATTTAAATTGCCGTTATGACTTGTCTATAGCTGGTCAAAGCAAGATTTTAACAAAATAAATGTTTGAAAAATATACTATTGCAAAATTTAATAATATTATTTCCAACTGCTTGGCTTAACAGACATCGCAATCATAAGTAACGAAATGGCAATATGGACCGACTGGGGTGCTTAAACCGATTTTACAGAGCTCTAACCTCGCACTTCCTGACGAGTTTCTCAAATGCAAGCAATGAAAAGAAAAACGATTTATTTGAAAACAAAATGTCCATGCGCTGATACTTTCTATACGTTATGACGAAAGTAGTGACGTCATTGAAAAATAATGTCCACATAGTGTTCAGAAAAGGAATATGGTATTATTTCGATTTGAAAAACAACACAAAAATGGTTGACCACAAATAAAATTCTTTTTGAATCACGAACAAACATGACCAGAGACGAAAAAATGATTGTAGTATCCTGTTCATGTGAAGATGGAATTTAAGAACCAAAGTTTAGTGTCCATCAAAGGAAATACACATAACAATCCTTATAGGATGAATTAAATGACAACATAGATTATAGTCTTATATCGATGTCATATCGATCTTGCATATTGTATTTACAAAACAAAATGTTGTATTTAAACTTTTTCTTATGTTTTTGGTGAACACATTGATATTAGTAGAAAACCAACTTTAAATGTTCAATTTAACTAATAACAGCTATAACAAGTCCATACCTTTGTATTATTCTGACATTACAGAACACTATTCAGTACATTTCTGTGTTTATGAAAAGTAAATGTCAGGCAATAATGACTTTGTTCAAGACCAGACATGTTTAATATGATAAAACATAAAACAAATAATTTCTTAACATTGGCTATAAAATGGCTGCCAAAATACTTTAATCATTTACAAACAGCTCTCCAAGACATAATAAGTCATGATCAACAAGGCTGTCGAAAAAGATTGAAATAAATGTTTTTACATTGGACAAGTTCAAGATATTATAGAAGTTATTATTATTTCTCAGACAGAAAACGCAGGAATATTTTTATACGTCAAAGAAGCATTTGATAGTATTAAATGCTACGAAGTGGTCGCTTTTGCATTACAACATATATCAAACTATGAAAAGGCACAGAACATATGGTTTCACATGCAAGCCAAAGTAAGACATATGTATTTACATGCAAGCCAAAGTAAAAACAAATATGTGATGAGTCATTTAGCAGATAGAGTAAACGCAACAGTTACCGCCTTGGAATGGTCAGTCTTCAAAAGGGACCGACTGTGGTGCTCTAACTACAGAGCTCTAACCTCGCACTTCCTGTGGGTTTCTCAAATGCCAGATGAACAGAAAAGAATAAATAATAAAAAATGTCTACACAATATTTAGAAGACAGACGTATTATTTCTATTAGAAGAGCCAAACAAAGTATTGAATATAAATGAATTTAAAGAAAGAAAATGAACAGAGAAGTGTAAATTGTTGTAGCATCCTGTTAATATGAAAATGGAATTGAGGAACCAAGTCCATTGTTCATGAAATGAAATATATGTTATAATCCTTACAGTATGATTAAATGACAACGAAGATTACATGCACGGGGTGGTTTTTACGACCGCCACACTGCACAAGTAACATTGTTGGAATCACGAATAATAATGCATGGCAAAGTCCTATTAGCGTTGTAACATATACCAAACCTTGAAAAAGGCACAGGACAAAGGTAATAACATGCAAGCCAAAAGACAATATATAAAATGCCAATGTGCGCATCAAAAATAATCGTTAAATTTAACCTTTTAAAATAACTCGAGGAATTCATCAAGAGTGTTCTCTATCAGCTCTTTTGTTTATTGTAGTTTAAAATAATGTCTCCATAATTAAGCAGACGATAAAACACATTCCTAAAAGCGAAAACGACATTCCTACTGTTTTATCCATCATTAATGAATTTAGAAACTCATCAAAACGATTGGATTATTCATTGGAAGACTCATAGAAGATAATATAACTTATTCGTATGGCATGACATTTACAGTTGAAGCAGTAATATCATTAGGTGTATAATTCAGAAACAACTGTGCAAGTATTGAAACCCTTAATTGAGAAGATGAACTTATTCTTGCCTTTTGGAATTTTAAAAGGTTAACTCTTAGAGGAAAACACTTGTTTTAAAATGTGTAATACTGTATTACTAATAACATTTTTTTCTCATTCAGAGTATTATTACGTCTCAAAATTTTGTGCATTAACAAACTAATGTTTGACGTTCTATGTTAAGAAAAATAAATAAAGTTAAAAGAAAAACAATTATCAGGTTTAAAATAAACAGGAGATTAGAAATACGGGATAACATCTCCTCTACGTTAAAATTGGAAAAAAGGTCCATCTAATCCATTTAATCATTTTTGACCTGACTTTCTAATAGTTAACGTAAATATTGATTTGTTTTAATCAATAGAAAAATATTTTAGTAGAATACCACCTTTTTATGTGGAATTAATTAAAACATGGATACACTTTAATAACACCAATCTCGCACAATCTAGATGTAGCAATTTCAGCTCCGTAATAATTTTTTTTTTGGTAATAGATTTATTAAGTATACATTGAAAGTGCTTACTTTTTAAGAACTGGTTGTATCCCGGAATTCTATTTTTCTATTATCTACTCTCCAGCGAAGGGCAGTTGACTCAAAACACATATACGATAAGGTGAAACAAAGAAACAAGACAGGGTATCGAAACCAAATCGCCTCCTCTGTTCAGTTCTCAAACAATAGACTTACGTGATAAAAAATTATTCATTTCAAACAAAGATCATAACTTAAAACTTTTATATACGCAATAAGCAACACATAAAAATAACACAGAAGTTTATCAAATTTACATTGACAAACACTTTGACAAGACTTACATTCACAAGAAATGGGCACACGTGTATAACAATCTTATAAACCGGAACTCATGATACTCCTCATAAAACAACTTTTTGACTTTTATCTAACGAAATAGAAGATAACAACTCTATTTATAACGTGTACCTATGTAAATAACACTTTTATAACGCACGTTAATAACAATGTGGCATCGCTAAACGCCTCAACCGGCTTGAATATATTGTTATAGGTTACAAAAAGATACAACAAACTACACTATTACCTTTTCATACTATTGTATGGTAAATACAAAAATAAGTGATAGATGAGTTAAAACAGTTGATTTTTTTAAATATTTTATAAAAATTGATGCTACAACCATTTATTTGTCTCTGGTCATGTTTGTTCATGATTCAGAAAGTTAATTTCATTTATAGTCAACCATTTTTGTGTAGTTTTTCAACCCAAATTCTTTTCTAAACACTATGTGGACATTATTTTTCACTGACGTCACCACTTTTGTCATAACATATTATAGAAAATACCAGCGCTTGGATTCAAAAAGATCGTTTTTCTTTTCATTGCTTGCATTTGAGAAACTCGTCAGGAAGTGCGAGGTTAGAGCTCTGTAAAACCGGTTTAAGCACCCCAGTCGGTCCAAATTGCCGACTGACCGTTCCAAGGCGGTAACTGTCGGGTTTTGTCTTTTCGTTAAATGACTCAACACAAATCTGTTTTTACTTTTACCTTTGTTCTGTGCCTTTTCGGAGTTTGGTATATGTTGCAAAGCTCATAGGACTTTGTCACATATTCTTATTGTGGAGCGCTCCAAACTCGCAATTCTTGAAGGTCTTTCTTTGCTCTATTGGCTCTTTTTTGTACTTTAATTATTATACAGACACAATGTTTATGTTTCAATTTGACATTTACCACACTTCAATTTTTCAAAATCTTCAAGACTGCCTTGCAATAATAGAAACCGTAAAAATCATGGTTGCACCCAGAAGCTTTGCCGGTATACTGCAGTAATTGCTTTGCATAATCCGAAGAATGAACAGGTCGTTTAGGCTACAAACTGTCACGTATAGCCATAGTTCCTTATTTGGACATTCACTGTTGAAAATCTATCTATTCATTCCTCCAGCCGCATATTACATTGGCAAGACACATTTTACAGTGTCTCCAAATCTTAAAGTTGACTTATAAATATATAACTTTGGGATTTTATTTGCCGTTCGCGTATATTTTTAAAATAAAATTCCTCCTCGGTCAATAACTTTATTTTTATGGGAAGAAGCATTTCGTAAACGGCAATTTTGTTACATTGGTTTCAAAAATATTTCTTTTGCCTTTCTTGAATATGTTAAAAATATTACAGATTTCTTTCAAATTAGGTCCATACCTTTTTCACATTACGCCATAACTTAGCCTGTAACCACAACTGTACAAGTACATGCGCCAATGTTAATTTTGTCTCCTTTCTTACTTACACACCGGAAAAGATATTTATATTTTTCCAAAACGAACTGAGAATACATATATAGTGCATTTTAAATAAAGTGCATTTTAGATAAAATAAAAACATCGAAACAAATATATATTACACAAGAAAATGAAGTAATGAATGCCAAAAACATGTAGTATAAAACGTTGTAATGATAAATTGATATAAGTGGCGCTACTAACCTTACTGTGACATCAATTAGTTGATACTTGCGACTTTCTGAACACCGACATTTAACGGAATGTACAGACAGAAGTAGATATTTTAGTTTTATTACCTCATGCATTCGTAAAGTAGACTATGTTTATTTCGCTGACAATAAACGTATATGTTGTACGCATTTTACAAACAGCCTGTATCAGATACAAGCCTATGCCTAGATGTGTGTTGTTTTTATGTTTGTTCATGCATACTTTAGGTATCTGTTACCATAGTCTATTCACTTCCTTTAGTTTATCTGCAGGTGAAACGTATTGTGACGTTTGTTACGTTCCCTGGCTGCCTGAAAACTATTAAGATATAAAGTCATTGCTGCATACCATGTTGTATATACATGTATAAAACTTAGGTTTTTTGTTTAATAATTCATTTAATTGCATTTGTTATTGGCATAGTTTTTCATTACAGTATTAATTGTCTAAGCTCTTGTTACATGGTAGTCATATTTGTCTATTACAAGCTTATGTAAATGGATAAAATTGTGTTTTCCACGCACTTCGTGACTGCAGCATTGCAGTTGACAAAAAATAAATGAAGTATTTACTCGATGCTGCAGAAAAACATGCCGGGCAAGATGTCTACGTAGCATGTACAAGGTATTTTATTGAAAAGAATCACGCAAGGAAATTGTTAATTGTGTTTATAGTTCATTAAGCACGCTATATTCTTTCTTTTGTCATAATTTGTTGCACGAAAGACTTGTGATGATGTAACAAGTAAATATTCCAGACGGAAACAATTAACTTATCATCTCTGGAAAAGAAATACATACTCAGTTCTCAGACATGCCATTGTTACTAATCAGCATTTATCACATTTGCCTCAGTATGTTTGTTCATACGCTAATTTGTCACAGATTTACGGGTACTAGTAGAATGTACAAACAAAATTGAAGTTTATTTTACCATTGCCACTACGTCCAACAGATATATCCAAACAATTAGATATATGTATTGAAAGTGACACAAGACAAGAAGAAGAGTAATTTTGCATGGTAAATGTTGTAGGCATATAGGTTTCTAATAACTATCTGTGTTAAAATTAAATAATATTATATTTTTGTTTTGTTTTGGTTCTTGTTGCTTTGCTGTTGTTTCTTTTTAATACATAGTATGACAGTATTACGATCCTTATAGCTATGCTATGTCGATAAAGTAAAACCCCAGATGGTGGTCTGGGTAGAACAACCCGCGCACCGTAAGTCAGCTGGTAGACCTCTCCACATTAAGTTCTTCGCTCTGCCCGGGACTCGAACCTATGCGGTGAGAAACTAATCAATGTAGTTTGAGAAGTCACCGACTCTACCAATAGGCCACCGGGGTGTTGTTTTGTTTTATCAAACTGCACAATTAGTTGAAGCGTCATAGTTAATGTATAGGTATATCTTGCGGAATATTTATAAAATCATATAAGACTTTCAAGGAAAATGGCTTTTGTTCCATACCAAAAAAACTTTAAAGATATTTTAAATAATTATGATTGAATAGAAAATGTGGAAAAACAAATATTTATTAATCATTGTGATCATTTAACAGTTTACACTGTTTTGCAACAATGTTGAATAGGTATATAAGAAAAGGTCCTCTCAAAATTTCCACAGATATATAAATTTGATCTACCTCTAGACAATGTCAAACAGGGTTAAATTGTTACAACAAACTTAAGATTTCACAAACCGAAGATTTTTTTTTATTCCTTTTGTGTATTATAGCATAAAACTGCGACAGTACGTAAACCATCTTGCATTTAATTGAAATAAGATAAATAAAGTGTCAATAATAATTATAATAATTGTCTTGATTATTTACAAAACGTATGTGAATGATGATGATCACAACCAGTGAGTTTTTCTGTGAAGTCCATTGCCTGTAGCTAAAACCCTTTTAAATAAGACAATTTAATGCCAGGTCGTTCAGAATACATGAAAATGGTGAGTTTTAACAGAAATGTGAATACATTTGTTTTATGCTTTTTCAAATGCTAATTATTTATTCCAGTCCTCATATGACCTGGCCAAATGTAACGTAATCGCTAACAGGGTAAAGCTTGTACCACCCAAACAGCGCTTCTGAGAGCTTTGATGTTATAATTATTGAAGGTTTTTGACAAAAACTTAATTTTCTACTTAACACTTTTTCCCTTCGTGTTAGAAAATTTGTACATCTTTATTTCATATTACGTCAATTCGTTTCATCATATGACATCATTACATCTCTCTCCAATACGCCATCGCCTCGGCGTTGTTATTTCAAACTGATCTAACGTTTGATGAACTGTTTTATTACCAAGGAACGTATCTCTTGTAAGAGATTTCCATCCATTTATTGCTATTTTGTAAATATTCTGTTATTCTGTTATATCTCCGATGCAAGTGATTACTGTAAGTTGTCTCACTTGTATGCGTGTTTTTCTTTTAAAAATCACATGAGCGCTCTCTAAACACAGCTACTAAATGAAAAACTAGTGTTGAGACTAACATATGAAGCTGACTTAACGAAACAATATGTTTTAAGTTCCTAAATAAAAGCACCCGATAGTGCTATACACTTGTAGGAGGTATGTCAATTTAAATGAAAATGTGTGGCTTTTCCTGTTGTTTCTCATCCTATCATGGAAATACGAAGAACTACCTTTTGTCCTGCTAAAACAAGTTGTTAATACAGTCTGCAATAGCACAAACTTACCGACTTGCAGACCGGAATGTTTTAACAAGAATTCGACAAAAACATGCACGCAAATTTTATATAAACGTATCTAAATCACCCAAATCACAAACAACAATCATTGTCTTAGAACGACAAGCCGGCAAAAGGTTCGACTAGGCTGTTGACAACATTAACATAAAAATGGTGTTCACAAGTAAAAAAAACGGCGACAGATTAAAGTATTTAAAGTGTTTGTAAAAACACGTTGTGTATACTAACTATTATAATTACAATAATGCTAAAAGTGAATAATATATGTTATTGCTCGTTGGTACATATTTTTCTTTCCTTTTTACAAATATAGCAATTATATCAATATTTCGTGTCAACAAGATTTGTTTAAATGAAGCTGTTCGTCTTGTATATATGTGTTGTGATGTCACACGTGTATTGTGGCATTTATCATCTCGATAACAACATATACATGTACTGGCATGCTTAACGTCATGATCTAAAAAAATAAACATTTGCAACGATATGCTCACAGATATTCAATGCTGCCTGTGTCTTTCTTCAGATAAATTTTAAATATAAACCTGTTTCAATGTTCATGTCAAGTCTTCTTTTTAAATCGACAGGTATTAAACTAGCTATCATAGCAAACTAATTAAACCTCTGTCCTTAGAATCAATATGTCACAATAAACAACAACAACAACAACAACAAGTCTATTAGTTATTCTAACGTATTTTTCGACAATAATTAACACAGTACATCAGAATTATGATATCACTGTCGCATTTTGTAAAAACAAAACTGAATAATGAATATATATATATATATATATATATATATATATATATATATATATATATATATATATATATATATATATATATATATATATATATATATATATATATATATATATATATATATATATATATATATATATATATATATATATATATATATATATATATGAGTGCAAAATGCGATAGTGATATCATAATTCTGATGTACTGTGTTAATTATTGTCGAAAAACACAGACACACACACATTGAACTAGCGTGTGATTCTAGTAAAATGTTGTGTTACAGACGTTTCAATATTAAAACACTATTTGCATTTATTTATAACAGTCTTTTTTCAATTCCTCAAACAAAAACGTTAATTTTCTTCTTATAACCTTTTAAGTATAAATAGATCCCAAGTTATTTATTCATGCCAGAAATAAATCAATTGTTTTTTTTTCTGCTGAAGTATTAATCACCGAGTCTTCATGCTAGTGTTATGCGATGGAGAAAACAAATTTAAAGCCAAATTTGAGATATTTCAAAAGACAAATTATTCAATCGAAATAAGGCGAATTGATTTGAAGCGACAGGAAAACCAAGGATAATTTAGTCTCAAATTGTCTTTGGGATTTATATCGGTGAGTCCCGTGACCAAACAAATACGACACCCAATGACGCAGCGACAAGTACGCCATCCTAACAACAAAACAAGACCAGTGTTTCGACGGATTTAAATGTACTCATCTCGCAACAAGATACTACCAAGGCGTGATCGTCAAAAAATTAAAATAGTCTGAGAACTTCTTATTTGAAGTATAAAAGTACTGAACTTGTCCAATACAAAATACGTGGCGGTACAGAAAAGTTACTAAAGCGATTTAGCAACTTCCTATATTGTTTATGGTGCAAATAGGGGTACTAGTTGATCGCAATAAATATACACTTTACCCCTTTATTGTATTTTTTTTTATTGCAGATTTAATATTTTTATATTTTCATTCTTTGGAAACAATGTATATGCTGCTACATATTAAGCGGACAGACAGCTACGCGTCTGGCCTCGTTATTTGATATCGCGGCTATTCCCAACTTAATGGACATCTAGACAGCTGGATATCCGATCTTTTCCCGAGAAACTGTTTGTTGCACTTTAAATAACAAATGTAAGTCACTACCGCAATCCATCTATTTCATGGAAGAAACCTAGACGTTTAACCTTCAAATCACTAGGTTATTGTCCTTTGCACTTTGATCTCAATTTGAATTTACTTTGAACATTGAAGATTATGACAAATTATATTTTATTTAATCAGGTAATTGCCTTTTAAACATGATTAAAAGAAACAATGTTGTGACGTTTCACTTTCTTTTAATGGAGCTATAAGCCATATATTGAAAAACCATTAATTTCTACCCATAACTTAAAACTGGTATGTGATATTGCAAAAAAACTTAATAGAAGATGTGAACATTTCGCTCGTCACATTGCTTGTCGTGCGCATGATATAGGCATGTTCAAACACCGCTGCAATCAAAAGGACAAATATCATTTAATTCTTCTCCTGGCTCACTGACATTTTGAAGCATTTCGAAAAGAACAAGGTCGCACTAAGAGATTAAACAAAACAAAAAAGTGCGCAAAAGCCTAACATAACCATAGGTCAAGGCATTTTCAAAATTTCTGGCATAATTATATTCCATGTTAAAAGGGTGTGCTTGAAAGCGCTGTCAGAAAAATATGAAATGGAGCAGAATGTCAGAGAAAATTAACGCGCTGTTTATCAAAACAAAGTGATATCGGAAATGAAGGGCTAGAAATCCGTTGACCTAGGTATATGTCATTAGCACTTAGAAATTTACTCAGCTAACAAAATAAGCTTCTTGAAATATTTTTATTCAACAATAGCAAATGAAGTGGTGCTAAAAGCTATTATATAAATATGCGTAGCTTTCTGATATATTATTTCCGGCATCAACTTTTTCTTGTTATCATGTATTTGTATGGCGTCGAGCATATAGGGCATATAGAGATCATGCTGTGTTTACTTTCTGCAACGGACAACGCAGCATAAAGCAGAAGTTCGTAAGTGGATAAATTCGTGTTAAACGAGCTGCAAGAATAATTGTTATTTTTCTATTCCTAAAATTTTCAATATAAAAATGGTGATTGTTGTTGCTATTGCAAGGTTAAAGGGTGTACACATGAAACTTATGCTAAAATTTCACGTTATTTTAACGTGGAATAAGACAGTAACATTAATGAATGAATGGCATTAATGCAGGGATAGTCCTAATATATATTAAGGCTGGTAGGTATACGTGGTACACGTACGTCGAAAACATGTAGCAATACATCTTCGTTATTAACGTAAGGTTGTGCGCCTGCCGGAATTCCCTATCGTAGTAGTGGAAATGGTTAAAAAACGAAAGTATGAGAGCACAGGGTCAAGCAGTCGTATAAAATATCGCGGGGAAACTCTTTGAGGCTGATTGTAAACAACACAGAAAACGGTTGAAATGAGGCAGCCGTTTTCATAATTCCGAAGCAGGCTGGAAATGTAAAATATTCAGTTTAATCTATGGCCTAGGTGTTTGTGGTATAATGAGGAACCATCACCAAAAACAACTAAACAATGCTTGTGTCATAAGTGATTGCTATTGTTTACAAAAAGTTGAAATGGTCAAATGTGTGTGACTTAGTTGTCGATTAATAATGTGAACATTTCCAAAAATTGCATGCTGTTATTGTGAATAAAATCAGGTGAGGCTAACATTTTTACCCCGGGAAATATGTTAAATGAGTTGCACCAAAACTTGGTCATAGAATAGGAAAAGATAACATTATTTTTGAGTCGGCAAAATTTCAACAAGTAACATAAGGTCTATGAGCTTTTACAACCGACGTTTATAGGTATTATAAATATAATTTACCCTAACTTTAAATGTTACTGAACCTACAATTACTGTAATTATGTTCTTATTAGTTTTAATCTTTTAATTTAATTGTGAATACCTATCGATTAGTGTTAATTTAATGTAATGTGAATTTATATGAAAGCAGAAGCCAGAATCTTATATTCTATCGCAATTTCAGAAAAAGGTTATACAATAACTATAATGCGAAAATGTTACAAATAGATCTATGATAATTAAATTTATTCAATTTGCAAGGTTTTCAAAACATTTTCTTGTCATTTAAAATAATCAAAAGCACAATGTTAGTTAACGTACAGGAAATATGATAATTATTATTACTGCCTTGTTGTCTGTACTTTCTTTGTTAACATGTCGATGTATCAATATTATCCATAGCGAAAAAAACAACACACGACATCTTTAGAGTTCTAATGACAGGTAAAGACTTATATGTTTTGTTTTTAATAAGTAAGATCTGCTTTATTAGTCATTATATCATCATGTTCAGTCTTTGGCATCCGTTAAAGTGGTTCTATTGCGCAACGTCACCGTGGATGTTTCAGCCTGTGATTTGTTAGACACTGGAAATCAAAATGTCACATTATCTTGCTTCACACTGTGATACAACGAAATGTTAACGAACCTAAGTGAACATTGAATAACTTCTTTTAACACTTATACTTTAAACACTTACATCTAACAGATTCTACTGTGATCGGGAATCATCACCTATTTCCTGAAGGAGATGAGAGAAATTAGAAAGAAGATGTGAGATTTTGTACGCTACTTCATCTCGGTATAATGTCGATTGATAATTTCTAAACTGGATGACTTCTTTCACTTGTCTGGCACTTAAATCCGGTTCTCCTGGCACTATCTTTGTGCCCTAAAACTTATGGTATGATTGGACTCTACTGTTCCACTGACTTTTGTGTTAAAATCTATACTTAAAATTCTCGTTGATCCTTTCCTATTAAATCTGGTCACATTGTTTACAAGGGATCGTCGTTTTTGACGACCCAACCATAGAAACCCCAATGCTGGATTAGATTTCCTTGATACGTTTGGTGGGCTAGTAAATAATACAAATATTGAAAACGTTTTGTTATTTCAGACGACACTGTATGCCGGATAACCATATTGTTGAATATTTGAATATGACGTACTACTAGCTTGGCTTAATTTTACCGGGCATAAATATGTCACGTACATGTACACATGTACAAGATCAGTATTTTAATCAGATTTGTATTTATTTAAGCAAAAGAAAGTGTGAAATGTCATCATTTCAGATTGTAATATTTTAACATTTTATTATTTCTAATTACAGAGTGAGAAATACAATTTACAAGGCTGTCCATCAACGTATTTGTAAGGTTATATATATATATATATATATATATATATATATATATATATATATATATATATATATATATATATATATATATATATATATATATATATATATTCGAAATTATGCAAAACAATTCCCGAATACCCAACAGAAATCTTAATTAAGGCAATATTTCTTTTTTTATATTTGTTAAGCATAACAACAAATGATATTCCAATGAGAGCTTGCTGAAAATTGCGCTAAAGAAGATATTTTTCTAATGTACAAAAGACAATGGATAGGAAAACAGAACAAATGTAATTAAGCTGCATTTTATGGTACAACTTAACGGGAAGCGTCTGTCTGCCTGTATGAACATATCATTGAAGAACTTGAACCAATTATCCAAAAATAAGTTCAAGGTTTATGTCTTCGCTTTTACTACTATCAGAGTTGTAGAGCCAGAGTCAGTTCTGTAAACCAATCAAAGTCAGTTTAATGCACCCTAGCTGCAAAGTTCTGGACTGGATCCTGGCCTACTATTTCTTCCTCTGCCACAGGATCTCTTTCTCTCTCTCTCTCTCTCTCTCTCTCTCTCTCTCTCTCTCTCTCTTTCTCTCTCTCTCTCTCTCTCTCTCTCTCTCTCTCTCTCTCTCTCTCTCTCTCTCTCTCTCTCTCTCTCTCTCTCTCTCTCTCTCTCTCTCTATATATATATATATATATATATATATATATATATATCACCGATGACGTGAACATTTGGCGTGTCTAGAAGAGTTAGGCCAAGGTCGTAAATACGCCATGTTTACCCGTATAGTTATCCGGAATAAAATACCTTAAAATACAATACACTTTCGATATTCGCTCTATTTATCCAGTTACACAACTGGTCAAGAAAAACTTATCCATTATTAGCTCCTATTTATTTATATCTATTAAATGCGAAAAAAAAGTGTTCGCGGGAGCAGCAACATACATATTTTCTCATATAATCTATAGACCACTGAGGGCCGCCATTATTTGCAGTTACTTGACACTAATACACGGTGACCAGAAGAAGGGGCTCAAATCTAGCCATTTCTAATGCATTCAGTACTTCCCTGGGGTTTGTAAAACACGGTGATTTTATGTAAATATCCATTCACATGCACGTTCATATTTTGAACAAAACCACTAGCAGCATTTATCGTGCCAAATACTTAAGTACCTAAATAGTACTTTCAGTCCAGTTTTAATAACAAATTTAAGCATCCAGAAACTATGTCATTTAAGGTTCAATGGATACAGTAATCATCTCGATTGGATCTGGTTCTAACTTTGAACTGACTTCAAGTATTGAAAGTACGGAGTTTATTTAAAGAGATTTATGTTCTCTTTAATACCTACATATAATTGTTTGATTGATAGTGTTTGCTGTTAGTGCATGTATTCTGATAACAAGGCTATTATTTCAGATATTATTATTAGGACGCGATGTATTCTGATCATGAAACTATTACTGCATGTTTTTTTTTCATGAAGCTATTACTGCAAATAACTGGAATGAAGCTATAATTGCAGAATTATCATTACGAAGCTGTTGCTGCAGGTATTCCGAAGTTTAAAGCATTACGGCAGGTATTCCGATCATTAATGTATTACTGCAGGTATTCCAATCATTAAGGTATTGCTGAAGGTATTCCGAACATCAAGGTTTTACTGCAGGTATTCCGAACATCAATGTATTACTGCAGGTATTCCAATCATTAAGGTATTACTGCAGGTATTCCGATCATTAAGGTATTACTGCAGGTATTCCGATCATTAAGGTATTACTGCAGGTATTCCGATCATTAAGGTATTACTGCAGGTATTCCGATCATTAAGGTATTACTGCAGGTATTCCGATTATTAAGGTATTACTGCAGGTATTCCGATCATTAAGGTATTACTGCAGGTATTCCAATCATTAAGGTATTACTGCAGGTATTCCGATCATTAAGGTATTACTGCAGGTATTCCGATCATTAGGTTATTACTGCAGCTATTCCGATGTTTAAAGCATTACGGCAGGTAATCCGATCAATAAGGTAATACTGCAGGTATTCCGATCATTAAGGTATTACTGCAGGTATTCCGATCATTAAGGTATTACTGCAGGTATTCCGATCATTAGGTTATTACTGCAGCTATTCCGATGTTTAAAGCATTACGGCAGGTAATCCGATCATTAAGGTATTACTGCAGGTATTCTGATCATTAAGGTATTACTGCAGGTATTCCGATGTTTAAAGCATTACGGCAGGTAATCCGATCATTAAGGTATTACTGCAGGTAATCCGATCATTAAGGTATTACTGCAGGTATTCCGATCATTAATGTATTACGGTAGGTATTCCGATCGTTAGGATATTACTGCAGATATTCCGATCATCAAGGTATTACTGCAGGTATTTGCAGGTATTCCGATCATCAAGGTATTACTGCAGGTATTTGCAGGTATTCCGATCATCAAGGTAGTACTGCAGGTATTTGCAGGTATTCCGATCATCAAGGTATTACTGCAGGTATTCTGATAATTCCTTAATTAAGCTGTTAGCCTTAAGGACGACTATTCTTGCAAAATTGTCAAAAGCAAAAGAAAATAACATTATACTAAGGGAAAGTTATAGTTACCCTTGCTGTTATCATAATATTCCTCTCCTAAAGTTTTAATTATTTATTCAACCGTGATGAAAGTGACAGAAGATAGAAGGCAATTATAATTTAAAAGGATGGTATAATTCGTTTTCTAGCAGTCCCTTCAAAATTAAGAATGTAAGGATTGCCTATCGATAACAAGGAAGGATTCTATCTACGATAATATTTCTACGATTGACGGTGTTTATGTCCATACACCGTACGTTGTGTTAGTGCCGGAATAAACGCTACTCCACGAATCAATTATAATTTTACATTGACATCATTAGAAGACAAAAATAAACTTTAGCCTGCATAAACTCATAGAAACGAAATAAAAATCAAGGATTTCTGTCAGAAATGATTGTAAGTATGTTGAAAGTTATAACACTCCTGAGAACACCAAAATATCATCGACTAATGACTTGCTTATTAAAATTTTGCAAATACATTTGATGAGATACTTGTAAGAATGTCAGACATTTAAAACGTAACACTCCAAGTATAATGACCGTAAAGCTATTGCTACAGGTATAATGATCGTTAAGTTATTGCTATAGGTATAATGATCGTACAGTTATGGCTACAGGTATAATGATCGTCAAGCGATTGCTACAGGTATAATGACCGTCAAGCAGCTATTGCTACAGGTATAATGATCGTAACGTTATTGTTACAGGTATAATGATCGTAAAGTTACTGCTACAGGTATAATGATCGTAAAGTTACTGCTACAGGTATAATGATGGTAAAGTTACTGTTACAGGTATAATGTTCGTAACGCTATTGTTACAGGTATAATGATCGTAAAGTTACTGCTACAGGTATAATGATCGTAAAGTTACTGCTACAGGTATAATGATCGTAAAGTTATCGCTACAGGTATAATGATCGTAACGTTATTGTTACAGGTATAATGATCGTAAAGTTACTGCTACAGGTATAATGATCGTAAAGTTACTGCTACAGGTATAATGATCGTAAAGTTACTGCTACAGGTATAATGATCGTAAAGTTATCGCTACAGGTATAATGTTCGTAAAGTTATTGCTATAGGTATAATGATCGTAAAGTTATCGCTACAGGTATAATGATCGTAAAGTTATGCTACAGGTATAATGATCGTAAAGTTATTGCTACAGGTATAATGATCGTAAAGTTATCGCTACAGGTATAATGATCGTAAAACTATTGCTACAGGTATAATGATTGTCAAGCTATTGCTACAGGTATAATGATCGTAAAGCTATTGCTATAGGTTCAATTCAATTCAATATCTTTATTTCCTTCAATCTTGAGAATTATTGATACATATATATAGTGTTATGTACAGTAGTACACCAGTTTAAGGTTACGCTAGTCAGGTTAAGGGTTTCTTTATAGTTGTAGTATTAATGACGTATTTCGCATGACGTAGCATAGGCGTAATAGCTAGAAAGATAATGATCATGCTAGGAATTCCATTTGTTTATTTTTAACTGGGTTTCGTTAATGTTCTGGAGACTTCTGCGTTCTATAAATTCTTTGGGTCTATATAAGTGTTTGTTAGCTGATTTAAGTTTAAGTTTAGATATAAAGTTTTGACATATAGTTTGGACATACCTGCATCTTCGACATACTTGCAGCTTCTATATTAAATCTTTCTGTGTTGGAAATAACGTGGACTAATTATATTCTACAGTGATATAAATATTAACGTGTTGGATTTGGAATTATTTTAAATATATTCATGTATTGTTCTACCTTTGGATTATTTCAGCTGTGAGTATCTACGAGGACATTCTACCGACAACTCTTCAGGATTATTTGACGTTGGATTATTAATTGGACTATTAAAAGGACATCTCCTAAAGGGACAAACTGTGAACTAACATTTATTTTGTATTCTCAGATTTTGTCGGATATATTTGTTATTTTTTTGTTACACAATATATTTAATTGTTTATTAAAGTAAAACATTATTGTACTAGTTTGTTGCTGGCTTGTTCTTACTGTTACATCATTTCGTCGTTTAGTAAACGTGCCATTTTATAAATAAACCTTAAGTAGCGACACCGGTCGTAACAACATATACAAAGTGAACATGTTAGACTGACAGGAGAAAGAAAACAATCAAAGTAGAAATGCACATTTATTGAACAACGTGAATTGACACACATGGTTAAATATACATGTGTATATTAAAATACCCTACAATCTATTGGTATATCAAGCAAAGGAAAAATCAAGGCAAATACTTCGGTTTGTTATCGTTCTTAGTGTTTATTTTCATGGTTGAAGATCGATTACACAATCATACACATATCGAAAAGCAAGTTTTACGAAGGAAAAAATAGTTCCGGTCGTTTAGGCTTCGAAGTGTAAGGGATCCGATCAAGCATAATGTAAATGATTGCTTATCTAGTGATAACAATTCAGGAGTTGAGCAGGCTCCGTACGTTGAACTATTGGAAAGGAATTGATGTCTTCTACTCGCTGACTACATGCACTATATTATCCGGTGTTAAGCTCGCGCATTTTACACATTTTAGGTCCTATCGAAACTTCCACATATATTTAAATTTAATCTACCTCAAAACAAAGGCAAACAGGGTAAATGTAAATGTGACCAAAAAAAACCCCACAGAAACGGGACACACGAAAAAGAAAAACAACAATATCAGTTACCGCCTTGGAACGGTCAGTCGGCCTGTCCGAGTTTCCGGACTGCCAATGAAAATATCGTTGACTAATTGTACTGTAAAATATGTGTTACATGTTATTGTTCGCCCCTAGCTTATATAAACAAATTGGTTTCTCTGTCTTATATTTATGGTGTTTATTTAGAAGTTTAAATTCATTTCCTATACATTTATTTAATTCCGCCTTATGTTACCTAATAGTGACATTTAAGTCCGAACGAGGAATGTATCAAAGTGCAGAGTATAACTACAAATCACTGATGGTATTGTTGTAGAATTGTTTTAATAAGTGATAAAAATATCATAAACGTATTTTATTACACTTACGTGATAGAATCACATATAAAGTGTGTAATTATGTGTTTTAATATAAGAAATATAAAGGTTAAGGGTGACATTTTAACCGCGCGCAAATGTGACGTAATTCAGCTCCAGTGAGTAATGTTATTGGATCTTTTGTAACTTTCAATTCGTTCTATAAATTACGATAACAGTTGTTGTAATTCCTTCAATAATAAATCCAACCATACGTCCTTGATATTTTTACTTCAAAATATTTAAAATACACGAGTTATTAGGATTGTTATAGTTCTGGCACAAGCCTCATAAGCAGCAGATATGTACGGTTTTGGTTACTCCTTGTCAATAAAAAATAACAAAAATATGACGTAATATAATACTGACGAAAGCATGACGCAACCGCGATGATTATAGCTTAAGTCAATTAATGATTTAATGTAAACGAAATATACTTTATTGTTGTTATCTTATATGTTGCGTGAGATTATGCTCTGTACACTTCTATGTTTTTAAGCGGCGTGTATGTTTAATTATGCTTAGGCCTGTGTGTTCTTGATTAATTATTGTAACATGGTCACTTTATGCAGAAATAACATTCTTTACACAGACATGTCTAACCCTTTAATATCCATGACAATCACTATTCGTTTGAAAACTTTTACGAAATTACATTTTTTGAATTTAATGTTAAATCTTAAAGAAGTAGCACTTGATTGAAAATAATTCCAATGTAAAGGGTTGCTACAAGAATATGACTAAGTCCGGTAAGTTTCGCAACATGGATCAACATTTGAAAAATCACAAGACAAAGGAATTTCATGTCAGTCACATGCAGATTCTTGAGACGAGACATTACATAAAATAGAACCAATCCAACAGTTTTCATCCTGAAACCTTCAGTCTGAAAAAAGGCCGACATGGGTGCCTAAACAGGTTTCATATATAGTCCTAAAACTCATTCGCTTAATACAATTAGAACTTAAATTAAAGCTTAACATTCATTACTGTGAAAATTGTAATAAATTTGTTATGATTAGCTAACAACCTCAACATTGGGGTCGCTTGCATAACCAAAATATCACTAGAGTGTTCTGTCTTGATTTCCGTAGCGTTTTCGCTTAGCCATTTAAAGCTTTATTTAAATAATCTAATATTCACATTAAAAGTTTGATTTTTAGTGTTTCTATATTTTAAATATAATACGATATGAGCAGTCTGACCAGTTGCCAATTTATCCCAATTGTTGTTATTTGTTTGTTGTTGTTGTTTTTGTTGTTTTCTTCATTTAATATTTCTCCTTGTTCAGTATATTTTAATGCAAATTTAATTATTTGACTTTTAATAAAATAGAATAAATGTGTTGTGCGGATTGACACAGGATTATCTTGTATGCATGTCAAACAATTAGCCTTTATAAATCATATGATCAGCTATTCTGTGACTGATGTTTACGCTATGGTATATTGAAACTTAGTGTCAAGTAAAACTGAAAAAAAAGAAATGCACTCTTCTGATTGCAATATGACATTTACCTTTCTTTTGCAAGACTCTGGATTAGGTTACTCGAGACAATTAAAAGTTTCATATTTACCCGAAATCTTTGCTATTTAATCGACGTGCTATTATTCCATCTTAGAAATAAAAATGGTCCGTCCCTTTAGAATACTAAACAAGAATACTCCGGAAAAGTTTATTTATTTTAATATCGTATTACAATGGCTGCGTGTTATACATCGCAAGTAAGGTCCTTTGTTTTATAAGTGTAGGTAGGTGCGTGACAGGAAAGGTCCTTTGTTTTTTTACGTGTAGGTTGGTGCGTTATAGAAAAGGTCCTTTGTTTTTATACGTGTAGGTTGGTGAGTTACAGAAAAGGTCCTTTGTTTTAATAAGTGTAGATATGTGCGTGACAGAAAAGAAACAAATACGTTACATAAAAGAGTTTTTTTAGTTCAAACCAAAGCAATATGTCTGGTAAGGTTGATCTTGTTTATAATATGAATTCATCACACCAAACTATCTTATTATATAATTATTGATTAACAGAAACTGTTTTTGTTTATGACAATTAACATGCGCTTATTGTAAACGATTACTTTTATTATCATAAGAACGTGTGAACTTTTTATACAAAACTATTAATGTACCTCTTTGTTTTAATGTCTATACTATAAAGTACATTTATTTTACCATTACATTACCACTAACTACCCCATTATCGCTTGTTTAAATTCATTTTATTTCTTTGTAAAAACTGTACGAATTCCTTTTTTGACAAATTATATATATGTGAATCTACAATGCACAAGACTCAGTTATCAATTTAGTACATCTCTAACTTTAAAAGACACAAGAAAATTAACCTAATGTCTCTTTGATGTTTGTCGCTTTTAAAAAAAATGGTTCGCATCTAGAAAAGGTTTGAATCTTTACAGGGATCAGAAACAAAAATCGCACAATCTAATAAATACATAAAGAATTGTACAAGAGTAAGTTTGATTTTTACAATGTAAAGTATGTAACATAATAATTGAATCGCGATATTTTTCACAAATCTTTAGTTCTAAAACATTCGGAAGGGTTTGTTCAGATCAAAACCAAACAACGAACCAAACAAATTTGTAGGGAAAAAATATCAGACAATTTATTTGAATACTGAAATTTAGTTAATTACCTTATAACTACCGTCGGTATTACAATGAAATAAATTTATAATACACAACTATAATTAAAATGCAACTAACGATTGTTAGAATCATAACATTTAAAGCAAACGGTGTCAGAGATTACAATAGGAGAAATGTCCTTTGAGAATTGCGCCGAATATTAAAATGAACTACCACTAGGCAAACAGAGTAAAAGTAAAGGTTAAAAACAAAAACAAAGAGACGATCAACCTTATCCTTACTGTTATTCATTCGAATTTCATTCGAATGTCAGTTAACATAGGTTGTTTTCTAGGCATAAATCTATCTGTCTGTCTGTCTGTCCGTCCGTCCGTCCGTCTTTCCGTCTGCCTGTCTCTCTGTCTGTCTGTCTGCTTTGACTGAACATTTAGTTAAAAAACAAACATACAACTTATAATTACTTACTTACTTATAAATTACGCTTCACATAAACAAACAGATTACCTATATATATTAAGGCAATCTGTATGTTTATAATAATAATAATGTTTTTATCAGTACGATTTTCAATTCGATTAGAACCAAATATGGGCTTTACTGGCTACAGGTTTTATCATACAGCTTGAAAAAAGAAATGATGAAAACAAGAGAAGTCATAGCCACAAAATTTGGTAAATAGGCTCGGCTATGTCCTATTTTCGGATCTTGTATTTTTGATGTTGATTCGGGCTGCATCTAACTGCAGCTAATTTAACGGATTTCGGGCATGTTGCATTTAAATTAAGTAATGTACTTGTTTTTGCTTAGTTTTGTTTTGTTTGCATTTTCTGATGACCATTTACTTATTTTAAATGAATTCTAAAAATGTATTAAGTTGTTTTATTATCTGCCTTATAGACGTGTGTTAATTATTTGATATTTACCTTGCTAAAATACTGTTTTACAGCAAATCGATTTCATTAAATGTGTTTGTGGTGGATGAGAGCCTAATCTGTTATTTTTTATGAATTGCAATTCATATTCTAAATAGAAATTTGTCTTTAATGTATATAATATAAAATAGACTTATATCGTGGCTGACGATTGATATGGCTGTAATAAAAAGCAAAAATCGTCAACACACCTCTAAAAATCCGAAGATGCTTTTTTCGTTTAACTTTGTATAAAAATGAACCATGTGCTACCAGACTATAAACCTATAAGAATAAGTTTTAAGTTATCTGACTACATGTTTCATTAATCGACTGACTGCTGAATTAAGTCTCCTCAGTGGCTAAGACACTAACTCTTGGGATGTGTGTAATAAGGACATTAACCAAGATATAACCCTTATTGTCGTAATTACTATGTATGATATTCAGTCAGTATTGTTTTGACTTGTTACATTTCCTGACAAACGTCCCTGGTGATCATCCTGTCGGAAATCAGCAAACATTCACCCATTACTATTGAATTATTTATTATCCTTTTATGCAACACAAGTTTTAGTGAGCATACCAGTTTCATAAATTCTTAAATTCTTGACTGGAATTTGTGAAATAAATTGATTAAATAGAATACTTTCGCTCTTCTGTGTCAACAAAGCAGTCATTATTTCTCCGAGTTCGAATAGAAATACAAAAATTACCCTGATATATAAATAAAAAGCAGGTCTCCAGATTCTCACCTTATATTGAAATATGACATAGAGGTGGAATGTATCACTGGAAAAGGTGGTCCTAACTCTACAGCAGCATTGGTACTTTGCCCCAGAAACTGCAACCTCGTGCTGACATGCTTCATTTCACTGGCCTATATAGTTTTATTTCTATGGCACATGAGTATACACTATCGCAAGATATATGTTTTTGTTAATAACCATGAACTATTGTTTTTTGTTTTAAATAAATTTGGTTTTATTTTCTGATTTTGTAAATTAAATAAAGCACAATTTTAAAAGTTGTACACTATCATTCCAATTTAAACTTTTTGATACTGTGACTGATAAAACAGTTTTGATAATCTACGAAACATGACAAAAATCCAGGACATTTCATTAAAATGAGAATGAGTAAATGACAATATTATACATATTATAATTAATACATTGAAAAAAGAAAAAGACGACATTGTATATTATTAATTGAAATTGTTATTAACAGAAAGAACGTACGCATGGTACCTCTGTATTTGAAATTATGGATAATGTCTTGCTTATACGACTGCTGCAGGAAAGAATTAGAATAATGTGTCTACTGATACTATTTCCTCAGAGAATGTACTTCATTTGTTTAAGAGCCTAAAATGTAAATGATGTTAAACTAGTTCAGATATGTGAGAGTACACAAAAGGCAAATGACATATTCGACTTTGTACTTCTACTTAAAGGTTCTAGATAAACTAACTTTTTGTACTCTTTTACTTAAAAAAGGAGGAATATTTTACTGAAATTTCCTTTCAATTCTTTTGTTTTTTATATACTCTTTTCAGATATAAAAAATGGCACGAAACATTTCGTCATCACAACAGATTTTGAACGCTAAACGTTATTTGTTGTCAAATGAAAGCATTTGAATATTAATGTTGAAATAATACAGAGGTAGTGAAATCGCGCCGAACAGCGACCCAGTTCTGTATGCAGTCCGGTATGACCCCATCCGACTGAAATGCACAGACAGATACAGTGGAATGTCCAGGAGCCTTGTATTCTAATGTCACAGACGATTTAGTGAAGGTTGGACTAATAGTGCACAGCGTGGATGGAAATCATACATAAATGTAGGTAACGTTAATAAGAATATATGACAAAGTCCTATGAGCATTGCAACATATACCAAACTCCGAAAAGGCACAGAACAAAGGTATTTCACATGCAAGCCAAGCGAAAAGTAAAAACAAATTTGTGATGAGTCATTTAACGAAAAGGGCAAACCCGACAGTTACCGCCTTGGAACGGAAAGACATCATTGGTGGCGAAAGACGTAAGACAGTGGGAGAAGTGTCACAGTATTGAGATAAGCTATCGTCTCGTCTCAGCTGAACATGTCGCATGTGAGTGCCCGATGGGTTCCAAGGTTAGTAACGGAAGAAGAAAAACAGGTTCGGGTTTCAACCTCCAGGACATTTCTTCGTAAGGTTGAAAGTGACAGCTCATTTCTGTGCCATATCATCACCACGGACTGTGTTCATTACTATCAACCAGAGGACAAACGGATGTCGATGGTGAGGATAAATCATAACAGTTCCCCACTAAAGATGGCAAAAGCTATAAAGTCCATGGGAAAGGTGAAGTGTATCGTATTCCTGACATAAGATGGTTCGTTTATGGTTCACATGGTTAAGCCCCGGCGAACAGTGAATGCAGATTATTATAAAAAAGGTTAATTATTTCTCATAATTTCCCACAGTTCAAATCGCTTCTTCATGGTAAACGTTTTCAGGGCAGAGAAGAGTTAATGCATGAAATACACAATTTTAACCGGTCATTAATAAGTGAATGTTTTGTGTTATGTATCAAAAAAGTGATTAAAACGACACCGGAAGTGTATCGCCCACAACGGAGAATACCTTGAACAAGAGTGAACGTTAAGTGCGTGACGTTGACGGGTAAGAGTATGGTTTTGTGTTTTGCATAGAAATGCTATACTTAGTTATATTGTCCTGAAAGTTTGCATGTAAACGCACAATATGTGTACATAATATAATAGAAAATTGGAAACGTGTGCAATAAATACTTTTTATACAGTAAGCCTAGTCCACGATTTACTGGGACAACCCTGTACATGCTGTTGTTGTCTGTATGATATATGCTCTATTCTATGAAGCCAAAATATACTTCGTTGACTTAAAATAACATGTAATTGTGATCTTGTGTCAATCGGAGCCGGTGGCATGGTGTTTATATTACACGACTATTCTCTCAAAGAACATAAACACCAAAGTCATACCCCGTTGTGCGCCTGTGGGGATTGATTGGCGATTCTAATTTAAATTCCTGTAGTTCTCTCTCTCTCTCTCTCTCTCTCTCTCTCTCTCTCTCTCTCTCTCTCTCTCTCTCTCTCTCTCTCTCTCTCTCTCTCTCTCTCTCTCTCTCCTTAAAAATTGATTCTTGTTTTACTTTTGTAAGGAACTAGCCTATTTTGTCTGTATATCCTGAGATATGAATAAATAGGTTTAAACAAGTCTCCCGATGCTGGTGCTTACTGTAACTTGTTTTACTTTGACGGGATATTTATATTTACACTGTTTGTTTGATAGAAAAACCTTCCGAAAGTGCGAAGTTGAAGCGCTCCACAAACCAGGTTTAAGCACCCCAAATAGGGAAATACACATCTTATGAAAATGCGATCAAAAGGAAACATGACTTTTCACAAACATCAACATTTATTGGTCTGTTTATTACTGGTACAGATGAAAGAAGAGTCTACAGGATAACACACCTAGAATATATCTCAGTGAGAACGGTTGAAGTGTCATACAAACTGCCTATCACAGAAATCCAGTTCAAGTAAAGCCTGAAAGCCGTGTCCATATTTATTGGAGAAAACATTTCTCATGATCTCCGAAGAAAACAGACGCACAAAGAAAGACCATCCTAAAAAGTCTTCTTACTAACTGTATTTATTTTGATTTTATTGATTTTAGGTCAAAGTGTGCATTTTATGCAACTCCTGCCAAATATTCATTAATATCCAAAAAATGTCCCCTTGATGCCATTCTAGTTCGAACATTCGATTTTAAAATGAAAGGATTATTGAACAATATCTTGAAAGAAAAATACATTAAGCCGCATGTGTACATTCCAGATATTGAATCAAGTTCGTTCCAGACCTTCCAGTAGCTGAAGACATACACAGCCAGACATTTTGCGTTCATTTTAGAAATGGAAAAAAGTATCCCTAAAACTTTTTGTGTAATAGATGACCAAAGCAAGATCACACACAAAAATAAATCTCCATAACGACCAGCAGTGATGGCCAATCTGTGACCTTTGAAACAATTATTAAAACAATTGAGTATATTGAATAGGTAAATGTCGGGTTTGCTCTTTTCGTTGAATGACTCATCACAAAACTGGTTCTTACTTTTCGCTTGGCGTTCGTTCTGTGTCTTTCCGGAGTTTGGTATATGTTGCAATGCTCATAGGACTTTGTCATATATTCTTATTAAACAATGCGTGACTTAGACTTAGACAATATCAGAAATATGTGATTACCGTTTCTCTTCAAACATAAGAAAAGAAAACCCTAGAGCATTTAGGAGAGTCAGTGATTGTGAACAGCCTAAGTCGGACGAATGGTATAGTGTGCTTAAGACACAGCGTATTCATTTTAAATGCAACTGGAGGTGAGCTGTCTGAAGGAGACAATAAAAAATAACAACTGCCGTAAAACTGATTAAGTTAGACATAAATGACACACAAAAACTACCCTTCCGTCTCTGATATTACATTTATAGAAAAATTTTGACGTCTTACCATTTAGTCTGAGGGCTTTCAGTTGAATATATTACTGAAAACTGTGAAACGAAAACTGCCGCCATTGGACGAAGCATAATGCAGTCATGTCGGGATTGTTACTTCCACTTCTGGTAAGTTTCGGGTTATGCTGTTCTTATTTTGAAGTTCAGAAATATGGGAGAAATGCTACTGCTTTCGTATCAACAAACGCTCCTTGCCAAGAAATGAATTTTTGTCGTTAACAGCTGAAGAGTTGGCCATAATTAGAGAATTATAAATGAACACAGCACATTCCATGGAATGGAAATTATTGCCATGTCAACACCTGAGTAAGCTTTCAAAAATACTTGCATTACTTGAATGGCATGTTTATGAAAAGGGCAATCGAAACACAGGGTGACTTTAAGATAGGAATTATGTACTGTTATGTACAGTGGTACACCAGCGTTTAAGGTTACGCTGGTCAAGTTAAGAGTTGTTTACTGTTGTAGTATGAGTGACGAAGCATTAGCGTAACTGCTAGAAAGAAAGGGATCATGCTAGAAAGTTCATTTGTTTATTTTTAACTGGGTTTCGAGAATGTTCTGGGTTTCGTGAATGTTCTAGAGACTTCTGCGTTCTATAAATTCTTTGGGTCTATATAAGGGCGTGTTAGCCGATTAAAAGGAGGTTTGGATAAAAGTTTGGACATATAGTTTGGACAAATAGTTTGGAAATACTTGCAGCTTCTATATTAAACCTTTCTTTGTTGGAACTTATCAGGAATTACTATATTCTACAGTGATATAAATATTAAAGTGTTAGATTTGGAATAACATTATTTACATTCGTGTATTGTTCTACCTTTGGATTATTTCAGCTGTGCTTATCTACGAGGACATTCTACCGAAAACTTTCTAGGATTATTCGACGTTGGATTATTAATCGGACTGTTAAAAGGACACCTCCTAAATGGACAAACTGTAAGCTAACATTTATTTTGCTTTCTCAAATTTTGTCTGATTTATTTGTTATTTTTATATTATGTCATAGATTTAATTGTTTATTAAAATAAAACATTATTGAATTAGTTTGTTGCTGGCTTGTTTTTTCTGTTACACCATTTCGTCGTTCAATATATTACGACCGGTGTCGCTATATAAGTTTATTTATAAAATGGCACGTTTACTAAACGATAAAATGGTGCCATTTTATTAATAAAACTTATATAGCGACACCGGTTGTAACAGAAATTGGGGGCTCGTCCGGGATTTGGGACATTTAAGGATAACTCTGCTATTTTTGTGTAGTATTTTTTGCTTGAATTTTTTGTGAACAGATATTTCTACAAACCAGCAACAAGCTACCATGGCATTTAATTTGAAAAAAATGTAAAGTCGCCTACCCAGAAGGAGTTAATTTTGGCCAAAAAGTGTGCCAGATATATTTAATTGTTTATTAAAATAAAACATTATTGCACTAGTTTGTTGCTGGCTTGTTCTTTCTGTTACATCATTTCGTCGTTTAGTAAATGTGTCATTTTATTAAAACAACTTATATAGCGACACCGGTCGTAACAATACATGTTTCCTTACCAAAATACAACAAAACAACGTCTGGTTCTTTACTTTGTTATGTTGTTATTATGTCTTTGTTGGTCATCTATTTGTGGCAGGCTGACTATCATAATGCACAAACATCCGTTATATATGTCTTACATATATGTAAAATATTGTACCTAAAACGGTTTTTGCACCAAATGTCATGATGAACTTCCAAATCATATATAACTTTAATAACATGAGGTAAGTAAATATTCAATGTAGAGAACTCATAATTACTAACTGCAGATCTAAGTAAATTTAAATTGCGAAATATATCTTCAGAAAACAATCGTTTAGAGCGAGCCTTTTGTATTTAAATATTCTAGTTAAGATTTCTTTTTTTTGCTTCTTGATTATCTAATGTTATAGTTTTAATTCCACAAACATAGTATAAACATAAATATTTGGATTTAGTGCACGGTCGGATCATCCAATAATTCACATTAAGACGCCCATGTAGATCCTCCTGTACATTTGACATACTGTTTTAATGTTTACCTGTATGAGATATTGTATCTGCACAATTTTTGACTTTTACGAACACAGTGTAATTTTAAACCTGTTTTGCAAATTTATAATTTAATCATCTTCGAACGATTACAATTTGTAAATAAAAAAAGAACAATAGGCAACGCGTTGATGTTAGAGCCCATCGTAAAGAGCGGCAGTTGTTACCGTTTCTTTATATGGTAAATAGATTGTTTGCAGATTACAAGTAAGCTGTCAGGAGACTATGCTATAATTGTATTTTATGACACTGAAAACGAAGGAAACTTAATTAATCTAGTTATTTACATCCTCTGAAAATCTTTATAATAACCAAATACTAAATTTATGTTATTCCTAAGGTTTGAGTTTTCTAATTTACATTTTCTCATTTCCTATTTAAAAATATGGTCTAAATAAAGTATGTTATTATCTTGTATGGTAATGGTGACTTCCGTTACGGTCATTTATTATTGTCGGTATAATAAACGAAAGAAGTTCAATCAAACATTCTTACACATAGATTAAATCTTTTAAAATATAATTGTAATATTTAATTTTAAATTATTCGTGTATATATACTAACTTGCTCAGTAAACATACAATGACGAGCAATAAAAAAGTAATAAAATTCATAATGCAAATGATAAGCATTAATTAATGTCAACAAGTTGTTATCCCTAAAACAAATGTCTAACATAATATCAAAAGGTATTTTACAGCTGATTGTTGACCGAAAGCCAATGTTATACACTCTTTTAAAGTAAATTACGTTAAAGCAGTGAACAATATAAAGACATGTGATTCAACTTCTTTTATATCAAACATTCTAATATGTGTTGTTTTATTTTCCTTAATGTACTTTTACATAGCGATGCATCAGGAGACAAAAATAAACTACTGTATTTGAAAGAGAAATTGTGCTAAAATATTGCAGAAGACGGTATTACTGTCGTGAGATATGAGACTAGGCCTGTTGTACTTTTGTACAGTAGATTTAGGGTGGTGTAATTATCACTTGTTCTTTAATTCTTGATAGATTGGCCTTAAATAATATGATGCTCAATTTAATAATATACATGTGTATATATCTAACTTGAGAATGCAACAGAAAACGTATCCTTCGTAAGACAGTTAATGTGTTAGATCTTAATTAGTATGGCATTTTGAACCAGCATTTAAACTATGATCCGACAGCTTTCTCTATCATAAAAGGTAGTATGTTTCTGATTGAAAAAAATATTCTTATCGGCTATCAGATGCTGTATTTGCATATGGTTTATAAAGTTAGTTTATTTAAAGAGTCAGAAAATATTCAAATTGACTATTGACATATATAATATTTGTACTTTATTTGGTCATTGCTTGTAAGATTGAAACATGTGTTGACTGTATAAAAGGTCTTAAGGCAGTTAATCCGTCTTTCTCCGGCTAAAAGTGTGTAATTTCGTTATTATCGATATGCATATATGCTTAAACGTACAGGCATAAGATGTTAAACTTTTCAATCTACTTTCTTTGTGATTCTTTATTCAAAATGTCTAAGTATTTAAAAAATTAATGTAGGATCACATCTTTATATGATACATTTATCTTATATGTCTTACGTTCTCGAATATTAAAAAAATATTTACATTTCATTATTTGCTGTTTTCCTAAAATAACTTAGGTATGTATCATTTAAAATATATTTGTATTATCCTTTTGAGTGGGGGCCATGTTAGAGTCGCCAACTCAAAACTTCTCAGCCCAACACCGCACCAAAGGTCGCCGTCGAGCTAGTGTTCAACAGTGGTACATGCCTGATAAGAACCCACTTAAAACAACAGCAAAAGTATTCAAATTACCGTTAAACTTATTGCCTGACGTTTGTAAGTGATACACAGTATTATACAGTTTTTCCGTCATAAACCTGTGCTCGTTTGCACTACTAAATACGTGATTGTAAGATTCTTCAATGCATCAACACCAACCTAAATAAAAGACTTACTTGTTTTGGTTACTCTTCAGCTAAACTATGTCTACAAAGTATAAGTCAACCATTTCTCTTTCCTATGATTATTTTAAATCCAGCCTGTTTCTAACCACAAACGATAAACGAATAAAATTAAAACTAAAGACAAAAAAGATTTACAGACAACAAATCGCAACATTTTAAAATATTCTGCACTAAGTTTGATTTTCTGGAATTAAAAGTATAAATAAGCGTTCATAATACTCTTTAACACTATGAAATAAGGTAGAGAGCAGTTTTAGCGTGAATACGCGTGTGTGCTTATGATCCAGGGTTAAATAAAGAAATACGTTTTCCACATGTAGTTTGATTTGTCGCTGATTATGTTGTCTGTTAACATAAGGAGCCTTTTATAACACTGTAACATCAGAAGCAAGTTAAAGGAAGGACATTTTACCTTGAGGGAAAATGCCACCGACATGGTAGACATTTATAAGATATAGCGATTTTGTTATATGTGTCTAGTTATATAGTGACATATCTGCAGACATATCGTCCCAAATCGTCGACTTTATGTAATACATTTACCCGGATATTTCTACTGACTTGCTATCTCTCTGCTGCTGTACTTTGCTACGATAAAGGTTGGATAAAATCTGCTAATTTACATTCTTCCTCGTTGTCTGTTACATCTTTTGAAATTGAAAGCTGCAGTGTAAATCACGGCATACTTGGTTTCTTTTATGAAACAATATCTCGAAAACAGCTGCGAACTGCTATTTATGTTTGTTACCTTTTTGGCAATCTACATTTTATTTTTGCAAGATACACAGTAAATCAAGAAAAAAATCTGATATAAACCAAATATTAATAATAATATAATAAAATATATCACCATTCAATTAAATAGGATACAAAATAAGACATAGCAAATAGCAACAACAAAATATATATTTCTGTCTCAATATAAATGCAACTGTTATGAAATAATGCAAGTACCTAATTACACCTGTAATAAAAAAACTTAACAAAAATGCTGCATTTCGCGAAAAATGTATAGAATTTTTGTGTGAAGATCTGAATATTATACAAAAAGGTTCTCGATGTATCGACGTCTATTATCAAGTTAGTTTGTGACGTTAGTAGTGTTTACTAAAAGTGATCAATGAGCATGCTATCACACACCATACGCAAATATGTAATGTGTTGGTGGAAATGAAGGTTGGTATCTGTGACAGTAACTTTTGTGTGCAGAACTAAGAGGAGTGTGTGTGTGTGTGTGTGTGTGTGTGTGTGTGTGTGTGTGTGTGTGTGTGTGTGTGTGTGTGTGTGTGTGGTGTGTGTGGTGTGTGTGGTGTATGTGTGTGTGTGTGTGGTGTGTGTGTGTGTGTGGTGTGTGTGTGTGGTGTGTGTGTGTGGTGTGTGTGTGTGTGTGTGTGTGTGTGTGTGTGTGTGTGTGTGTGGTGTGTGTGGTGTGTGTGTGTGGTGTGTGTGTGTGGTGTGTGTGTGGTGTGTGTGTGTGTGTGTGTGTGTGTGTGTGTGTGTGTGTGTGTGGTGTGTGTGTGTGTGTGTGTGTGTGTGGTGTGTGTGTGTGTGTGTGTGTGTGTGTGTGTGTGTGTGTGTGTGGTGTGTGTGTGTGGTGTGTGTGTGTGTGTGTGTGTGTGTGGTGTGTGTGTGTGTGTGTGTGTTGTGTGTGTGTGTGTGTGTGTGTGTGTGTGGTGTGTGTGTGGTGTGTGTGTGGTGTGTGTGTGTGGTGTGTGTGTGTGTGTGTGTGGTGTGGTGTGTGGTGTGTGTGTGTGGTGTGTGTGTGTGTGTGTGTGGTGTGTGTGTGTGTGTGTGTGTGGTGGTGTGTGTGTGTGTGTGTGTGGTGTGTGTGTGTGTGGTGTGTGTGTGTGTGTGTGGTGTGTGTGTGTGTGTGGTGTGTGTGTGGTGTGTGTGTGTGTGTGTGTGTGTGTGTGTGGTGTGTGGTGTGTGTGTGTGGTGTGTGGTGTGTGTGTGTGTGTGGGTGTGTGTGTGTGGTGTGTGGTGTGTGGTGTGTGTGTGGTGTGTGGTGTGTGTGTGTGTGTGTGTGTGTGTGTGTGTGTGTGTGTGTGTGTGTGTGTGTGTGTTTAATTTTGTACTATAGAATTAAGTTTTCCACAGGATGGTCATTCTTTCATTAAATATTCTTGTTTTTGCCAAATCATACTGATCGAGCTAAACTCGTTCATCGGATTTTTACATTTTTATCCCCGTGTTCCTAAATAACTAGCAAATGAGTCTGCGTTTGGAATGCATATAATAAACAGACTAGCCACCAAAGGTACCCACATACCTGTTTGGAATGGGACAATTCGCCGTCACTTTTTTATTCAGGACGTTAGCAGCAATAAGAGCAAGATTCGAACCTTGGACAACGTGATTCGAGCCATTCGTTATACCGTGACTTTACCTTTACTTAACATATGGCGGTAAAGAACAAAATCTGTAAATAAAAAAAAACTATTTTTATATATTGTTCTGACTTTCAGCTAGTTTGCTTGGGATAAACAGATTGATGTTCACCTCTCACATACTATTCCAAAGAGAAATGAGCCACAATTAACCTAAGTTAAGCTGGGAGTTTCTAAATATCCTTTGCTTTTGAATTGGCATATTAAATACAATCACTACGTATCATTACGCTATTGCCTTCTTGATGTGGCAGTCAGATTACAGATGTAATGAATATGTCAATCTTGAGATCCATTCATGCCGGAATCAATATGTTGATCAGTGTATTCTGTCAAAATATTCACAAACCTCTGCATGTTTATCCAAAGTTTTATGGCATTCCTCTTTGATCTAGCTTGGTAAAAACCTCCGAGGGTTGTAACAAGTAATACGTATTGTAGACACAACAAGTTTCTTTTTGCATTGCTTAGATATAAATCAACATATTTCACATAACTGTTCTATTTTTACAAATACGGACGCGCTATGTACACATACCTGCCAATTGTCCAATTAGAAGACATCAGTTACACACATCAGCAGATATGTTTATTCTTTACTTAAGGCTTAAAGTTTGTAGAACGATAATTTTATGATACTCACGAATAGATTTTCTTATATGAGTGATCTCCAAAGTAGGTTTTTATTCCCAAAATACAACTGATTGGTTTTAAATTTTTATTTCAAATAGCATATTTTGATTGTATTGCCACAGAGACTTAGTGGTCAGTTATATTTTATCTGTTTATACACAAGTAACGGTTCGAGGCGGATAATATCTGGCATTTCAATACAGTCTTGCTCTTAGGCTAATTTACGTAATAAAACGGGTGTCGGCCTTTTGTATCTTAAAAATTTTGTCTTTAAAAACAATTACAATTTTTACTTTTATTAATGGAAATAAACGTTATATAGCATAATGCGTTTCCTTTTTGGGTTTTCTTCGGTTACAGAAATAATCTTATATGATATGTCTTCTTGTGTCCTTAGACGAATCTTCCTTTTGAAATATTGTCTTCATTATTTATGACTTTTTTATTCAAATGATTGGTTATTGAAACTTATAAGTAACAACCTCAATGGCTTGTGACGGGCGTGTTAAGGGCTATATATAAAAACTATAACAGATTAAATGAAGTCAACATTGTTCTTGTTATATTACTTCAGGGGAAAAATATCAAAGGTGCATGTGCTGATAGGGCAACCATCCGGTCTGTCGGGAAGTGATTCTATTTGATAAAATGGTATTGGATGATTCGGATGACTGAGTATTCGAATTTCCAATTTCTGCCTTGTTGTCTAAGAATAGAATTGCTATTTTTAAATACATCAGGTACAAGGTGTGTAAAGTATGTCTTGGAACATATATCCAACATGCAGAATGAACTAGAAAATATATGTATTTGTATTGTTTACCATTAATTTTGACTTGGTAATTTATTTAATGTTTATAATAACAAGTTATACAGCTATATTATCAAAACAGTAGAAAACTGGATTTGCTCATTCAGAACAGTGAAAGCAAACTAAGCTATTTGAAATATGATGTGGCTGCAGTTCATGAGAATAGCATCAAAACGTGAATGAACTTTCCAATGTAGATTTCCTATACTGGTGGACAAACAATAGTATAACTTTGATAATAAATTACTTTATAAACTAACCATCCAATGATATTTGCGATTTAAAAACAAAGTTATACAAATTGTTTTTTTATTTAAGTTGTTTTAATACAGATCCATTTGTTGTAAACAAGTGCATACTTTTAATTTTATATGTGATAGACGGCCAATTTGTTACGGTGAGGGTAGTAGCCAAGTGGTCAATGAAAACGATGGTTAAAGAAAAGACGTAGATATACTTTCAGTATTTAACAGATAACCTTCTATGCTCCGTCTTTAGGTCTTTTAATGCACATATTTGTATTAAAATGTGGAAAATAAATTTGTTAAAATGTGGCTACAATTTGGAAAGTGTCCATTAAGCGATGCAATTCAGAAAAAAACCCACCTGGGTATGAGAAATTATGCTTCGTTTATCGATTCGTCAAAATCAAAATTTCATCAAACGTATATTTTATTAGACGTATACTATGTCGATCATTATTATTTCAAGTTGTATGGTATACAAGAATATAAAAGACAAAGTCCTATGAGCATTGCATCATATACAAAAAATGAAAAGACACAGGACCAAGTTAAAGTTTAAAGATTAACAAATTTCGTTTATAAGTGTGTGTAAATTGATCTGGCCAGCGATGCTTTAAATCGGCATTTGAACAACTAGAATTGGTATATTAATATAAATTAATATAACAACACATAACTAAGCAATAAGCTGCTTAAATCAATGAAGCTTAAATCGAAATGTGATGATAAAGATCAGTGCATATACAGAACGTGTAATCATAAGTAGTTTGTTTCTTCTTTTTATCGTTAATCATGAGTAGTTTAGAAATAAATTTTAATTGAAATGTACACTTAACCCCCATTTTGCCATACAAAAACCTTACAATTACCTTCCAGCTGTAAAATTATCCACAATGAGAAATTCTAATGCAAAGTGTAAGTACCACGTAGTCACGACAGCTCACAAAATATAGCATCATCGTGATCATCGTGATCATGTGATCGGAATTAAATTCAATTAAGGTCTCTTTGTTGGAGCTGCTCTGGGGAATGCATTCTAAAGAAACAATAGTGTAGCAGGAAATGACAGGAAATCGCAGCTGTATTGTGATTCTTTTTTTTTTCAGTAAAAAGAACCGAATATGCCGCATTTAGCAGTGTCGCTTGCAACAATATACTGTAGCGTGCAATGAAGGGTGCATTAATAGGAATTCGCAGCTGTTTGGCGAGGTCTTGCTTTTAGTATGGCGAGATTCACATTGCAGTTTGCAATTACAAAAAAGATGTAGGAGACAACAAGAAAGAAAGCAAAGTAACAGATAGGTATCGCAGCATAGTAACAGCAGCAAATAGATGGTTTGCCTGTGGCATTAACCTACTATTTCCTAAAGTCGACAATTTGAGAAAATACGTCTGGAGTTTTTCGCTTTTTAACAAGAAACAAATTAAAATTACGAAATTTTATATCTTTGCCTTGATAAGAAACCGAACAACCTATTGACATTTGCGGCGTTTTGTCTAATACCCATGTTTTTTTTTTGTTATGACATTGAAAACCTCTTGATTGGCCCCACTGTGTAATTTGCTTTACTGCGCGATCAAATAAGACGAGTGATCCGATCACACGCACCTTGCCAAATACGATATCTGGCTCTTTCAAAAACACTAAAGACGGCGGTGTTCGTGACGATGTGATTTTTATGCAAAGAAATCACTTGCACTTGGTAAAGTGGGTAGTACATGCAAAAGTGGCTGGTAACAAGGCATGGAAAAAAGTGGTTTCTGTTTCAAATCAGATGAAAATCGTTAAAGTTACAATCGGTAATTGCTCTTGTTTTTTGTGAGAGATCTGTTGTTGTTGTTGTTTTTTGTGTTGCTTATTGTTATTTGGTTTGAAATGTAAGAAAATCTCCTTTGTCGGGGTTCCTCCTCTTCCATTGCGTGTTAAGGAAACAAATTTGTGAGGAATGTATTGTAGATGTCTCGAATTTAGACATGAGTCTCGGTCGCTTTTCATTTGTATTATTTTATGTACAAAGCATTTGCACAGCAATAAAATTCTGTTATTTTGTCATCGGTATCATGTGCATTCGCAGACCCACTCTCGTCTGTCTAGTCAACATAAAAACTGGATGTGTAACCATGTGGTCTGCCAATAAAGATGTGTATGTTAGATAAATATATATCAGTCCGAACACATATAAATGAGAGTCTATAGACAAGAATGGTCTAGCCGATTTGTTTTGTATCCTATGGAATAAAGATAGGTTTCCAAGTCAGACATATGCAACTCTGTGTTAAAAGATATCATGAAGCTTTCGTCTGCGTACTGTGAACTTCATCAACAGACAGACCTCATGTTACCTCGATATCATTATATATCAAGTACATCGTCTATAAACATAGTCATTGAGTCGTTAAAAGTCGATTGACATTCCGTACAGGTGTGCCGGTACAGATGAATAACGTATCTAACAATCAATAAATCAATTAACCTGGCATTATTATGCTTGAAAAATGGTCAAGAAAGTAAAGCACTTTTATCAAAACAGATTAGGTTAGTGAATATTTTATCGCATTTTGTGGTTTTGTATCGTGGGGATATCAATTATTAAATCTACCTACCATAAAAGACATTGCAGCGCCAAAATACATCCATTAATGACAGGCTTTGGGAATATGTCTTGAGCTACCCGTGACACCAACAGTTCAATCAGTCTCAGTCTGTTTATTTGTAAAACCATAGACAATCAATGGAGCATTTAAAGTTAAAGTTATTTGTCTGTAGCTGTATTGTACGTTTAGACCATCCCAAACGTCCAAATACAGAAATAATACGAGGGGTGATCGGGAAGTTCGCTATAAAATAACAAATACCCTATGTACCTTGAGATAATATAAATTTATGAATTTTGTTCTATTTTGCACATGTTGTATAAATAATATGAAAATACATTAAACAGTAAAAACGTTACAGCTAATAACATAACAACAGTGAGGTGAACCGGGAGCACGCCAGCGTTATACAACGTTATACGTCATGATAACCTCTGACATTTGTTCACACTTTTTCAACATAATCACCATAGATCTGAATGCATTTTCTATGTCTCTGTAAACATTTAGTGCAGGTATCACTGAACTAGTCACTTTTGTATGACGAAACAACAGTTTGTGTGTACGTACGAAGCTCGTTCGCCTTCTCAAAGCGCAAACCTCGTACAGCAGCTTTTATCTCTGGGAAAACTCTGAATTCCATGGAGGCTTGATCTGGACTGTAGGGTGGATGCTGGAGATTTTCGAAACCATGTAAGCTGATTTCAAGGATGGTTGAGTTAGCCCTATGTCCATCGGCATTATCTTGGTAAAATATTATGCGTTCTGGATCAAGATCGGGGCGTTTTTTCTTCATTGCCTGCATTAAGTCACGCCTGAGAACCTGAAGGGAAAACAATGTGTCAAACTTACACCAAGTAAACTACATCTTTATCATTTCCATTATTTTGTTTGTTATTAATAGTTATAGTTTAAGCACCTAAATAATAGTTAACTAATGTTTATACAATATTAAACTGTCTACCTTTGAATGATAACTAGCGGTCACTGTCTGGCCATGGGGTACTTGATGCTGTAGGATCATGCTCTGCCATGAATAACATGGACGTGTGTTTCCCACCACTCTTCTGTACCCTAGATTTCAATGGGGGAGGAGTCTCGGGTATTTTCCATACACACGACTCCGGGTCGAAGTGCCATAACCAAGTCTTTTCAGTTGTAATTATGCGATCAAGGAATTCTTCACCTTCGCGCTCGTACCGGCGGACGAACTCATTCGAGCAGCGAACCCTTGTTTCCAAGTCATGATCGTAAAAAGTCTCGGCATCCATCGCGCGCACACTTTGGACATTCCTAGCTCTTTTTTTTTTCAAATTGTCGTGTACTGTAGATGTAGAAACATCCAGTTCAGAAGCTAAACATCTCAGGGCATGTCATCTGACACTGTATACCATATCTTTCACATTTTCTAAATTACAGTCAACTCTCGTTATATCAAATTTCAAGGGACCGTAGAAAATAGTTTGAGATATCCGAAGTTTGAGTTATCCGAATTTAAGGATAGTTTGTGTAAATCTTAAAAATCTTACCTGCTACACGATGACTGGTAATGACTGAAATTCCTTGTTATATCTGCCACTGTAAACTAAGTTTCTGCAAGTTTGTGTCGTTTTGCATGTTTAAAGTGTTTTTAGTTTTTTTACAATGTAATTTAATATTCTTCTTTTTATTGTAGGTTGTTGCGTCGTCGTAAGTGCATGGCCTAACTTTGTATACCTAAAGCTGATACCTGCAAGTTCTCAAACACTTTTACAACAACAAGTACAAACTGAGCGTTAATAGATTAACGAAATTGTTGTTCATTAAATCAGCTAATTAAATAATAATCGATTAACCTCTTCTCTAAATTACGTGAAATCCTGATTGCCGATAATTGGCGATAAAACTCGCGCCCAAATCTTCGCGAGTTTCACGGTAGGTGTGAAAATCACTATTGTTGCCGTTTTGCATCTTATAGCAATTTGAAGTTTGAGATAGATCAACTGATTTCAACAGTTTTATACGTGTGGGGACAAAGAACTTAGTTTGATATATCCGATAATTTGACATATCCGAATTTGAATTAAGCTGAGTCGAACTATATAGAAACTATAGGGGAAAAAACGGGACCGTAAAAACAGTTTGACATAACCGGAAATTTGAGATAACCGATTTTGAGATAACGAGAGTTGACTGTAGTGCATTTCATTTTAGACGGGCGACCACATCGATGATCGTCCTCTATAGAGCATCTTCCTTCTCGAATTCGTCGGTGCCACTTAAAGATAAGTGCGCTGCTGCATTTTAAACGTTTCAGTTGGTGTCTTATCTAGTCCGACACAAAATTTAATGGCTGGCCTTAACTCGACGTCGCCCGTCAATGTCATGATTGTGAAATTTTGGTAAGTCACAACGCTATAAACAAATGCGTGTAATATTCAAACGGAAGCAACGATAATCGTCAACATTTCTTGATATGACGTCATAATCGTCATACGGCAGCATACGGTATCGCCGAGTTATACGTTAAAGGAATTGCCCTCAAACTAGAATTTAATAAAAAAAAAGAGAAGATGTCTGATTTTTACGTGCTCCAGGTTCGCAGATGCGCGTTGCTATAGACACCGATTATTTAGCGAATACTATAAAATTAATTTGTTTTGCTAATGGATGTTTGTAAGAAAATGTTAATCAATGTTTATTTTAGGTTTCATAGCAATGTGACAAATAATAATGAAGCTATACTAAAAGTCTACGAACCTCCCGACCACCCCTCGTAAATAGCCCCTAATTAAGTAAACTGAATTGCCCCTAACTGAATAAACTGATTGTCTGTTTAAGAAGAAATACCATCGCTATTCAGGTTTGTTTCCTAGTTCAAAAGACATTGAAATTTTATACCTCAGACAAGCTTTTGCCAGACATCTCTTATTAGTTTCTTATCTAAAACATAATACTAATATATATGTAATTACAAATAAAAGGTAAGGGAGTACGATATTTGTATAAAACGTATACATTAAGTCAAAAGCAAAATTTAAAATAGTGCTCATAAAATGGTGTAGAGGTGAGAGAATATATGCCTAACATTATTGTTTGTTTGTTGCAGTTTGTTGTTGTTGTTATTGTTGTTGTTTTCTGTTTGTTTTGTTTTCTCTTTTTTCTGACTGGTGGTATATGTTAAGTCAGCAACAATGCTTATGTAGACATTCAATATATTATCTGATAATTATTAGATTACGAGGTCCTGTAAATATTACAAGATACATGTATCTTAAAATTCAAAAACGCACAACACAAATATGTTCTCATACCAGTAAAATACACGTTTTAGAAAAACGACATTGTATAAAATAAAGCAAACCCAATCATTACCGTCTTGGAATGGTCAGTCGGCATCAAGGCCGACGGGGATACTGAACCGGTGTACAGACCTCTAACACATTACCGTCTTGGAATGGTCAGTCGGCATCAAGGCCGACGGGGATACTGAACCGGTGTACAGACCTCTAACATTGCACTTCTTCCTTGTTGTTTTTTCTTCAAATATAAAGAAGTGGAAACACAACAAATCATTTTTATATAGCTTTTTTGCACGAAAATGACAGCATTTTTATTTATATACAATAGCCATGGGAAAACTTCAATTAAATCATTTGTTCTATTTCATTTGCGATTTAAATTCTAGTTTCGGGGGGAAAAATATGTATCAAAAGACGGATCAACGTCAAAGCCAAGTATATAATCTTGATATGTTGATTTAACAAAATGGTTCATACATTGTTAAATGTTTAGTACTCTATGAGTTGAATGTTGCATCTTATTAGAAAAAGGTTGAAAATGGCTGTTGAGATTACATGACCTACCGTTCCCAAGACAGAAATATCTTATCAAATCTCTGTGGCTAATCATTAGTGACCTTGTGATTCCGATATACAATACACACGAGAATTGTGAATGCAAAGATTATTTAAACACTCAATGTTGTTTAACCGTACTCCTGTGGGAATACATTTTAAGAATGTAAGCCATTATTTTGTACAGTGTAAATGGAATATGGTCTACTTGGGAAATATGTGACATTTTATGTAGACTGTAAATGTCCCTCAAAATTATATTTTACTTTACATAAAATCTCATTTCAACTCTAAAATATTCTATAACAATAAAATGAAAATCTTTGTTTTTTAACTGAAATTGATGTTTTTGTGGGCAGGTTTCATTGTGTTGTTGCTGCTGCTGTTTTTCATTTGTTTTGTTTTTTTATTGTTTTAAGTGCAGTTGCCATACAATATATCTTCACTACAGATTTTGCTTATCAATAATAGAGCATCATTTCTCAGTCATGTACACCACTTTTAACTTAGTGTTCAGGAAAGATTCTAAAGTGAACAAAATATTCATATTCATATGTTCTTTTATGATTCATAAGCAAGTTTCATTGAAACGTTAGATCATAACACAATCATCAGCTTGATCCATTATTTTCTGTTTATTTCATTGAAGGGTTCATGTACATTTATCTGAAAAATGACATTATACATATAAGGTTATGGAATTACACATAATGTTTTAATGGCAAATGTTTCAACATTTACTGTATGTTTGTATTATTAACATTTTGACCACAACTAATGTACCATCATATTTACAATGTTTTGTATGTCTTTTTTAGCCACAATCATTCTTTTGACACCTTTCGTAAATAAGCATTTCCCATGATCAAGTCGACTTTCTTAAATATAGGACATGCAGAATGGGCTAGAATTTATTGACTAAGTATTCAATTCAATAAAAGGGCAGGAATGTTCGTTATAAGTGTTTCTACACGATATAAATGATAGTTATGTTTATTACACACTGTGCTTGGTAATAACAACAATTTGTGAAGAACTCTGGGTAAATGAAGTTGTTCCTTAGGCAACATTGATAAATCTCGCGCAATCATGTAAGAAAATGTTAATCAAACAGCCGAAAATATGTTTGAACCTCCGACAATTATATATTGAACGCTAAGCCTTTTGTACTTCTTGTAGCCTTATTACAATGTTGAAGGTGAATAACAAGATATCAAAGCTATGCGAATACTGTTTCTTGTTCAACTTATATGGTATTAAATATAAAGGTGCAAAAAAGTGATGTAAACAGACTTGTGTCCTTGCAGAAAAAAAAATAGCGTTTTTTGTCGTTAACCAGATACCATTATTCATGATGCTTTATGAACTATAACCTGCAACTCTAGAATATACATACATTTATGTTAGACAGTTATGTTACTTGGCAACTCCAGAATATACATGAATTAATGTTAGACACGTTATGTAACTTGGCATCTCTAGAATAAACATTAATTAATACTAGAAACGTAATGTTTCTGGGCAACTTCAGAATATACATTAATTAATGTTAGACACCTTATGTTACTTGGCAATCCCAGAATATACATTAAATAATGCTCGACACGTTATGTTACTTGGCAATTCCAGAATATACATTAATTATTCCCAGACAGATTATGTTTCTTGGCAACTCCAGAATATATATTAATTAATGTTAGACACGTTATTTTACTAGTGTAATTAGAGAGTGTTTCAATTACATGTGTGACTGGATGTTTGTATGATTAAATATAAACTGGGATAAAAACAACAACACAGAGGTCAATTATTATGTGAAATTGTGATAAACTACTTTCAAACCGGCATTAGCTCTAAAAGTATTTGTTACATATTTTTAAGAAAGGTTTTTATGACAGTTCGAACCAGCGACAGCTTAGTATAAGAGTCGCGTATATTAGCCCTCCGCCACAAAGGCCAATTCAATTTGGTCACTTTTCAAGCATTGTTTCTTTGACTAAACTCCTCGTCGAACGACCTACCCATGTCTTTAGAGTGTTGTTCTTCCTTAGAAGTCTTTCTGAAAAAGAAAACACCCACACACTCACATCACAACAGCATATATGTAATGTATATTGTAGTTGATCCCACTGTTTTGTCTCTATCACATCAGTCATATACAAATACACATGTACTTGTTTTAATCATTAACTACAAATAAGTTAATATTTTTTAATTTTACTCTAACATCTCATTCGTGTTTATATGTATTTTCCTTTTATTATGTTTAAGTCAATTCTAATAGTTTGTAAAGTGCTAAGCATATTTTATAGCTATTGCGCTATATTTTTATGTTGTTTTGTATTGTATCGTAACACAATAAAATTTTGACTATATATGTTAAACTAGCTGTCCAAAGAAGCCACCTTTTAACTATTCCTGTTACTGTGTAAACGTTTGGTCTCGTGATTTGAGTCTGACTGGAGTTAGACGTGTAGATCCTTTCTAAGAGCGTCGGCTTGCGGATCAGGAGGTCGTGGGTTCAAACCCCGGCGGGGTCAAACCAAAGATTTTAAAGTTGGTAGTAGTGGCTTCCCTCCTAACGCTCGGGGCTAAGGGCATTACGCCTGACTCGTTGGTGTCAGTGTAATGGACCGTCCGGGTTCAGTCCCTGGGCACCTCATAAGTGCCCCTGTGCTATAACGATAGAAATGTCGCTGCACAGTATCGGGCATTATGCCAAGTAATCCCATCCCATCCCTATCTATGATTAAGGATGGCTACTGCTGCATAATCTCAACAGACTCTTTCAGTTTGCTCTTGTTAAGACTGTTAAGACTTTAACTTCGTTCAGATTTGATAGATTAATCCACAATGCGGCATATATGAAGTTTAAAACAAGATCATTTGTACAATTATCTGTGTTGACAAATATTTTGACCTTAATTTGTTTAAGCAACAGTGTGTCATTGTTATGGTTTTAAAATTTCAGTACAATATTATTTTATTTGGTATTTTAATGTTCAGTGCCATTCTTAAGAGATAACAGAACACTAATGACAACGAGGCATAGATAACAGATAACTTTTGATAACAGATTATATACAATAAGTGAGATCGCTGCAATGTATATCTGTGGGACGCCGCTTCCAGGAGTGGTATAGATCGCTTTACTTCCGGCTTGCATCACATCCGGTTCTATTGAAGATAAATGGCCACTTATCTCAACCAATACTCACTAGATTTAATGACAGCATAAAAAGTACATTTAACTATTTTAATTAATATAAAATTGCTGGTAATTAAAGTATAAGTTAATTAATGACCTTGATTGTAGTCTTTCAAAAGAATGGATGATTTGTTTAAGGCGCATGCTGTACTGATTTATGCTAGACTGACTGCTGGTTTAGAATGTGCAATCTGAAAAAAAAGTGATCGGGTCTGCAATGTATATATGTCATATTATAATAATTCAATTTTACTTTTCTTTTCCACACTCTGCATTCGGATGTTATTACCTTGGGTAATTTTAGTATGAAATCGTGTCCGAAATGTACATAAAGGGCGGATAATACTCTAGTCGGTCTCTCCCATATATCCATCTTCACAAAAGTCACATGTCGCATCACCACACTTACGTCAAAAAATAATCAAAGAAGCCATTAATAATTACGCGAGTATGCCATCTCTAAACTGGAACACGGGGCTGGAACTATCTCGGAAGTACGACAGTCGTCTCGTGTCACGTGATACCCGATGATCATGTAATCAGTAACCAGCCTGCTGATGATATAAGCAATGTGATATCACCGAAATTTCCAGGTAAATAAACAAATGCCATAAGTACAAGCACTCGTTATTACTATATTAATCCAGAGCAGAGAAACCTCTTTAGTTGAAACCCATCTGAATTAAGTAACAACATGATATTAAAAAGCCCAACCTCCATTAAACCATTCATTCTACCGTCAACTTTAAACCAACTGCATTAAATTTCTATACCACGTAATTGTATGCTCTTTTAAAAGACTGAATTATGTTTAGTGCTAAGGATAACATAGTAAACTGTTTTATTTAAATATCTGCCTATGTTGTTTTAACAGTCATCTGAATTCTCTTGAGATTCGTTTGCTCAAGGGACTTCATCACTTAAATACCCCTACTTAGAATCGACTTAGAAAACACATCGAGAAAGTGCAAAAAGGATATATGGTTTTAAATAAGGTTTCGTTTACTTGTTATGTTCTGTTCATGTTTTAAATAGTCATTTTGATTTCTCATGATTGTCGTTTCGTTATGGCAAGAGACTTCATCACTTGACTACTGTCTCGGTGTGTATTGACTCGTATGTTATTATACGTATCATGTTAGGCAAAGTACAGAAGAAATGAACTAGATAGAATTACTTAGTTTTAATATAATTTGCAACAATGTATTTAGGCTTTTTTAGGCTTTTCCTCAAGTATTTCATCGTTCGTGTCTATCTTTGTTTCTGTTTTTCCGGTCCTTTTTTACACAATTATTAGAATCGCCAAGAATAACATAACTTGACAGTATTCAGTGCTCAAATAAAACAAACCTGTGTATAATAAAGCCATTATCGTGTAGCAGATATAGTTTTGTAAGGTATTAAATTACCAGCTATTGTAATATTGATATTGTTTCAGAATACTTTGTTTGATATTAACGTCTATGTACATTTTGTGTTTTTGTGTTTTAATGTTTCAATATGCACCGCGTATAAGGCTGGGCTATATTGTATCACGTTCTGTACTGTAGGTATTATTTTGTTTGTGTCGAAAGAATTTCTATCTGTAATTGAATAAACTTTTAAACTTTCAAAATTTTTATGAATTTACCTCATGCTTTTACAACTTCATCATAAAAACTATAAGAATGACGATAAGCAGATTACCAAAACCTAGGCAAGTAGAGCAAATTTCTGAAAACTCATGTTTTATTTAAAAATGTATTTTTGTATCTTTAACACTTTTTTATTGTATGCATTTTAATCCTTTACTCCGTACCAATGCAAAAAAGTTTAGATTTTCTTTGCGTTGGTAAATTTATGTATATAAATTTAAGTAAAAAATATAAACTTGATGTTAAATCTATGAATGGAAAATAAGTTATCAAATGTGTTTATTAATTGGACAGGCCATATTGCAGTTAACCTTAAACACTTGACAAAGTAGAGGAAAGCGATTGCTCTCTGCATCATAGCTGCAGTTGATGTACTTGTTAACATGGGGTTGCTCTCTGCATCATAGCTGCAATTGATGTACTTGTTAACATGGGATTGCTCTCTGCATCATAGCTGCAATTGATGTATTTGTTTACATGGGATTGCTCTCTGCATCATAGCTGCAATTGATGTACTTGTTTACATGGGGTAGAGGAAAGCGATTGCTCTCTGCATTGTAGCTGCAATTGATGTACTTGTTTACATGGAGTTCTTATTCGTTTTGCTAAACTTCGGCTTTGTCCGTTGCTATCGGCTCAACGCTTTCTCAGTTATAATGTTAAGACAAACGTTGACGTATTTAATTAAGGATTTTCTTGTCTTCCTAAATAACTAAAGTTGTGGTTTGTCGCGTTTCAAGATGTATTCATTATATAAAATTAAGCTTGTTGTGACATTTAAAGTTTCTATTTCAAAATCAGCTTTTTAGATTGTACGTACGTTTTAATTGTTCTAGCATGTTGTATACCGATGGTGGTTAGCACTACATAAATTTTGTGAGCGTAAGAGGTTCTATTTAAAACAAAACAGTCCAAACTATGACTTATTATAAGACATGGATAAAGGCGTCATGTGGAAAAAAAGTGACGACATTTGGAACAAAGATAACAACGCGAAGAAAATCACCAAAAAGGACACAATAATAGTATTTGACCTTTTCATCGTGATCACTTGACTGTTCATTGAATTAATTTAGTAATTCTCAAAGAACACATTTCAAATGTCAAACAATTCAAGACAATATATATGGATATTTGTAAAATTTTCTAACATTCCATTAAAACGGAATTCTACCCGCATCCAACTGCATGAGTATAAAACCAGGAAAACTAATAAACATGTTACTATATTTATCCGCTCTCGATCGCCTTTGTAACCAATTCAGCTACGAAATCAATTTTGAAAATGCGCGTCACATCTCCAGGTTCGCTGTCTATATCAACAATGGGTCTTTCAATTACATAACCATCCGGGCGATTTTTAACCAACTCTTACGCTTGCGTGTTTTGCTTTGACACAAGTACAAATTGTACAGTTTTAGAATCTTTGCATGTACTCTTGCTTCCAGAATCTTGGAACACTATATGAGACGTTGGCGCTCTCGGGTTTTCCGTCAAGACATCAGGCTGCCACAATTGTTCACCTCATACACTTTTGTTGTTGTCTTTTTCCCATAGGAACGGACATTGGGGTGTTTCCGGCCCTATGATAATGATTTTCCTAGTAGTTTCTTCTTAAATGTAACATGGCTCTAAGTTAGTAAACATAGCTTTAGACACTTAAAAGGTTTTCCACGTTATCGCTTCTATTGCACAACAAATACCGTTACATGAAGTCCGCGTTTTTTCAATCCCATACTTACATTTATACATGTAATATGTTTCAATCTTCACACTTTGACAATACCTTGATAAGGCAGTCAGTGGGGTGTTACTTTGCACATTGTTTTGTCACGTAGAATTTACTCTTTTTGTTGCATTTGACTTTTTGAAATGTTTTGCTACTCTAAAATTGCTATTTTGTTTAAGTCATTGGGTGTGACTTCTATAAGGGTTTTGCTACATTATTATTTATTTTTGTTAAATTCATTACAATTACAATTGCTACCCTGTCAATATCATTTATGACTAATTTTGCTCTTGACACTTTGACTTGATAGATACGGTTGTACATTTGTAACTATGCATCACTTTTTATTGTTTTATTATCGTTATAATAAACTCACTGTTTTGTATATATTTTTATAACATTGTTTGGGTATTTTTTCATCGTAAATAATTATTGCACATTTGATTGAGTTACTTTTTGTCTAAATATGAATCCAAATTTAACATTAGCATAAACATGTTTGCGCTCCCATTGTCACCTCGATAGGACTGTATTGTTTGCCCACCTGCAAGTCTTGAAAACATTGTACATTACATTTTTTCTTTGTTGTATCATACTGTGAACACATCAATTAAATTTAATAATCAGGCACAAAGAACTGCAAGATAATTCTTCCTTACCTTTTTCTCTCGATCTGAATGAACTTCTGAACCAAAGATAAGAAACTGTACTTAATAATTCAGTAATAAAGTTATTTATATTAGGCATTAATATTTTCTCTCGACAGGACATGTTTCAAACTGTTCTTCTATCTCTATATAAGCACAGTGGTTGACGACCGTAAGAATCCGCTATTTTTTCCGTGGTTTACTTACACGACTTATCTAAGCACAGTGCGACGACTGTAATATTTCGCTAACTTTATTCGGTGGTTAACTAGGACCATATACTGAGCTGACGACTGTACTTTCTTGCAAATCATATTAATTAGACCTGTCTCAGAGCCTTTCTTTGCTTTCAATCTGACAAAAGGGTTTTTCATTGTTGTTAAAGGAAAATCATCTTACCTCCCCACCACTCACATTGTCTTCATACGGTTTTATTGATTGCATTTGCTTTTTGTGTTTTCTATTATGTTTTAACTGCCCATTTATAATCTATCATTTATTCAACTGAGTTTTTGTCTAACATCAGGTCTTGAAAACATTGTACATAGCAAAGCAATATGTTTTCTTTTCTTTTATACTGCGGTTATTTAGTTAAATTTAATAATCTGGCACAAAGATTTACGAGGCATTTCTAAACATCTATTATTATCGACCGTAATGTACTTTGAAGCCTAGGGATACACAAATATAAAGATGTTTGATAATCAAAATATTAAAATAAACTACAAAACCAGGACTCGATGACACCGTCGGGGGAACATTGAATTGCCTTACAAGAGACCCCGATTTCAGATTTATACACAGGACGAACATGTTTATTTTCCTTTTATTGCATGTTTTATTACGATTTCACTGTTGTGGCTCTGTGGTAATGTAACCAATCTTTAGTTGTCTGACCACTGTGCAGTGGATTCTTTCTGTGGACAGTTACCTGTGATATCGTATACTAAAGACAAAATATAAGTCAAACGAAATGCAAATGTCATATTTATTTATATACATATATGTAAATGTTCATATTACTTGTGTTTGAATTTAGCCAATTAAGTCTGAGAATGTTAAAATGTTAACGTAAGGATTTTTATCATGATTTCTTTTGAAACTTTTATATAAGGCTTAAATTGAAATCTGTTCTGTTAAAGACTCTTCAAAACTACGAACCCTTCAATGAACCCATAATTGTCGCTGAAATATTACCAGTAGCAGGTTCTAACGATTTTTACAAGTTCTTAAATCTATGAGAAATACCAAGTGTGAGGCACGTATATCCGGCGATATCTAAGTCATTGGAAAGATATCTTGTTCTCAACCTCTGTTAAGCAGATATTCCCTAAAGGGGATTTATGTTTTCTGAATTATGTAATTTTAATGCCCATGTAAACTAAACTAAACGTGTGTAGTTATCTGCATTGCTTATGCAACCAATATGAGTTTGTATGTGTTTTCTCTAGCCAAAGTACACGAAATTAGAATGCTATGGCATATAATACGTATAACTGCTTTGCATTTTTCTACGATGATCCTAACTTGCAGTAAAAGTGTATACAGGTGATCCTCTGCAGACAGAAAGATCTTACAGAACACGCGTTTTTGACGTTAACTCGCATTTGTTCACTGTTATGCAGGACTTTACATAAAACGCTTTACAAAAATATGGATTTATTGCTGGATACAATATAAAATTTTAGTTTGATACATTCTTGACACCAGCTTTTGAGACAAGCAGTTCTGCAGTAACTTCCAGAACTGTAATAAAGTTGTAACCAAGTTATTGGAAAAATGTTTCCTCAGTGTAACAAGAATTGAAAAAAGAGATTTGTTATAAACTTAAATTTTGCGTAAATTATTTATTTTAATTAAAAGATCGCACAATGACAATACATATCTATACATACTTAATCAACAAAGTTCACTTTTATCAATTTTATTTTTAAACAGACCCATTGTTTCGCATTTTATTAGTCCTCACTAGCCACGTATTGTAGCCGAGATAATAAATACAAATATGAAGGTATTCAATAAATAATTGTGTTCATATATATATTTACGTATTTATAAATTTATTTTAAGTTAAGTCATATTAGGATATAACTGTGCACTTATATCAGTGCGGAGATTTTAGAATCAAACTATGTTATGTCTCGCAATTGTGTAAAAAATGCGGTCTTTTACTATGCATTGGTAAATACGCAATCTTTTCATTTAAGAAATGTGTTTCTGATCAAATGGAAATCCTAATAAGTCTTAGAAATCGAACAATGACCGATGCACAATGCAGTTGCCGATAGTTAAGTCTACAAGTGTAGGAAATTACGCATGTCCGACACATCGTTCGCCCAAATCTGTCAGTTTTGCGCTTGGATAGACACGTGACTGAATGCACAACAAATACTATCATGGATAATACAGCACAATACACGCAACATCAACTACCATTGCTTGAATTTAACCGAAATTATAAAAGAACAAGTAAAGTTTGATCTTTTACCCAACTACAATCTTTCACTTTCGAATGAAAATTATAAAAAAAATCCCCAAAAGTGCTTGTTAATGGCCGTAAATAATTCTGGTTGGGTGGCTCACTCGATTTTATATGGAGGCTACAATTTATACTGGTGCTACTACCACAACTACAACTTCTTTTACGACTACTGTTACTAAAATACATCTACTAAGCTGCAACTACTATTATTGGACTTTGGTTCTTCAATTCCATCTACACATGAACAGAATGCTACAACCATTTATTCGTCTCTGGTCATGTTTGATAATGATTCAGAAAGTCAATTTTATTTTTAGTGAACCCTTTTTGTTTAGTTTTTCAAATCGAAGTAATACCATTTTCTTTTCTAAACGCTATGTAGACATTATTTTCCAATGTCGTAACAACTATCGTCATGACTTATAGAAAAATATCAGCGCTTGGACTTTTTGTATTTAAATAGATCGTTTTTCTTTTCATTGCTTGCATTTGAGAAACTCGTCAGGAAGTGCGAGGTTAGAGGTCTGTAAAACCGGTTTAAGCACCCATATTGTCGGTCCATATTGCCGACTGACCGTTCCAAGGTGGTAACTGTCGGGTTTGCTCTTTTCATTAAATGACTCATCACATATTTGTTTTTACTTTTCGCTTGGCTTGCATGTGAAATACCTTTGTTCTGTGCCTTTTCGGAGTTTGGTATATGTTGCAATGCTCATAGGACTTTGTCATATATTCTTATTCATGATCACAACAATGTTACTTGTGCAGTGTGGCGGTCGTAAAAAATCTCCCCGTGCATGTAATCTATGTTGTCATTTAATTAATCCTATAAGGATTGTTACGTGTATTTCCTTTGATGACCATTGGACTTTGGTTCTTCAATTCCATCTACACATGAACAGGATGCTACAACCATTTATTCGTCTATGGTCATGTTTGTTCATGATTCAGAAAGTAAAGTTTATTTTTAGTCAACCATTTTTGTTTAGTTTTTCAAATCGAAGTAAAACCATTTTCTTTTCTAAACACTATATAGACATTATTTTCGAATGGCGTAACAATTTTCGTCATGACTTATCGAAAATATCAGCGCTTGGACATTTTGTATTCAAATAGATCGTTTTTCTTTTCATTGCTTGCATTTGAGAAATTCGTCAGGAAGTGCGAGGTTAGAGCTCTGTAAAACCATAAGCACCCCAGTCGGTCCATATTGCCGACTGACCGTTCCAAGGCGGTAACTGTCGGGTTTGCTCTTTTCGTTAAATGACTCATCACATATTTGTTCTTACTTTTCGCTTGGTTTGCCTGTGAAATACCTTTGTTCTGTGCCTTTTCGGAGATTGGTATATGTTGCAATGCTCATAGGACTTTGTCATATATTCTTATTCTATTACTACTACTACTATCACTACTACTATTTCTACTACTTCCATTATTACTGTTGCAAAAACTGGATGACAGAGAATCGAGCATTGCACGCAAACAAACAGAAATGCCATGTAACAAACAATACGAATTACTGTAATTATATCTTTCTTTATCGCAATTTCCGATTTAGTAGTGAGGACTTTGAAATCGCAAACATGTGATTTTTAAGATAACACAAACATTGAATAAATGTGTATTGAACTACTTTAGTTTGTACAAACATGTACATCTATGCGAAATAAAGTTTCTTACAATTCTGGAATTATTGTTATCTCGTTTCATTGTGTAACCAGTTTAACAAAAACCTTGTTATAATTTTAACTCAATTCCGGGACTAATTATAAAACTGGTTATTTCACATGTAGGGCCCTTGAGTAAAATCATTTTAATCTTTAAAAAATAATAACTTACAGAATGTATTTTTAATTAATTTTATTTGAAATTGTGTACCCATAAATAACTGTGCAAAAGTAATGCAGGTGGCTAACAAAACAACTAAGGCAAGTTATTTTCAACCGAATTTATTTAAATATTAACATTGTGAGTCTTATCAACTTTTGTAATACCATATGCAAATTTCAATATCAAGTATCGTGCACAAGTCATCTTATCAAACTCTGGTTAGATATATTAAGATAACAGGGAAAGAATTGAGTTACAGCATCGAAGGGCGTCTATCATATATAAAAACTACACATAGCTTGTCTGATGCACCACAATGACACGCATCATAGGGGAATACAAAATTAAACTTGAATGATTACTTTGAACATGATTTCTCTCCTAACAATCAGCCTTCTCATGTAAAAAAATTGTGTGGTAAATGTTACGACAGATTAACGTATACAAATAAAATGAAACTCGTGCATCTAGGCTAACAAGTGTGAAATGCATCTATCAAATTATGTAGTTGGAAGTTTTCAAATCGGTACATAATATACGTGGCGCTAAGATCTATTACGAAATGTCTTGTCTCAGTGTTTATGCCAATTAAACATTGAACTGGTATGTTGATACATTTGTAGAAGTGTTAAATTATAATAGTTGCTGTTATTATCATAAGAACTTATTATATTTTCCCATTAAGAATAATTGTCACTTGCTTTCCATGTCATAATGTTGATAATCGTCAGAATTAGCTGTGAGGGTATTGTACGTGTTAAAACGTATAGCCATTGGTTGGGGAACAGTCTGATTTAAGTAGTTAGATGGTCCCTTTAATATGCTTACGACTTACATTTAAAAGGAAAGGACACTACCTGTACATGGTTTGTCAATTATATAAAATGCAAAATAAAACAAACAAACGTGAAATTGTAATGAATTTATAAAGATACTATAGCTAACCGACAGTAAGTTAATAAAGACGACATTATTAAGCATTTAGCTGGATTTTGGCAATTTTAATCTTAAATTTATTTTAAAAAGGAATTTACAACCAACAAAACATTTGATTTTTGTACTGATAGTTTCATCACAGAACACTTTATGTTTTATTAGAATATAATATATTTTTCTTTTTTATCCACACATCGATTCCACTTTTCAATAACGTTAAACTTCGTTTTAACACCCTTGTTTTGTCATTAGCCTTTGAGCATTAATGAATCAGTTATCAGACAAAATAGCCAGAATTAAAATCAGACAATCTGAGGACACGCGGAACCATGTAGTCGTGATGACCTGTCCAGTTATCTTATAAAAGGCGTTATTCTTCATATGCATTTGTCTGTCTAATAAAGCAACACGTTCGCAAAGATACTTACTAAATACTATACAAATATTATTCCTTAAGAATCTAATAGCCTAGCAGATTAGGTTTTTTTTTCTCAGCATACATGATGGGTCTATGCAAACAAAATTTACGTGATTATTAAACAGTATTTTTTCCCGACATATCCAGTGAAAAGGGTCAAATTAAAAGTATGTTCACTCACTGCAGTACAAATAGAGACAAGAAAACACCAAAATTTGCCAAAAACATAATCGTGAGAAGCTATCAATATGATGTCAGTATATTCGGAAAACCAAATATGGCGGATTTGTCCATTATTTATGATGAAAATGGGACCAGTATTTACTTTAATTGTTCCCAACAAATCGTATATTATAGCCTTAATTCAGTCGGTTAAACTATTTATCACAAACGACAGTAGGCACAAGTGTACAATTCAACTGTGATTTATATATATTAACACTTAAATTGTTACTCGTGCTTTGTTTGAATATTAAGAATGTGTTTATATTAAGAATAGGTTTCTTTGTTTAATTGATTTATCGTGTATTTTAATACAGTTAGTAAATATCTATTTTTAAAACGTATAAAAAGAACTGTAAAGCAAATCAGAATTATTTACAGAAATTTATAAACTAATATGGGCTACAATGAGACGAATTTTCTCTATAAATAGATTCCTTAGGAACACAAGATAACGAACTTATGTTCTTACATGTATTCATTTATGTAAGATCAAATCCCTTTAGAGAACATAAGCTTAGCAACTTTAACAACATATGTGTTACCATTTCCGTACGCTGTCATTCTTCACAGTTTTGTGAATCCAACTTCCGTACACGGAATGCTTTAATTTCATGCATATTAAAATAAGATCCCCAATTAGATAGAATGGTGAGTTTTTATGTTCACTTAGTTTAACCAGTATGGTTATTTTGTCCGTTTTTCGACTTCGTGAACGCCTAACATTTCTATATGGCAATTTTAAATCCTTAATGCTCCAGATTATTTTAGTCAGATATTTCTTCACTATATTTGGCGAATTTTAACATATCTAACGTAATAAACTATAGTGAATACTAAGCAGATTGCTTATTGTCTTGCTTATATGGCAGCAATAGCGTCATATGACAAAAGCCTAAGAGTTTTCTAACATGTTCATCAGTTAAACCCTAACCTACAGATGACTTTAGACAGCACTTTGAAATTCATTTACTGCTTGAGCAAACATTTATATAGTTAAGCTTGTTTGGCCATTATGTCTTCGTCTTTGGACATTTTTGCGCATACTGACATGTATTGGCTTATCCCTTTTCGATGAAATTATGTTATAGGATGCAATGAACACCTTGTTGTCTCTCAGGACATATATTCAAGAAAATGTGTTATTGTGTCAGATTGATATAAAGAAGATAACAATGAGTCACAAGCTGTTGCACTTTAAATACTACATTCAAAGGAACTTTGGTTTAAAATTGTTAAACGAGCTGTTAAACGAATACTATATAAGTCGAAACAAAACTAATTCAAATATTCTGGCTTTTCCATCGATTTTCGCTTGTTTTAGAATATATATTGACCTGAGAGTGGGGAGAGTATGTGTGTATATATTGTTTATTTACTGCTGTTTGATACTAGTAATAACAAACACAATAAACCTTGCTTTTAGTTGATGCTTCTGAAGAATCAAGCAAGTATATGCAATAACTAGATGTCATGGGATACTTGGGAAGATGGGTCGTTTGGACGCCTGCAAGACAATTACAGGAGTTAATAGGGTAGTGTATCCTGAATGGTTGAAAAGGTAAATAAGAAAAGGTCCTCTCAAAATTTCCACAGATATTTAAATCTAATCTACTTCTAGACAAAAGCAAACAAGGTAAATGGAAATGTGACAAAACACAGATACGAGACATAACACACAAAAAGAAAAACGATCAGTTACCGCCTAGGAACGGTCAGTCGGCAAAGGGACAGACTGGACTGCTTAAACCTGGTCTGTTCAGCGCTCCAACCTCGCACTTCCTGAAGGTTTTTTTCTATCAAACAAACAGTGTAAATAAAAATATAAAAGTAAAACAACTAACAGTTAGCATCTGCATCGGGAGTTAGAACAGATACATTGAACTTATATACATACAAAATATCTAGTAATAAAATAAACTATCAACATATGTACATTATGTACAGTAGATAAAAGCCTCGGCAACCTAAAAATTCCAAATGAAAGAGTAGTTTGAAATTCAACATGAAAGAGAATAATTTTGTCTTATAAAAAAAACGAGTACATTTGAATTCGGGGCTATTGGCTTGCACGGGTTTCACGAAAAAGAGGAAAAGGATTTTTTTCAGAAGGTAAATGTAATTTAAGATTTAAAAATAATGATTTTAAATGAATGACATTTTGTTTCGTCCAGGTTTTAATGAATACAGTTGAAAAAAAAACGACCAATCTACCTCACTTTTTTTTACAAAAGTATTTTCATATTAAAGATTGTATGTTTGCTATATTTTTCTTATGCACTTTGTTTTCATATCATAAAACAGTAAAATATATCATAACAGAAAGTGTAACATGGATTGCATACTCTATATCGGCATTAGGGTGATGTCTCAAAATTTAAAACGTTAACAATATGCTTTATAACGGCACCATGACTTTCATGTTTCTTTCCCGTTTCCTTTAGTAATGGCGTAATGCAAAGATGAAATTACATCGAAAGGAACATGAAGTAAGTGTCCAGTGTACTCCTTGATAAATAGAAAGGAATGGAAGGTGGTTAGATTCTGGTTTAGATGACATTTTAGTTGATTACTAGATTTCATTACAAATGGATTTTCTGTTCAAAAAAATCATCGTGGTTGACATCATACGGACTTCTTAAAAAGAACAATCTGAGTAAATGTATAGACGCATTTTATGGTTTGTTTTGTTGATAATACGTGACATTTAAACGGAATCGTTTAAAAGAAGTGTTATTTTTAATAGGATTAAAATTATGTATCTTGTTAAAGTTGGTTGGTGGATGTTAGGGGGGATGTATGTTTCGTCTGTTTTTATTATTATTTTAATATTTAGTTATTGTCTATTGGCGATATCCGGCTATTTATTAGTGGAGAAAAGCCAAAGACATATGTCACTCGGCAATGAGCGTCTCTTAACAAAGATTGAACGATCTAAGCCCCCATTGCTTACACCGGTCGCTACGCTGCAGTAACCACTGTCGTGTTAAAAGCCCGTGACCATGATAGAGATCACACTTGTGTACATAGATATCGGTATGACGGTATGGATGTAGCATACAATTAAAATGAAATCAAACTAATGTTCCTTTAAATGATTACACTCCTTAGTATTTATCCTTATAATAAAACTATAATTGTGTAATTAGGAAAACTTGATCAAAACAGGATAAACTCGATCAAATCTCGTTCTTCAAGCCTACGGGTTCAGTTTTTGGCGGCATAAGAAACTGTATACAAAGGCACTGATATCTAACATCAAAATTGATTTAATCCGCCAGACGGAATCGTCGTTGCAGTCTTTGCCAATAGTTTTGTTTGAGATCAGAGTTCCTTGATCAATGTTTTTACAATTTTTAAATTGGAAATGTTAATGAAAAGGAAGTTAGCATTCTCCTTCATCTAGGTTGGAGGTCATGACATAAATTTGCCATGATTTAACTTACAGGTAAGTGTCATACCTCTGAAGTGTACCTACTGTAGATTTATGTGTATATTCGATATACTAGTTTGCATGATTGCTGATTGAATTCCAACAGGTAGTTCGAATGAGTGCAACCGATATTATTCAAGCTTATCAGTTGTAAGTCATCATATCATCCTGTAGCTTACTGCTAGAAGTTTGAAGTAGCATTCTGTCTGCTCAATATAAAGCGAATACCTATAATACGACCCGACTGTTTTACTGATTGAAAACTAAAACTATTTGATAGGCACTATAAGTAAAGGTGGGATTACACTGGAAGGCAAGCCGTTTGTCAAAGCAAAGTTATGCTTGTAGTAATGGAACTCTTAAGAATAATAAGAATTGCAAGACAGCCCTGTCTATAATTAAAACGAAAACATGACATTCAAGCATACACTAAATCATACAAAAATCAAAGCGCCGCAGGCACTGTAGTGTTTAGTGCTTGAAAGTTTCGTTAAAATGGTTAGACAGTAGTGATTACAGTCATTACTTTAACAGCCCTTTTTTGGCTAAGTACATTTCAGGGGGACATACATTTTTTGGTTTTATTGTGACAAAGTCTTATGATTGAGCTGTTCATAACAACCAATACAGCCATACTGGCCTCTAGCGTGTTCACACGTTTCCTTTCTAAAAATTGTCATAGTGACTTAGTTGTTTTCCCCCTATGTGACCTATTTACAAACTCCTCTAATATTTCATGCAAACAAACATTTTTTTCTACGTTTAGTGCAGATTGGGCCATAAATATGGCCTCTGGTATGTTCACAATATATTGCTAAGATTTGACCTTGTGACCTACATTTTGACCCCATGTGACGAAGTTATGAACTCATCCAAGATCTTATTCAGGTAAACATTCTCGCCAAGTTTAGTCAAGATTGAGCCATAAATGTGGTCTTTAACCTATTCACAATGGGTTTTTTTTTCTAAAATCTGACCTGGTTACCTAGTTTGTGACCCTATTTAACCCCAAGATATCTTGGACAATTATTCTGACCATGTTCAATAAAGATTGTATAAAAATTGTAACCTCTAGTGTGTTCACAATAAAATTGTCTGGTGCTCGCTATAAACCTATGCGTAAAAGGTGAGGATAAACACAGCCATTCAACGACAAAGCAAATTGTTGACGCTGCACGAAGGACAACGGACGAAAGGCTATCGGACGATCTCGCCTCGAGCACCTTCATGTAATGCGCTTATAAGTAACATAATCATGTTACTGAATATTTACAAGAAATGACTATAACTGAGAATAACATCTAGCAATAGTTTAAAGTTTTGGTTTGATTTGCATGTATGAATGAACAATCTGTTAAGGAGTTATGATAACCTTAAAGCCTTAAAGGTGGTTTCCGACAGTTTGGACCAATATCTTTATTCAAACAACCAAATAAATTATTGTTAGCTGAAATGGTCCTTCGAATCCTGTTTATTTTTATGTCCTACATCAATGTTTGATTTGTTTTATAGTGTTTTTACTTCACACAGTTTTGGTAATATTGACAACGTCAAGCTATTTAATTGCTGCGGAAGACCCTACACTTACGTATGGTTAGAACGACCGTTTCACCGCATATTAGCTGAAAAACCTCCTCCTTACATTAAAGTTCTTGCCCTGACAGGGACCTGAACACATGCAATGAGGGGATGAGAAGTTACCAGTACGCGATTTTAACCGCTCCTTATAGGCGCCCCAAATCTATGTGAAAAGTAACGTACGCCAGTGGTCATTACAAATAGATTATTTCTAACTTAGCCTCCCTGCACACTGCTTTTGAAAATGAGAAACCATGTGACCAAGTACTTTTGAGATCACGTAATAACAGCATCCAGCTGTGATGTTGACACCTATTTTACCAGAAATTTATATTGTCCTTATTTATAGACTTTGAAAGAAGGGACAGTTAGAGCAATTTTGTCACAATTTGTATTATTTAACAATTGAGATTGTGTTCAAAATTGCCTTTATTAGACTAAAGTTTAAAGTTATTGTAAAATAATTCTCAACTTCTCAACTTCCTCACAACAGGGGTAAGATATTGTTACATTTGATTTAGGCAAACTGTTGGATACCACCTTTAAAACTACAGTAACACCTTGTTTCCTTCTGTCGTCGTCAACTTTTCTTTTATAAAAAAAGATGTTATTCAAGAATAATAAAAAATAAGTAAGGAAATGGAAAGGACCTTATTTGCAATTGTGGGTCAACACTTGTTGATTAATTTTGATTACGCAGAGAGATATGTGCAATCATTTCTTTTCACCCATTCATGCGTTTGGACAACACTGTCTGCACTGGGTTGACAGGGTGACAAGGCCAATGTCTTTCTGGAAGAACGACATCAGCTGGGTAACACTGGACAGTATGTCAATGAGAAGATTGCAATCACTTTTACATATTTTGGAATTCTAGCCTAGTGTATTAAGTTGATAGCTCAGGCCCACCAATCTACACGACACTCGTGTTGTGGCCTAGAATAAATTCCCGTCAGAAGGCAAAATTCCGTTTTTTTCTTTTATATCGATTTCTATGTGCCTATTAATCTACTTCTGTTATCTGTAGATACATGAAAAATGTAATGTTAATTTATAACATGTAGCATGTTACATGTTCATTGCCGTTAATTGCAAAAAAATGTTTTTGCAATACAAAGGTCAATTAAGTCTTATTTGAGACATTATACACTTGCATTAATGTGATATATAAAACTGAAACAGTAAATGATTGTGATTTGTATAATCCTAAATAGTTTACATTAATTTTATTTATAACTATTATTGAAATTATAATGAAGTTAGTTTGAAAAAATAACATTTTTATAGGGATGTTGAAGCATTCCCTGAAATTATTTCACCTTTAAATGTCTTAATGCAGACCATTAGAACAGTATAAGATATCTGACAGGTTCTGTTAATAACACAGGGTAAAACGATGATGTTAAATGTTTTAATTTCACTTTCTGCGGTCAATACGTCCGTGGCCTTTATTTATTCAAGTCAAGCAATCGTACAAAGTTGAATAAGCTTTCTTTCCTTTAGAATTTATTTAGGGACAGTATCTTTCTACCATGAAGCGATGCAGCATTATTTCTTATAACTGCGGGCCAGTATACATCCGCAAGTAGGTCCATTTATTTAATCAATGGTTTTATTCATTGATTAAGAAGATGTGTACTTTCACCTTTAACTTATGATGCGGAGCAACTTTTGGAAATTTGTTTGGTCACGTTTACAGACGTCATGTAATCGCAGTTAGGTCGAAATATTTAATGTACTTTTTAAAAGTTGATCGTTAAATGTAGGACTATATTTTTGGCGTACGAACTCTAAACTCATGTTTGATCTGGCATAAGGATGCGTACTAAAATAATTAATAATATGCGTTTTGCACCTTTAACTTATGATGCATAGAACCAGCAGAAAATGCGTTTGGTCAGGTTTTCTGACGGCGTGTAATCACATGATGGTCGAAATAAAATCATCAATCTTTCAACAGTTGATCGTTAAATGTAGGACTATAGTTTTGCGTTTGGATTCTGAGCTGACTCATGTTCGGTTGGGAATAAGGACGTCTGCGACTTGGATTCTGTATTTTTGACCATTTGTTAGTGCACTGAACACAAGAATATACTTAACTTAAACTAGCAGTCTACATAAAGTTAAAATTTTATTAAAATTTGTGTTGTTGTTTGATGTTGTTTTATTGTGTGTGTGTGTTTTTTTTTTTGGTGTGTTTTTTGTTTTGTTACATTGAACAGGCACAATTATGGTCATATCGGGAACGTCAAACTAATTGCTGGTAGAAGGATACCTCAGACTAATGACTTGGTACTACCACCAGCGCTTAAGTGTTTCTCCTAATGAAAGACTTTCCAAACCTACACTGCTCAACAACTGTTAGGTGACGCTGTGATACAATCTCAAAACAAAACAAAGATCAGTCCCAGAAAACGAAAACATGACACAAATTCAAATTTATTTTCAATTTTAACTAACACTCTACAAAGGTATAAACTTAGCAGTAAAATGTAAAAGTGAATGAGATAAAAAAAAAAACACTGTAAACAGAGACGAGGTAGATATGAGACAATGACAGTTTTCACGTAAGAGGCTCACACTGTTAAATAACCCTTTCGGGTGTTTACATCGGACTTCATTCAGGTAAATGGGTGACCTACTGTCCACACATGTTTAGTGTTTGCTCAAATCTAAATATAACACTTATAGAAAACTAAAATGTCTTTAAGTTTGTTCGTTCCTAAATTATACTTCATATAAATTACTTAACGAACATAAAAGTCTTTCTCAATACATTTTATGCATATTAGTACATCATCAGTTACATATATAATAAAACCAGTCTTTGCAATGCTATCCGTAAAAAATATCAATAGCTTAAGTTATTATGTACTTTCATCATGTTTGAACACATCATAAAATGTCGTACTTTATATGTCAATAGCAGTCTATAGTAGTGGAGGACTGAGAAACCAAAACTACATTTAAGTAGTACTTTTAGGCAATTTGTTAAAATGCGACACATTGTGTTAGTTACTTTTAACAATGTTTATGATACTTTGTCCTGTAAGTTCCGGTAAGTTAAAATAGGTGGATATTAGTACTCCGGTATTTGTGAATTAAAAGATTTCACACTGATGCATAGGATTGGACGGTTCTATTACTTAACCAAATCTCACGTCTAGCCGTGTTACCATATGTTGGCATTAATACGATTTGAATGACAAAAGATGTACATGTCTGTAAAGAATCGTTAAACAGAAATTTGTGATTTAAACGACTTTAGCACAATGTACATCCACAACGACTGCTAAGCGTGTTATCGTGATTAAAATAAGTCGTCTCTCGAACGTCCGTGCTACTTCATTATTATTGCAGTGGGACTTTTATATATTCTTCTATGAAACGTTAATGTTGCTGGTGTTTGGGGTTGGGTGATGAGTATTGAATCTAACACTCCAATGTTATTTATTTATCTACTGCACTGGAGAAATGGCCCGGAAAGGTATTAATGATCTTTTTTTTCACGTTCATTAAATATGTTCATTATTAATGTACATGTTGAACTTTATTATAAATGAATAATTTATTAAATTATTTATTATATTTATATTAGTGCTAAAGTGTATTCTATTATGCCATCAACGAACAGACAACAAAATAAACAGCAAAAGGAACAAAAACGAAGAATTGTTTTACCATTATTCGAAAAGGGATGTGGCAGCAGCACGAGCAACACGAGCAATCCGGGCGGCGCAAGTCAATAATAAACAAGTTATAAATAAGTTACAAATACACACAGGGAGGCCGAGCTATGAAATACACACGGTGATATTGAGTGTACTGTTGGAAACCAGCAAGTAAAAAGCTGAGAAATTATAATGCATTCGGTTATGATACACCGACTATAGCGATGGCTGCGAACTTTTTTGCACAGCCTCAACCTTATTTTCGAGAAAACATGCAATCTCCTCAATATCAATATCAATATAACCAACAAGGTTTTACACCTCAACAACCAAGCCCACCGGTCGGAAGTTTACTCCCCAGCCAGCCCCCACAATGGGCAATGGCGATCATGGGCGATATTCAAACTATAAAACAGAGCATAAACCAGATGGACAAAATCGAAAGTATGAAGCTTAATTCCATAGAATTGAAATTACGTGATCTTGACTCACGAGTCAGTGCTGTTGAAAAAGCAAGTTCTTTTGTTAGTGAACAGTATTCCCACCAATCGGTATCCATCACGACAACACAGGAAAATGTCCACAATGTCCAACAGTCTTGTTGGCAACTAAATATAACAATGAAAGAGCTGTCATTTCAGAAACTTTAAAAGCCAACATTCTGGAAAACGAATTCAGAAGTATGGGGGAAATAACATCCGGAAATAAACACTAGACCAACACAATACCAGACAATGATGAACAACAAGATGCGAGCAACTTGTTAAATCGCTAATGCAAGGAACGCTCAAAATATCAATCGATAATATGGTGTTTTTAATATAGAGCACACCGCCTCGAAAACCAAACTCGAACCAGGAACCCTCGGCCGATAGTGGTAAAATTCCATTACTTCTCACAACGAGTACTTGCAAAAGAAAAGATGACCTTAAGTGGAACAATTATGGTGTAGGAGTCCAAATTCAAGAGGATTGGCGGGATGCCTGGCGTGAGTTGAGCAACGTTTTCAAGAAGAAAAGAACCAAGGGAATCGGGTCAAGTTTGTAGTACAAAACTGTATGTCAACGGATCTTAAAATAAGATGCATGGATCATCATCGAAAGATGGGTCAGGGAATTAGTGGTGTCCAGGAGAACTTATTCACATAATATCATAGAACATAAATGATTTGGTGAGAACAATGATTTTGTAGATAAATTTAATTACAAAATATTATTATGTTGACAGAAAAATGGCTATCGCCAATAACTCATTACAACATTGATATTTAAGGATACTGTGCAAACCATATACAATTGGAGACAATCTCCAAACACAAGGAAAGGGCGATAATCAGGTGGATTTTCAATATATTATAAATTGGAATATTGAAATATAGCATTAAGGAACAATACAAACCAAACATAATACAGTGAGCAATATTTCTATTGATGATATGTATGATCACTTTATTATTTTATACAGATAAAGAATAGAAACACCCGATATAATAGAGAATGATAATTGAAATACCGAATACCTACGATATTGAATTGGATAGAGCGATTTTGGAGTCAGAAATTAAAGCTGCAGTATTTGCACAAAAGAATGCCAAAAGTCCGGACACTGACAAACTAATAGCCGAGATTTTCAAAAACACATTCGATTTAAAAGCACCTTTCTTTACACTCAGTTTTATTACAAGATAGTTAGTGAGGAACGCTTTCCGGATTTCTGCAGGGAGGGTATAATTATGTTGTTCAAAGGTCGCCCGCAGCATGCAAGTAATTATCGCGGAATTACATTAAACAGTATTTTATCAAAAATATATTCTAAAATACTAATGAATAGACTCTATTTATTAAGTTTAAGAAACCCCAAAAATATTGATAATCAGTATGGTTTAAAAAGAAATAGTTCAGATTTTATATTTTTCTTACATGCAATTATACTTAAAGTATTATCGTGTAAAAAGAAATTATATGTTGTATTTGTTAATTTGGAAAATGTACGATAGAATCGATAGAACCATACTTTGGCACAAACTTGTGAAAGGAAATATAAGTACAGAATTTTTAAAGCTCTCAAGTCAATGTATACTACAGTAAAATCCCGTGTTTATTACAACTGGTCACTCTCAGCGCCAATCATATCAAAGTACGGAGTTAAAACAGGGGACCCAGCCAGCAGAATATTATGCCCATTTTACCTTAATGATATACATAAAACTATTAATAACAATATAAATAGAATTGTGGATTTGTGAAATGCAACTGTTTATTATTTTTGCCGATGACGCTGCCGCATTTGCAACCGAGCCTGGGAGATTAAAATCTATCCTAAGCGATAGAGCGTTATTGTCAAACATGTAAATTAAAGCTAAACATCGCAACATCTAACATAATGATATTCGAAAATCGTGACAATACTAACAATGATTTTATCTGTATAAATCTAATTTGGAAATTGCTGAATCATTGAAATATTTAGGAGAATGCCATTTTAAAAAATGGAAACTGGAATCGGACACAATCTATTATAGCATAACAATTCTCAATAGGTAAATAAGAAAAGGTCCTATCAAAATTACAACAGATATTTAAACTATCTCTAGACAAAGGCAAAACAGGGTAAATGTCATGGATGTTTTATTTCAAATAAAATAAACCAAAGTCCAAGGTATGTCAAAAGAAGATATACGTAAGAGTCCTGATAGGATGACTTAAATGACAACATAGATTACATGCACGGGGAGATTTTTTACGACACTGCACAAGTAACATTGCTGTCGTTATGAACAGGTAAATAAGAAGGTCACTGCATAATTTATTTATATCTTATGATCAGCTCGATTGATCGATATCACAAAATGTAAAACTATTTGATAGGCTTGTTATGCCAGTACTTCATTATGTAGCCAATATGGGGACATCATAAAGCTCCAAATATTGAAACGGTTCATTCCAAGTTTTGCAGAAAATTATTAACTGTTAAAATCTCTACAACTTTAGAGGCCATATACGGTGAACTTGGTCGTACCTCATTATATGAGAATAGAAAATTAATTTTGTTGAAATATTGGATTAAGCTAATCAAATCAAACAGTCACAATATTTTGTTTAAAACATATGAAATGTTGAAAAGTAATGCTAATGCAGCAAACACCTATCATGGAAATAACTGGGCACATCACACAAAAAAGAACTAGAAACAATAGGTATTTCATTTGTTTGGAAAAATCAACAGAGTATTAATATTGATTATAACTTTATAAAACAAAGGTTCGCTGTTATAACTCAACTCGTTTAAAAACTTACAGTTTATTTAAATAACTTTCAATTTTTAAAGTTATCTAGATGAAGTAACCGACCCCAAATATAGAGTAGCAATGAGAGTTTCATCACATCAACTTGAAATAGAAAAGGACAGACATAATAATACAAATAGAACTGAAAGATTATGCAGAAACTGTAATTTAAATCTAACAGAAACAGAATACCACTGTTAACTTATATGCCCTTAATTTTCACGTTCTCTTTATTTAAAAATGTACTTTTATACCTGGCTTACAAAGCAAAATTAGTTTCGTTAAGGAAAGTCTACTCACAAAGAATAAAAAGAAACATTTCAAGGTACGAATATTTTGCTTATAGGATGAAATTGTGATTATTATTACACTTGACTTGCTCTTCAGATAATTTCATGTCCTCTGCCTTTTGTCACTTTATTTATACATGTATTTTGTCTTGCTATAAAACACCATAAGTTTTAATGCAATAAACTATTGAATTGAATTGAAATATTTAATTAATTATAATATATTTTAATATGATAATTCGAATGCTCGATTGTCAAGTTGGAAAACATCATCTCTTTTATGACGCATTGGTTTTGCCATTTTGTACAGCCAAACAGCAAAATATAGATTAAGCAGCATAGTTGTTTTATTTATTTCCGACGTTTTGTTTTGTCCCTTTAATGTTTGGTCTTTATCCTGCCAAATTGCCGTTTCAGTCTTTTAGAGAACCCTTCACACAAGCTACATTGACATTCAGTTACGTGTATTTCTTTTTGCTTTACATTGGAGTTCATCAATGCCATCTACCCATGAATGTGATGTACAACCATTTACTTTCCTTTTCTGATTGTTTTTAGCTTGTGGTACTTCTAATATAAATTATACCCCCTCTCTCTCTCTGTCTCTATCTCTGAGCTCTCTCTCTCTCTCTCTCTCTCTCTCTCTCTCTCTCTCTCTCTCTCTCTCTCTCTCTCTCTCTCTCAGCTCTATCTGAGCTCTGGAAACCCGTTCCAATGCGGTTGGGTTTGCTTTTTTCCGAAATAAAGGTCACAAAGGTGATTTTACTTTTACTTTTACATTTGGTTTCATGTAAATACCTTTGTTCTGTGACTTTTCAATTAGGTATATATTGCAATGCTCTTAGGACTTTGTCATACATTCGTATTTATTAGTATGATTAGGCTATGAGCCTTCTATGTACGTGAGAATTCTTTGTACGCCTTTGGTTACCTGTAGTTTATGCAACACATTAACTACTGTAAATTTTTGCTTGAGTAATAGCATTCCCGTTTTTTGTATTAAGATTTTGTATTAACAAATCCACTTTTTTGTTTATAACAGCAAAACAAATGTGCCGTGTTGAAGTTGTAAAATCAATGCATGCATGTAAAAATTCTGTCATTTAATTCACGCTATCAGGATTGTAACGAATGTTTTCCTGCCGATATGGCAGATTTTTTGCGTACAAGTTTACACTCTTCCCGTGGTGTGTTTGTGCTAAATGAAGTAATCAATTTTATAGACAACTTTTTTAGTAATATTATGTTAAAAACAGTAATACCACTTCCACAACCGAAAACTTTTATAGACTTTTATGTGTGTTATATTTCGTTTCTATGTTCATGTCGCTTTTGAAGTTAATTGTATTGTGTTCATCTTTGTCACGTGCCATGTCCAATTCTTATATATGTTGTAATACTCCTGAGAGGTTGTCATAGTTTCGTATATAAGACCACGATGTCGCTTGTGGTGTGTGGCCCAAATGTGCATTTGTGTGATGGTGTGCGGAGAGATATCAGAAAATAGAAGCCATTTATATTACTTAAATTTAATTATACGCTGCTGGTGGTATGGCAATCATAATCATCCCTCGACCTTATAATTCTAAAAGATGTATTGTGAATGACGCTTTTGAAGTGAAAAATGCAGGAGACAAATTTTACGTACCAAAAAGCCATTTCTTCAAACACATGAGGCAGGCAGTATAGTCCAAAATATCCCATTGTTTAAAAAATATTCTGTTTGGACATCAACTGTTGCTTGCTGTTTCCTGGTAGAAAAATGTCTGATATGAGTTTACAAAACTGATATTCACTTCATGCCAAATATTAACGCCATTATCTAACGTTTTATTACATCGTGGTAATGTTATAACAGATTTCTCAAAGGTATCATCTTTAAGTAAACCAGTATTATACTTTTAGTTTGGTAGAAACATATTAAATGTAATAAGCATCTTTGTTTTATTTATGATTCCAGTACCAGCAAACTGTCATAATCAACGATGCTAACAGAATTGCATTCATTGTAATCCCTTTTCTCAGGGTCTCTTCTAAATAAGCAAATGCACCATTGTCCAGATTAGATTGTTAATGCTAGGATAGGAAAGCAAGACAGGTCCTGTAAGAATTATCTTAGATATTTAAATCTGAACTACCCCTAGACAAAGGCAAACATGGTAAACGTCAAAGTGACAATACACACAGACGCAGCTAATCTAAAATTGGGAATGAAGGTAGCCTCAAACGAGCGAGGCTTAATGTTAACATGATTGGATTATCCATTGTTTGACAAAACCTCGTATTTCTTGGACTTAAGTGAGAAATACTGTCAACACATGGTCATTATCGCTGACACAAACGTATAGTACAAAGACAATATGTTACTCAATGCCTCTATAACTTTCTATTAGGAGACCAATCTATCATCAGCCGTAATGCGTTTCAAGATTTTGTTGAAATCTTTAGACAATAGTAACTTAATTTAGGTTATTTATGGTGAAATATATCGAAAAATGCATCTTGTGACAAATTTATATTTCATAGCTCGCCATTAAATATTTCAGAGTGTCAAATTAAAATTATTTAAATTAAGATTTATATTACTGCTTGGTATTTCAGCGCCCTTGACAAATACATACTCTTGGAAACCAAGTTTATTTATTAAACCAGATCACGCAGGTTGTTTCTAGTTATTTCTGTTAATGTGCTTTCAACATCCCTCAAGACTACAATCGTGTGTCCGAATCTGGCAGTGTTAAAGTACAATCTTTATTGGTTTAGGGCTCGTATAAACGTGTGTGCAGTTACAAAAATAACTACATCAGTTAAAGTATAAATGTCTATAATAAAAAACGGTTATTTAAGACATTAATGTGTATCTAGGGACTTGTTTAGTGTACTTTCTTTGGAATGAAAAACAATATATTTTTCAGACGAGAAAAACATGTGAATACGCTCTGAGAAAGTGCGTTTAAAACAAATATATTGTCTATTGTGTACCCGTTGATACTAGTTATGGAAATAGATTTCAAAAACCTGTTAAATATGTTTCGAACTCGACATACCGTTAAATGAAGATTCCGTCGTTGTTCTTTTGATGTAAACATTTAAACTCGAAGTCATATTCGACTGATTATACTGGGAAAAAGAAAATGAGAAATTGTAAAATTGTTAAAGAAATAACACTGATGTATTCTTGTGCTGTTATCTGCCCCACTATTAAAGGTGGTATCCGACAGTTTATATATATCAGAAACATGTAACAACATCTAACTTTAACATTGGGAATTTGGGCATTATTGTTGAATAAAACCATTCCTTTGTCTTAATAAAGACAAGTTTTGAACACAAACTGTATTGTTTAACAGTACTAAAAGCTAAAATAATCACCATAAATGTTCATTTTTTATAACTCTATAAAAAGCGCGATACTGGTCTGTGCTAAAATAGATATCGACGTCAGAGCTGATTACCCGGATGACTATATAGCGTTATCGAACAGGTAAGGACAGGTGAGTTTCTATATTTAAAATACCTAGTTATGCAGCGTAACTATATAAGAAAACACCTGTTTGTAAGGACAAGTGGTGATTTATACTTGACTATTCACACAGATCTAGGGCATTAATGACGGCATTTTGCAGGACCTTTTCAAGTAATAACAACTTATTTGGTATTTGCGAAAAGGTTGTCTCTATAACTTAAGGAAAAGAGGAACATAAGAATCTAGCCCGGACTGGCACCGTAAAATACCATTACCATACATCAAAAGTGGTAATTATTTAAAGAAAAATTTAGTATAAAACATCAGCAGAGAGACTATATTCAAATATATACGGAGAAACTAATATCATAGCAATAAATATTGCCTGTATTCTTTGTGTCTCTTCATATAATAGATTTACCAATTCTAGTTTTATTTCGATTTTATTTTTAAGGAATCTTTTTGGAAATATCTAAAAGCAATTTTGCAACAATGCAATAATGTCAGATTTTCTAGTACCGTAATAGATGAGCTCTTTTTACAAATTACAAAAATCTAAAATGTTTCTTTTTCAAGAGAGTATGATGTTAGATATAGCCAGTCTTGGGGCCGCGAAAGTGGCCTGATGAAATTGGTATGTTGTTACTGTTGATTCTAGGATACAAATTGGCATGCAGTTGGAGACGCCAACATTTCAGACCATCATCATGCCAAATTTCTGTAATAAGACATTGAACTCATTGAAGATATCGAGATCAATGATGTTTTGTGGCATATATAACAACGATAGATGCAAACTGCCGGTGTCCACGCTCGAGGTTGCTGATAGGTATTTTATTGTTCTCGTTTGAGAGATTCTGCTAAGATCAAATGATGTCAGTTTTTGTCATCGGATTTAAGCTTTCAAAATAATGTCACGCAAATACTTTTTCAATCCAAACACAGATACTTATCAGTCCCAGTGTCTTGTAAAATTACTGCTATTAGACCAGACATTGTCAATTCAAATTTTGTATTGGTGTTCTTTTTAACCATTATTTTTCTCGTGATATTAATTAACTACAGCGAAGCAAATATGAATAAAATAGTTGCAATACAAAGATATACATTTTATCATCAAATTCCCATAATCATGACATAATTTAAATATACCCAATGGTTCGAAATCGCCTTAATAAAAGTAGATAAAACCTATTGCCTGCGAAAATATATCTCTTCATAATTGATTTATTAGTATGATTAAACTATTGCAAGTATCTGGTCTACTCAAATCAACAGGAATTTTTTATGGTGAAAACAAAACCAAAATACACCAAAACATCTAAATACTAAGATAGAATATGGGCTAATTGTACAAAATGTATAGTATTGCTGATTGTGGAAAACTCTATAAAATTGCCTCTTTGCACTGATTGTGTTAAGTTGATTTTCTGCAGTTTTGTAAATGACTATCAATATTTCCTTTTCACAAAATAAAGTTAAAACAATAGCACACTATGGTATTAATATATTGAATTTATCCTAGCACAATATTTTCAGAAACAAATTGTAATCTCCATGGAAGGATTAATGTTTTGCTTTAATTAATAATTAATCTTTTATATGACGTTTTCTTTACAAAGATTTCTACTGTAAGACATTTTCCCCAAAAAGCAGCGTTTAGCAAGAGCATATTTCCCTAAATGATGAATACGTATTGCATATAATTGCCCACAAACAAGCTTGACATCGCAATGTGAGTTTAAGTTTTCGAAGCATTTCTTACAATATTCTAATTACGTGGTATTCATGTTTAGTAAATATAACAATAAATAACAATATTAGAACAGCAAGATTCGCTTTGTATTCATAATTAATTATTTACTTGCATGACAGCTGTAGTTGATTTACATTTCAAAATTTAAACGTAAGTGCAAGCCTCATTTATATGTTTGTATAAGCAAATCTTTAGTTAAATTGCTACAATTGTATAGCGTGCATCTGTCGGCATAATAAGAAATAACAAGTCAACAATACAATGTCATTTGAAAAGAAATCTACCTAAGAGAATAATTAAAAGACATTTTTTACACATCTATTACATAAAAATCGCATTAATATTAAAATATTAACACAGTTAATGCCTTTGCAAATTAGTTTAGTAAAACTAGTAAAAGTAATACTAAAACGTACAATAAAGTGTAACATAACGTATAACAAAGTGTATAATAACGTTCAATAAAGTGTAACAAAACGTACAAAAAAGTGTATCATAACGTTCAATAAAGTGCAACATAACGTATAATAAAGTGTATCATAACGTTCAATAAAGTTTAACATAACGTACAATAAAGTGAAACATAACGGTGTAACATAACGTACAATAAAGTGTAACACAACGTACAGTAAAGTGTAACAGAACGTACAGTAAAGTGAAACATAACGTGCTATAAAGTGTAACATAACGTACAAAATAGAACGCTAAAGTAGTCAACACAAGCATTTGTGTACATTCTATACAAAATATCGATGTCGAGTCAACTGGATAAGAATTACTGAAGAAAAGAGAAGAGTGTAAAATAATGAAATATTGTTGCTTGCTACCCTGTATAGCACGGGTTTCGTCAAATGACCTTATTTCTAGGCATCTAGTTGTAGTGACTTATTTTTAACCCTTCTTGGGCGTTATTATATACATTTGAGCTCCACTTTAATGCAGGTTTGTATACGTTTGATATACTTTGCAAATAATCAACAAAAACGGCAGTACGTTTATAACTTTTAATGGTTATCAGTGTAAACTGATATAGCAATAAGATCATAACTTTATACAAGAAAGGCATATTATACAAGTAGCAATCTTGAATTATCCATGTTCGTTATGTTGCGTGAATTTCCGTCAAAATCACGGGCAAAATAAATGTAACAATTCGAGCGCACAATCATGTACGCGTATTAGCCGAGAGACGGCAATCTTATTTGTTTATCTTAATAAAACTGTATGTAACATGCAGTACGCAGCACACATAGATGAAAATATTGATAAGGATTGTTATAAAAATACAGGAACACCAATTTAACGTCTCAAAATGTATGTAAACAAGTGTAAAATACTTATGAACTACCATAAAACTGAACAGGTATAATTAAAGAATTGACATTAGGATTTAATGTCAGTTTCTTGTTAATTATAGCAATTAACACTTAAAACAAGGAAAGCTTAAATTAAAATGCATACCTAATTCTGCTGGTGTATGTCTTCACAAGTGTTGACGAATAAATGCGTATTGAGTTTTAGTAGCTAAGAGTTGGAGTTGTAATTGACTTCAGAGCTTTGAGCTGGTGTTCCCGACAAACGTCGTGCAGTGCTTTATATAGTAACAGACGTCCACACCGAATTCTGTAGACGTCCAACACAAAACTGTGGAAACACACAAGATTCACTATGGACGTTGCGTCCACTACTTAAGCAGTGATCCAATCGATTTTACAGTGGGCGTTAAATACACGCGTAAATTAAATAAATTTCAACTTTACTGTGTAAAGTACACAATACTAACCTCTTACGAGTTAAATATACACTAAGTGGCAGTTAAATGCCATAGATAGTACACTACCCAGTGACTTGGTTTAAGTAAGCCGTAAAGCAAACTTTTCTGTTATTTAAAAAATCCAAGATGGCGGACAGTGACAAAACAAATTTACATGGCAGTGCTTAAAACTATTACACACTCAGAAAACTCGTGTAAATGGATAACTTAACTCTGTCACTAGATGCATTTAACATAATTCAACGGAAACGTACATAAGGATAAGATTAAACAAACAAAAAATGAAATAAATCTAAGCAAATACTCGGATGTTACACGAGTGAAATCAACACTGCAGACTAATCTTCACGGAACTGCCATAAACCAGGTTTCAGCACCCCAGTCGGTCCTTTTGCCGACTGACCGTTCCTGATGGTTTTTCATTTTGCGTGTTATGTCTCGTCTCTGTGTTTTTGTCACATTTATATTCACCCTGTTTGCCTTTGTCTAGTGGTAGATTAAATTTAAATTTCTGAGGAAGTTTTGATAGGACCTTTTTCTTATTTACCTGTTATACATATGCATGAACTCGGATTTCATTATTGTTAAAATGACAATTAAGTTATCTTGGATCAGCAGCTAAGTCTATTCTTAACTGAACAACATTAACAGCTAATGTATTTAAAACGGAAAGTAAATTATTCATACCATTAAAGTGAAAACCAATTTGACAAGATCGGAAGGGCATTGCAGTTTATCACATATGCCTTGGTTAAGCTATGCAATGACATCGCAAATAAAAAGTAATGCCTCGAATTATAAATAGGAACTTTGAATATAACGGGAATGAGTCATTATCTTTTTTGCGATACTTTTCAATACTATTTCAAATGATATATTTGTATATAATCCAAGCGTTTTAACGATGATTAAAAAAATAACAATAAGTTTTGTTTAAACTAAATAATTGCAGCAAATAAATTGTCACAGGATATTGTGTAATATCATATTGTTCCTTTTTGTAAGTGTAACCAAGTGTATATTTTCTACAACAACTTGTGTTTTAATGTTTTAACTTGATTTTGTCCTTTTGGTTCTTTTCATTACTTCTTAATCCTTTCCGTTAATTGTGTTTGGCCATCACGTGATCAAACTCCCGCAAAATTCAGTTTTTATACAAGCCATCTTGTTCGACACTCTATGTAGTCAGATATTTTTCAGTTTATTTAAAACGATTTAATCTAGTCTATAGACAGTAGCAAGTCAGGTAAGCTAAGTATAAATGCAATGAACATCTCGTTTGAAATATGCAGTTGTGAGATTTATGACTGAAATATTTATTACTGTATTGAGAGATGCTGTAATATGTTTTCGCGATTTGTTCTAGCGACTCAAATTGGCAGCATAAATTATACTCTGTATTATCAAATATCTCTTGGGCTTGTGGTCAATTCTCCCTTATCTTCCTTTTAACCAAACCCTGCATGTCCTATTTACAGCTTCTAACCATCACAGTAGAACAGACGGGTGTGAGTGATGACCGTGTTGTGTCTTATGTCTTTGGCAGACAGTCAATTCCACAAGTTGGTAAGATAACCTATATTTTTATTACGGTGTGTACCATAGAGACCACTTATTATTTTAAAATTCATCTTGTCAATGGTATAATATTTGGTTAAATTCTATAGCACAAGTGACTTACACTGCATACTTAAAGTGGCATTTTTATAAGGATAACTTTTAGAGTAAAACCTTTTGAATTGTTGAGATGGTCTGAGAACAAGTCTGTAACATTTATTTTATCATACTTTTCCATTATTGATTTGCTGTAAAGTTGTGTTAAGTTTTTTTATGCAAGTTTATGTAAATTAAATGTAAATAATAATCAACCTGTAGATTGCTATTATGGAGGCTTGTGGTTTCATTAATCCACAGACTGGAGCCTTGTGAGAGCTGGTTGCTGTAAACAGACTGTTGCCCAGCTGTCTGATCATTGCCAACGACAGTGTAAGGAAGTTCCACTTATTTGACGTTTGGCATATTCAGCATTTGTGTTTGTTTTTTATTTACGTTTGTTTTTTATTTACACATCTGTGAGAGCCTTCTAGCTCTACGAAAACACTCTTTGTAATAGTGACTACTTGTGTAAATTTAATTATATATGTAAACCCTCGGATTTCCTTGTCTTTTTATTGCTACCCACGCCATAGACAAGGTACATAAGCATGTTTGACCATATTATGCTATTTCTATTCAGAGATATTTACATCATATTAAGGCCGGCGTTTACACAGAACATTACATATACAAAACTGAAGACAACGGCTGTCATTATTGGAAAGAAAATAGGCACTTTTCGCCTAATAGTATTACATACGATCGCAAATTATTTCAGATACGAGCATAAATATCACAGACATGTGGAAAGATCAGGGGATTTATAAATGAACATTAAGTTCATGCGCAACGCCAAACACAGTTCTTTATTGAAACTTCAGGTAGTTATTCACTGCGTAGACAGATATGCATATATTATTAACGTTTGGAATAAATGTTAAATATAAGGTTCACACAAGTCTTATTTGAAGGATATTGAGAAACATGTACCCTTTTAACTTTATAGTTATTTTGGATGTCTGTCTCACCTTTCTTAAATTATGGTATTAAATCACTCGGACTCAGTCATACATTGAGGAGTGAAGTATACCTACATTTGTGTAGGAGTTTATTTTTGTCCTAAAATAAACACGTTAAAAGATTGTATCTATCATGATTTAGACAGAAACTCTCTACAAACCAGTAGACCGTGTAGCATTTAAATGTTGGATAAACAATTAAATCACGATGATTAAAGTACATTATATGAACTTTTTGTGCAATTGGTACAGCGTCGGTTCCAGGTTCGGGTTTCTCCGGGTTTGATTCCGGTCGCGACATACCAAAGTCGTTAAAATAGTGGTAAAGGTCCCTTGCGAACGCTCAAGTAAATATGAGTACTTCCACTTTGCTTTGACTGGGTGTCGTATCACGTCAGATGGCATGTTATTCACAGTGAAGGCAGCATTATATCTTCTCTAAGTAGACATCGTCTCAAGATACCTGAAATACTGTTGGTAGGACCATAAACCGTACAAACAAACAAATTAGACTTACTGAATAAACCTAACCGTGAAATTTGCTATGCGTTGCTAAGTACAGTGTAGTGAAGATGAAACTGACGTAGAGATGATCGAACATTTATTTCTAACTAATTACACGGAAGAGTGGGTCTACTAAACGCAATGAATGGTCTGTGCACCCTCGTATTTATACAAGTTAGATAAATGTACTCATGTTTACAGACCACAGCATACAAAAACCTGGACAGTTTTGTGAGCTGAGTATGTCTCAATAAATGCAAGTATTTAGGGTTATCATGGTTTGCCATACTTTGGTTACTCAATATATTACATAACTTTAAGAAGCATGTAATGGGCATATAAAGACGTTCGTCCAAAACACTGTTGCTGTTAAGGAAATAAGGAAATATTCGCATTTTCCACAATTTAAGAAGACACACGACAAAGGTATTAACATGCAAACCAAATGTAAAAGTAAATCGTTAAATCGGTCTGAATTCGGTTTTTGTACTCATGTCTAACCTTAACTTTACATGAAATTGAAATGCAAAACAGATTGACTGAATGCTGTAATATAAATCATAATTGATTATACTGAAATTGTCGTTATAACAAATGAAGACAATATTATCTTAAAGAAGGTTTTTGTCTCATGAAACTAATTAGATCCTGTAAAATATGTACCTTTTAATGTAAATTTAATGAGCCAAGAATATACGTAATAAAAATATATAATCTGTTTGCACTATAAATCATTAAGGATTCAAGATGACTTTGTCCGCAATTTTATCATTCGTTACCAAAGCTTTTGTATTATCTTGTGACCTGCATTTACATGTGATTTTCTCAAAATAATGCCATGGAGTGTCTGACACAAATAGATCATGACAAGACGACTTTGTCAACTGTCTCAGTGAAATCGTCTGATCCAGTAACAACTTAAACTCAGCAGCTATATTTATTCTTTAATAACGGCCAAACGTTTGAATTTGCTATACTTATACGATAACACCCGAACATATATTCGAATATGACCTCAAAGTAAAGTTTGAATCTACCAGTTCTTTTGGTAATTGTGGAGAATGAAGGTTAAATGATATCTATATTGTCTATATAAACATTTGCAGTAAAAGGTCAACATTGCTGATGACTGAAATATTAAGCCCATATTTGGCTTTGAATGTATGAAAAATGACTTTATATATGCTGCATGTGACTTTGTCATATATTCTTTTTCAGGTCAAGATGTCGCTGATGTGATTTTGGCACGGGATTGAGATAGGCTGGCAAAATAAAATGAAAATACAGAAGTCAGAGAGATTAGTATTCTGAAGACATTGCATACAAAACAGCCAACCCAGTATGGAAACCCAATTGTAATGTTCAGTCGCCAAAACGACCGACTGGGTGCTTTCAACTGACTATAAAGCTTTTATATTGCACTTTCTGGGGACTTTCTTGGATACATGCAGTTAAAAGAAAACATATCTTTTTTGACACAAAACAGATCCCGTGATGACGTCTACTTCGATATAAATCATGAAACAAAATAGATAAATAAAGAAATAACGTTATTAAAAATAATAATGTCCACATTGTATTTGGAGAGGGGAGAAGCATTATTTTAATACGAACAGCTATGCAAAGTACATGATTGTAAAAGATATTATATATTTTATTCAAATACTAAAAATACCAGAGAGGACGTATTAATGATGGTCGCATCTTGTCCGTGTGTAGAAAGAACTGAAGTACCAAACATTAAATGGATAAGTTAAATGACAACATCGACTACATGCATTAAGATAATATCATTAAAATGTCACAAAAAGTCTTTTATTTATTGCCTTATAAGCTGAACTGCATACCTGACATGTAAAAACATAACACTCGCTAGATGTTGATGCAGCCTGATGATAGACCCCCGGAAGGTACTTACGGCTGAGCAAGCCAACTTATAGGGTAACATTACTTTAGATTCGTTACAATACTACCTCCAGCTGGATGAATCATTTTACTCCATTGCTAAGTACAACAGTAAGAGTGAAAATATCATTAATAAGAATATATAACAAAGTCCTGTGAACACTGCAACATATACCAAAATTTGAATGGGCACAGGACAAAGATATTCAGATGGAAGCCAAATATAAAAGTAAGAACAAATCTGTGATGATTCATTTAACAAAAAGTGAAAACCCGACAGTTACCGCCTTGGAATGGTCAGTCGGCAATATAGACCGACACGCGTGCTTAATCCAGTGCTACAGAGCTCTAACCTCGCACTTCCTGATGGGTTTGTCATATGCACACAGGGAAAAGAAAATCGATCTACATGAATATTGTTGACCTTAAATGAAATAAACTTTCTAAACCAAGAAAAAAAACGTAGAATAGTAAACTGTTGTAGCATCCAGTTCATGTGAAAACATAATTGAGGAACCAAAGTCCAATGCCCATCAAAGGAAATACACGTTACAATCCTTATATGATGAATTAAATAACATAGATTACATGCACGGGGAGAATTTTTACGACCACACAGGTAATATGTTTAGTTGTTTGAGGTTCTTATTACCTTTTTAAAAAAATGGTAAATGACAAATGCAGACAAAAGAAAATCTGCGGGTTGCTGGAGTCGACTGCTACAGGTTTTCTCATTAAAACTGTCTTGCTATAGCATTCAATAATTAAAGCTAAGCTGAAAATAAGCATATGCTTATGGCTACTTTGAAAACCTGAAACTCTTTCCAGAATGTCAATACGTATAACGATGTAATGTGAAGGTACCATGAGGTTTTCTTTCGATCGCTGTTATCTTCATTATTTTAGTCGCCTTTTTCTTGTTGTTATGCATACTGATTTGCGGAATAAATATTTTCAGAACTTTAAATAGTTAAACTTAAGTTAAATTAGATAATTAATGTCAAATATGTTATGTTTGCTTTACAAAACCTCGTGATATTTAAATTCATATGATGAAGGCTTTTTTAGAATTAGCTAGAATTACTTTCAAAATTAAGGTGCATTTAACACATAAGGTTGATAGAATCTGCTTTAATAAATGCTGTTGGTATTTTTATAATTTAAAAGGCACAAATGTATGTTTCCAAGGTGTCAATAAGACAAAATACCGTAAATTTTCATTCCGTATATTTTGTATCTTATATAAAATTTGTATCGTTAACATACAATATTCATATTTACCCTATGGCCTTGTACAGTAACAGAAAAAGGTATGAACATACAGTTACCCGAATCAGACTGTTAATTAATATAAAATGTTACTTGTTCCGTAAAATATTAACTGAGACACAGAACAATATATTCAGATATCCTATTTAAATGTCTGATCGTGCATTGCATAATTCACCACTGACCGAAACATTAAATAATTCCCTGAGAGTAATAAGTACTATTGTCGTGCTACAAATGTGTTGATTATTTAAATAAAGATCTAAATAAACCGCAACAGGTAGTAATAAAAAGTTTATTTATTGTTTCCTTTTAAAACATGTAATTAGGACTACTAACTATATCTTCTATACAAAAATGACATTTTTTGTTATATATGTTATATATGTTTAATTACTTGTTCCCATGTTCATGTGGTAGCACTAGTGGGACATGTATGTAAAAAGGGTACAATATACAATTTATATACGTTGTTATCTAAAAGTTAATGAGAACATGGCGGATTTCAGATACCAAATTTCCTATAAAAATATGTTTAACGCCTTATTAAAAGCAGAAAAGAAATTGACATGAATCTTAAAATGACATTTATGTGAAAGTTTTATTTCAGTAAAGGTACATGTTACCTTCTGTGACAAATAACAGAACGTTTAAATAGAACGACCTTTCTATTAAGTCATTGCTATTTTTGCCAATTAATTCAGACCAGTGACATTTCTTTGTTAATTTTATGTGGCTCAGCTTGATAATAATAATAACCTTCAAGAAAACAAAAAAAAAAAACACTGATTAATGAGTGTCATACAATAAAATTTAATTTGGCAGATATTTGGATTATACTGATATGAAAATTATGAGTTTTATTCTTTGGGGTCCGCGCTTTTTTAACGTATTATTTCGGTTGAAAATAAACTAAATCGAGCGTCGATCATCTGTAGACATCATCAAGCATTTGTTTCTGGTGTGATAAAATCTAGAAAACCTGAGCTGTCTTCAGATAACTATAGCAACAGCAGCAACTAAAATGTCAGTTGCACTTATCTTAATGTTATTTTTAAGATTTAACAAAAATAGTTCTATGGCCTGAGGAAAACAGCGTCTGTTGAAAATACATGTTTGGCTCAATATATGCATGACAAAAGACAATTAGAATATTGTATGTTGCAACTAACTTTTATGAGATAATGATTTGTAATGTGATAACCTCTGCCATTTATGTCATAATGAAGTAATTAAAATGACGAAGACTATTTCTTTAGACATTTTTTGTATTTTTTTTTTTATCATAATTGTCCTTAAAGTTATTTCTGATTGAATTATAGTTTTTGTTTTGCATTGAAGGTAGCCCATTCCTAATGCATTCTGTTATAATGAGGAGTATACATACATAGACTGGAATTCCTGGTAGCTGAATAACAACAGTGAGTTTATGGTTCGGGATCAACCAATGTATCGTTACATATTTTTGTAAACTTTGTATTACCTATCTTATTATTTTAAGCTTTGCAATTATAAATAATGCACATTCCTTAAAATCGCTCGACTTTATGTGTGTTTACATAGAAATTTACACCCTGTGAATACTTGTGGTTGTACCTTAAAACATTGGTTAAGCTAACGCGTAAACAAAAATTTATATACCAGCCAGCTTACACGTAGATACATGTGAAAAATGTAGTTTTCATTTTGAAACATAAATTGTGTCATAAAAGGTTGATCAAATGCCCAGTAGTCAATTACATACCTTAATATTCATTATAACTTTTGCAAATAATCTGTTTTACACTTCTCGTATACAGTTGATTCCAATTAGTCGATTAACTGTCACCTTACACTCTCTAATTAGTTATTATATAATTTATTAATTTATTATCTAGGGAAAGTTTAGCACCTTTAGCACACGGTCGCTTATCTTTGTCAACAGCATGCTCAACTGCCTGTTTGTCTTACTCAGTTATGGTCTACGCTTTCTATCGCATCAATTTCACAAACTTTCATGAAGGCTAACAAACACACTGAATAACGTCATGACACGATCGAATGTTTTAATAGTGAATTACTCTCCCCCTGAGCATAATTGTGCGATACTGTGATCATTTTTTGTAAGTGCATGTGTTAATGAAATCAAAAAGGCAGATATAGACGTTGGCGTCATAGTAAACACAGATGTATTTCACTTCCGACTATTAAAAATTAACACCTGAAAATAGCACTTTGCAATACGACGTATAAAAGGCGATTTTTGCTTTCACAAAAATATAATGGTGTCCCTTTAGAAAACGAACCGGATTTTAACTGGATTTGAAGGTAAATAACGAGCTCAGCAATTATGTTGTAATGAAATATATAATTAGACTAATGACTGACGGTTTTTAAGGAAACTCAGCGACTGATAGTTAATAATAATAAATCAAATTTGCGGTAACTGAGAAATACGCCCATTTAAACGGTATTCCTATATTGATTTTTATTAAACGCATTTTCTGGTTATTTACATAAATTTGTCTGGGAAGTTATGTAAGCTGTATTTACATTATATAATCCCATTTGTAAATTTAATGCGGCAACTTATTCAAGGCAATGTCAGATATTTCTGACTTGAAATAATTTGAAGATATACAATGTTGGACAAAATACACACATAAAGTGTGTCATATAATTGGATTTTTTTCAGTATGCAAGGTGAATGCAATGTCTGTATTTTTATTTAAACAAGCTTATTTGAAAAAGCTTTAGCATACATTGAAAAACATCACCCTGTTGTTAACACCGGTATAATCCTGAGAAAGTACCTAAATCTTAAGACGATATCCAGACTACATTCGAATTCGGTGACTATTTGAACTTCAATTCTAGCTGCAAAATTACATTTTTCTGTTTGTTTGAATTGATTATGTAATTACCATTACCAATGAACACACTATGGTTACCGGTAGTTTCGAGTTTCGAACTGATTTGTGAACGTTCCAATACAGTGTTGTGAACGGTGTCGAAATATATCTAATGGGATTAGATCAATGTTAGCTTTGTCGTGATCCATACGAAAGAATACTTAAAACCTTTGTTTAACATGGTTATCGTTTAACATAGTTATTCCGCTGATGTGATCTATCTACAAATGATAAGGCGCTCTAACAAGTTTTAACAACATAGTTGCATTCTTCGTGTCAACTATTTCGAAAGCCATTATGGCTGTTATCGTCATGCAGAGATTAACTTGCTGTTTTTTCTGCTCTTGTAATACACGTTACAAGAACCAAAAATGGAATAATACTGAAACACTGGGATGCTTGGTACGTGCATCAATCGTTAAGTAGCTTCTGCACGTGAAGAAAGTTAGAAAGTTAGGTTGTCAATTAGAAATAATGCAATAAAAATGGCTTAATTTGAACAATAATTTAAAATCCTCGTCTGATTGTACGGTTATACACAAGTTTGTTTTCAGCTCAAATTAGGGCTTCAACACACGAATCGGCATTGCAATGTACACGCGGCTTATGAAATTGCATTTACGTAATTGTATCAAACACCTTTACACGGGCATATGGCTAAGTTTGGCATTTGTCATGTATACGTATGTATCATATAAACTGCGTGTATCATGTCAGTTTTATCCTAAGTTTGGAATAGTCCTCGGAATATCTCAAGATAAATGAAACATGTCGCTGCCATTGGTTCTTTGTTATTTATTGCAATATATAATACCGAGAGAAAGAAACAGTACATGTGTAAAATGTTCATGGATATACACGGTATTGATGGGCCTAACGTTGTTTAGGGAACGTTTGTGAAAACTGATGTCTATCCAAGACGCTGCTAATACAATAACCATATTTATTTACCTGGTGTTAAATAAATGTCGGAGAAATCCCTGTTTAAGTTTTGACGATTTCTTATATACCTCATATGTTATAGTATGTTATAGTCCGTGTATTAAATGTTCTGGGTTCGGCTCCCTTCTTGCCAGGACTACTTTTTCCACAATAATACTTCCAAGGTCTATATTTCTGAAATAAGAATATCCGAACTTACTTATACTACTTAGCACATGTACCTATCACTCTGTTTCAGGACGAATTACATTTGCATTCAAGTCCAGTTGCTTATGTTTTTAAAACATTGTCAATCGAGGTTAATGTAAAGTAGGATGGGCTTGGAGGCATGTACTGTCAGGATCTTTCTAGTATGGTGATTTTCTTCGTAGAGTTCCTTTATTGGCGTTTTTGGTGTATCAATAATTATATGACACTCAGTGACGGTTGCGAATGTCCATATGCGTTTCAAAACACGTCCTGTTAAGCTGTAAAAGTCTTTATTAATTAAATACGACATTGCAACAAGTAAAACAGTAAAAGAACATGCATGAGGTACTTTCAAGTAAATACACACTTTATATACAAACGCGCGTACTCATAACAGCCAAGTTTCTCATTTTGCATCCAGTAAATGTGTTCAATTCATTTTTAATACTAATTGTTTTATCATCTTTTCATTTTATATTATATTATTGTGATGCTCTCCTACTATATACTTCAAGTAACATAGAATTTGAATAAGATCTTCCTTAGACAGCATAGAGCATAGTTACTGATTGACATGACCAACAAAAGAAAAACATTTTTAAAACTAGTTTGAGCTTTTGTTTGAGATTAGTATTTGATGTAAGAAAAATAAAAAGGAGGATGTAAAGGTTCTATTAGACGGCCTGTTTATAACAATCTAATTACATTTCATAAATTGTGGTAGGTAACGGCCGTGTTATTTATGGTATACCATAGTATGCTTTGTTAGTCAACATAACCAAATATTTCGATAAAGATTTGTTTTGTTTATTTTCCCTTGGCGTACATTGCACTTTGGCTCTTAAACTGTATTTATGTATTGGGTAATTTTAGTGTAGCTTAAGAAATACAGTAGCTAAATGCGACAGGTAAGAAGTTACCTTATGTTAACTAAAGACGCGTAGCCTTATTCTGAAACTCTCTGACGGCGCAGCAGGTTAGAATTCACAAACTTATTCACATTTGATGAAACCATGGATCTGTGTTGACAAAGATCTTGGGATTTAGTTCTTCATTGCAACATACTAATGTTGTCGTCATCGGCATTTGAATATCAAAGCCATTGAAGTTAATAGTTGTGAAAGTGAGTTATTTTGTGATACCAGAAGAAAATATGTCTGCTTTTAATTGGAACCACTTCATACAAACGCTAGTAAGGTCAAGGTCAATGTATACGAAAAACAACTATAAATGCATTCACATTTCCATGTAATCGTGTCCTCCTGTGGAGAAAGTGGATACACTTAAGCATTTTATATCTGAATATTAATGAAAATCAGTTTAGTAAGTAAGTAAGGTAAAAATAATCAATACATGAAAAAATGTTATGTCATAGATTTACATAATCATTTACGTATGTTAGCTTATGTAAGCTGTTATATACACTTAATGACACTACTAAAATATAACATACTTTTGGATTATGTGAATATTGTATGTACTTGTACACTGTATATTTAAGGTAGGTATTTACAGTATTTACACGGCAAATCTTCAGTATAATAGAGTATATATAATATAGTCTGGTAATAATATAATATAGTATTTGTGCTATTAATAAATGTTCCTATTGCTGTTATTTATCTACTTCAAGCTGACCGAGTAAATAAATGTTGCATCTATATAACAAAGTTTCACGTTTTGTCATGCTCTTAAAAATGTATATTGATAAATTTCTAACCTCTTTTGTATTTTCACTTTTCATCAACTGTATAAAGTTAAGGTATGTTTGGCCTCTTCCAGTAATATTTCTTTAAGTAAGACTGTCCTAATGTCACAATATAGTGGGCATTTAAATAAAAAGTGAAATTCGTCCTCCAGAGCGTTACAATATTGACATTTCCTTTCGTTTCTTGGTGTTTTATTAGGTTTACTCCATCTTCCCATTTCTATTTCCAGTCTGTGGCTCGATAATCTTAATCGTGTTAAAGCAATCCTATACTTATGTATATTCAGAATGTCTAAGCATTGTTTAAAACCAAATTCTAAAGCCAACAACCTATATGTAGACGCTCTTGTTGAAGTAATTGATGTCTCCGTTCCATCCTTGTAAGTAATTATCTTTAATTATCTGTTTAGCTAAATTCAAAAATAAGTTTTTTTTTATTTCCCACACCTTGAAAAAAACAAGCGTCAAAGAAACCGAGGGATTGTAGTGTTGTTTTAATCTGTAGTGTCCCAGTTTGTTTTGTGCGGTAAGTAAGTTTATTTCATAAAGCATCATGTTGTATATTTTCTTTATAAATTTTCTATCATCCGACTCTAATACTTTTAGCCAAAATCTCATAATATTAAACAACCTTTAAATACATAATGGATATCTTCCAAGTTCACCATATACAAAACTATTTTGTGTTTGTGTTCGCACGTGTAGTTGCTGTTTACAAAATTGTAAGTGTATGTTTTCTACTTTTGTTGCTGGGAGGAATCCCCAAACTTCTGATCCGTAGTTAAGAATGTGCAGAATAAGTCTATCAAATAGGTCTAGTCTGTGACTAAGACTTATATTACTGAATTTGTTAATATATGCTTTAACTTAAATATACTTTTCAGTGCCTGTCCGCCTAAACTGTCTGTATTAGAATTGAACGACCCCCCTGTAGTAATAACAACACCTAAATATGTGAATTTATTTACGCTTTCTATATCCTTGTTATCATAGATTAAACGTAGGCTTCTGGCAGGTTGACCCCCTTTTTGAAAAATTATTATTTTGTTTTGTTTACATTAACAATCATCTTCCATCTTTTACAATAATCCTGTAATGCATTTAACCCATTTGGAAGTCCACTGTCTGTTTCAGAAAAAATAACTCTAATACTATGTACGGATTTGCAACACATTTCCTTTGCGGATCACTTATATTGGAGGATTTGTAACACATTTCCTTTGCGGATCATTCATATTGGAGGATTTGTAACACATTTCCTTTGCGGATCATTCATATTGGAGGATTTGTAACACATTTCCTTTGCGGATCATTCTTATTAGAGGATTTGTAACACATTTCCTTTGCGGATCACTTATATTGGAGGATTTGGCAGATTTTCTTGCTTGTAATTTAACGCAACATAACAATAATATATGGCAGAGTCCTATGAGTAACGCAACATATACCAAACTCCGAAAAGGCACAGAACAAAAGTATTTCACATGCAAGCCAAGCGAAAAGTAAGAACAAATTTGTGATGAGTCATTTAACGAAAAGAGCAAACCCGACAGTTACCGCCTTAGAACGGTCAGTCGGCAATATGGACCGACTGGGGTGCTTAAACCGGTTTTGCAGACCTCGCACTTCCTGACGAGTTTCTCAAATGCAAGCAATGAAAAGAAAAACGATCTATTTGAAAACAAAATGTCCATGCGCTGATATTTTCTATACGTTATGATGAAAGTAGTGACGTCATTGAAAAATAATGTCCACATAGTGTTTGGAAAAGGAACATGGTATTATTTCGATTTGAAAAAAAATACACAAAAATGGTTGACTATAAATAAAATTAACTTTCTGAATCATGAACAAACATGACCAGAGACGAATAAATGGTTGTAGCATCCTGTTCATGTGAAGATGGAATTGAAGAACCAAAGTTCAATGTCCATCAAAGGAAATACACGTAACAATCCTTATAGAACGAATTAAATGACAACATAGATTACATGCACGGTGAGATTTTTTACGACCGCCACACTGCACAAGTAACATTGTTGTGATCATGAACAAGAATATATGACAAAGTCCTATGAGTATCGCTTGTTTTAGTGGAGGCCAAAAATAATGCTCTGAGATTATTTCACTATTATTAAAGGTACATCATTAAAACAGACAAATAAGCTAGAGTCCCTTACTCTACGCTATAAGCACACATATAATCTTACTTTTAGAGTGGGGTGATATTCTTTAACTGTTGTTAGTATCTGAATCAAATTAGCCTTGTGTATTACATCTATTGTTTTCAAAAATAGTTATCAAAGGCATATAAATAGGCATATATCCTACAAACTTATTTGTGTAATGAACTGCATTTTACTTTTTGTCGTTGGAAAGCTTACAGTATGTAATATTTAACTATATATACAATACATAATTGTTTGGGGCATTATCTTTCCTGGTATATATTCCAAGGATGGCCCGACCTACCAGTTTGTTATAAGCTATATCATTTACATAATTGCTGGGGGGGGGGGGGAAATAATATGACTAAAGTGCTTATGACAAAGTCTTTTTGCGAAATAATTAGCGAATACGAAGACGTTAGTTCCTTTCTTTTGTGTCTGGCATATTAAAAATAATTACCGATAGTAAGACCACCTGGGAAAATATGTCTGCCTGGATGACCAGTGAAAAGAAAACCATTACGCTGACATAAGTCTGAGAGCTATTAGCTAGAACATGTCCTGATAAAAACAAAACCGATTTGTTAAAAACACAATGAGCTTTAAAGTTATTTTCCCGTTAAGGAATTATATTTGCTAATGGATAACATGAACACATCATAAGCGTCGTTTCTAGTAGTGACAGTTTGTAATACAAAAAATAAGTTTTATGTGTTCCTAGGTAAAAGTTGGAAATGGCGGTACATAAAAGTCTTGTTGAAGGTCTAACATCCAAGTTAGTATGTCAATGTTCTTGCAACCTTCTTCAATGCAGTATGTTTTCGCAAAGTTTTAGTAAAAGCGCATGTAGTCATAACATTTGAATTATTCTCGAGATGATCGTGAACAAGTAATCTTTTAAGTTTATTTGATACAAGGAATAAGGAACTGATTGCTGTGTTGTGGTTTCATTTTAAGTGCACTAGATGTTGCCATTTATTGTGTTTCATTGTGTTAAATATATTATTATTAAATATATTATACATTTATCTGTACTGACAACTACTGGAAGGGATCATTTTAAAATTGTGAACCCATGAAGCCACTAACAACCCTATGAAAATATTAGTTTAGAGATAGGAGTCATAGTATCATATAAGAAAATATATATTATCTCACAACATCATGCTTGTTTAAAACTGTGCCAATGAATTTCTGTATAAAATACTGCAGAATATACCCAATTTGCTGACTTGCTTATCGAAATTCTATGTAGATATTACCCTAATCTCCAACGTGTACACTGTAGACAGATTTACCAATCTGTATTTTATAAGAGGGTAAATTAGATTTTATCTTTTTCATTCAAAATAGTGACCAATTTTAAGTTTTGAAATTTCAGCCCAATAATTGGGAAAGAAAAATTGAAAATTAACGCTGTCAAAAGTTAAATTGTTTCATTTTAACGGTGTTATAATATTGATAATCTACCATTGTTTCTACTTTAATTATACTTAATGTATTGTTGTACTATTGAATGATATAGAATTATATGGATACGTTAAATATCGTGCAACATCTTAAATGACGGCTTATGTGATATATAAGTATATATATATATATATATATATATATATATATATATATATATATATATATATATATATATATATATATATATATATATATATATTAGGGTGGCTCTTAAAATGGCGATTTTTCAAAAATCGATATATTTAAAAGTCTTACCCCTCAAATGTGTTCCATTTGATGAGAAAACACTTTGTGGAAAGTTTGAACAATATATTTTAATATTTAGAGGTAGCTCAATGACCTTGAAAATCAGAAAAAATAGTAAAAAAAATCAGCAAAATTTCTTTATTTCATATATATAATTTATTTTCAACTGTACATCACTTTTTGTTCAAACAGTTTACAATACTTTAGTCTAAAAGTTTCCACCAAAACTAAACAGAGTTTTAGGGCACATTAGTGTTTGTTTCCTGCTATCCGGATATAATCTCTGGTGTTCCTCAACGACTTGCAGTAGGAACTGCAGTTGAGTTTCATTTTTGGTTAACAGTCCACTATACTCCTGAATCAGAGCAACACCACGCTCAGCTTGATCATTTACAACTCTTAGAGACTCCAGTGCTTCTCTTGCTTGTTTGTAATCGTCTCTATCATGCCACGCATCCGGATCAACATCAAGAAAGTCATGCGGAATATCCATCATTTGAAACAGTTTCATAGACCTTGGTGTAACAAAGTCATGTAGGTTGTTGCAAGGGAGTGATTTAAGATCAACTGATGCTTTCTTGGAATGGTTATGTTGTTCATCTTGGTCAACATCCATATTTAACGCCTCAATCATACTTCGTTTTGTTGCGGAGCTGACATTACAATAAAAAAACGCCAGGCCGACAAGTTCTGGAGACAGGTACCATAAGTGGTTGGATAATTTCAGTGCTGTTGCCTTCGAGATGTTTTCATGAATTGATTTGTACTCAAGAAGTGACATCAATAATTGTAAGTCATTAGAAGGTGCACATACTGCCTGAGGTGATGAGAACCGCGCTTTCAAGTAGACACGAACTACAAACACACACACGTCACGCAATCCTCGTTCTTCTGCAGGGGTAAGCTTGAACTGAGCCTTGAACATCCAGATTTTGAGATTGTATATAACCTTGGACATCCAACGTGCATGGTGCATTGCACTTGGTGACATGAATGACACTCCATGTGCAGGGGCTGAACCAAGAAACACGATCACAAGTTCCAGGAATTCTTTATAATCGTCTCTTGGCAGCTTCTGTTCAAGATACGTGCTGGCATAATGTATGGTGCTTTGTCGCATGTCTTCCACAAGACTTGCCACATCAGAAGAACACAGGCACCAGCAAGTCTACCAGTGTTGGAGCTAGCTGTCTCGAAACACATGGCTTGAACCCTGTTGCCAATTTCCCAGTCTTCAATTGCCTCAAATACAGCAGCATCCTGGGCTGCACCAGTCCCAGATTATAGCTTAGCAACTGTCAGTAGTTGTGAAACATTTTTTCCTGTCACTAACACTGGGAGGATTTCAACCTTTTCCTTTCCATTCAAATCTTTTATAAGCTTTCCATCCCAGTGAACTAAAGAGGAACATTACTCTGATTTTTTTCCTTTATTACTGCAGCTCTCTTTTGTCGGAATTCCAATCTGTTTCTTCTAATTGTGGATCTGTTAATAGCAAGTTCATTTACATTTTGGCCCACGCTTTTTGCTGTTTCAGTAATGACCATTGTAGCCTGTCGGTCTGATACTTTAGTACTATCTAGAGTCATTGCAAGTTATTGTGTAATAACACTTTTTCACCCTCGTTTTCATTTAACTCCACGAGTAACATCACCCCCAACAGCCCCATACACATTTTTCATCCAATTTGTCGCCATCTTCTGCTGAGCTAGTATCTGTTGTATCAGAACTTGAAGAAGCTCAGCTGTTGAACAACTTGCTTGCTAACTTTCTTTCATTTTGCGTCTTCTTGTCTGCATTCCTATTGTTCTTTGTATTGCCCTTTTCTCCTTATCAGCTAGCGCTTGATCTACTCCGACCATTGATCCTTTTCTTCCTTTTTTTCACACTGAGCTAGCAAAAAATCCTTATCTTCTTGTAATACTGAAGGACTGGTAAGAGCGTTGGCATGAGCAACATCAAAAAGATCATCAAGCTTGGAAACAAAGTCTGCCTCTTTTGCAAGTTGTGTTGGTGAATTGGTTCGACCTTTGTTTTTCTTTAAAAGTTTCCACTCTTCAAACACTTTCTCAAGCTTAGTTTGACAGTTCTGGTGATCCTTTATTGGAAATCTAGTTTTCAACCAAAACTTTGCTATTTCTGTAATAGTAACTGCTGATGATTGTCTAATTGTTTGTTTTAGTTCAATATGGTGATGTAGAAAAAGTCAAAGAGTCATACGCAATGATGGTAGCTTGCTGCCCGTTAAAACGGTTTCTGGTTCTCCAAGAAGATACAACTTAGTTTTGGATCTTGTTGCTTTTGCCATTGTTTATGTCTGGAAGTATTGTACATTACAGATACAAGTTCTTCATTCTGAATATTTTATTGACACTTAATTGTGTGTATTATTATTATTATTATTATATTATTATTATTATTAAATAATCATTATCAAAATATTGTTATCTGAAACTTTTAATATACTGTTGTGTTCAACATTCAAGTTAACTTGCCAAAAGAAGTGTGTTTACATTAAGAAGTAAATTACATTATACTTGCTTGGTAAGCATCAGCTTAGAATCCACATTCCTTTCCTGATCATTCACAAAGCATCATTTCGTCATAATTTTAAATCATTTTTAATTTGTTCACACTGATATTTTTTTTAATATTTATAGCTGATTAAAGATAGATCATGTAAAATCTTTGCTTTCAGTGCTCTGTTGCTATTCTGTTCTGAATCACTACTGGAACTGGTGTTGTTTGTAACTTGGTCTCTCTCATTGTCTGTCATCAAACACTAATTGAGTAATACCAATGTGTGTTATTCAAGTTGTAGGAAATGTCAATTCTGCAAGCAGTTCGTAATATAAACAAATTCTAAACCACTGAAGCTTCACATAATAATATCCTGATTTTTTCAACTAAAAACCAGAAAACCTAAAATTTCAATGTCGTTGAGCTACCTCTAAATATTGTTTAATTGTGCTTAAATTTGGCCAAATATGTTTTTTTACATAATGGAACACAATTAGAGGGTAAGAAACTAAAAAATCAAAAGTCGCAAAATAAGGACCACCCTAATATATATATATATATATATATATATATATATATATATATATATATATATATATATATATATATATATAATTGATATATTTGATAATGTTTTAATCTAGTTTCATAATTTGTAAACCTCAAAAATGAAATAGGTTTAAAAGTCGATTAATGAAACGAATACTAGTAAGTCAAAAAGAGTGAATTTAAAACAAATATTCAGTACGCATTGTTTCTAAGCAATGTTTAGGAGCATTGTGTTAAGCGAATTTATATATACAGAAACAATCGACCACAAGAATAATATTTTCCCACAATTATCTTCTTTCATGTCATTTTAAAATGTTTTGGCAATAATACTTTTCAATATGGCAACATGAAGAATATACGCAATGCCAAAAATATTATTACTGATAAAAATAATATAAGCTGTTTTCGTCTATATATATTGTGAATGTAAACATTCTAAACGGAATTTGATCATTACATCAAAAACCTGAATATGTTACTGAACCACGTCATATTTATTCTAAAACATTAAGGGATGATACGTGATTTTTTTGAAAATTATTTTAGTCAAAGCTAATATTTACTTATTTTTTCGTTGTATTTCGTTTCAGTCTACATTATATGTTATTATTTAAGGCGTGTTAACTTATTTAGAAAGGAATATATATTTGCAATTTATCAACATAAATGACAGTTTCATTTGCTTCGGAATAATTATAAGAACCTCGCATGTGTTGGCAATTTTGTATTAAGTGCGACACTTAGCCGGATTATAGAGCTATTAGACTCCTGCTGGTTTACAGAATAAGTCACTATATTGGGATTGGTTAACAGAAAATATGTTATATTTGTTTCCATTGGAACATTGACGTTCTTCAGACTAGAGGCATACCTAAAATTTTCGGAACAGTTTTTTCAGGGAACTTCAAAAGTGGGTACACTTTAAACCACTGTGTGTTTTAGAGGAAAGTCTGTGAACAAATTGTGCACATTCTTATCTATATGCCATCACAGTTTTGCCTACTTATTCAGGTGTTATTGTTATCTCCCTCTATGTCTTACTAATCATGTGTTTAACATAGAAATAAAATGCGAGTTTTAACCGCATATGAATCTTTCAAAGGGAATAATCTGGTACTGTTAAAATATGTTCTTAAAGTATACGGAAACAATAAAGATAACAAAACGTTTGAACCAATCCAAGGTTTTGACCTTTATTCTCTAGATAATTCAATATGCGAAATTACTTCTGCTTCATATTTACCGAATCAAAGTATCCAATTATTTACTGATGAGTCACATATTTTATACACCTGTGTTTCGCCAATCGCTTTAAAAAGATTGGTGGATACATCACAAACCATAATTCAGCTCTCATTGTTATTTAGCTAAACATTAAATAATATAGATTTAATAATGAAGGATATTGAATGTTCAATGATTTAATTTTAGCACAGTCAATATATATATATATATATATATATATATATATATATATATATATATATATATATATATATATATATATCGGTAATTATAGAAACAAACAAAATGAGTAGGTATTAATTAAACAAAAAGGATAAAAATACCGACGGAAATATCAAGAAGTATGTTTTTCAAATACAAAAAGTTACTCGTATTGCGCGTGTGCTTTTAATTTCCGTTCTTTTGTAAATGTTTATTAACGCTTTAATGTCAATTGTTTGATATAGTACAAATATCCTTACTAATCCAGTGTTAAGTAGATTGTGAATTTGATATAAGAGGATCAAGCCTGTATTTGCAATATTCTAATGACAATGGCACTCGGTAACATAATTGCTCCAGTAGACTCCTGTTGTTTGACAATTACGTATAATAATAAGGATGTGAGATAGGATTGTTGAAAATTGCTATGCCTAATGTAATTGAATTTTGTGATCAATAGTTTTAACATATAAATGTGGTTTAAACTTAAATATTACATTAAATAACTTTTGAAGTAAAATTAAGTTTTGAGTAAAAGGTAATTTCAAATTTTTAACGAGTGTAAAACTGTAATAGGATTTACTAGAAACATGACCATATTTCATTACAATACCAGAAGACATTTTTTTAATATAGTAATATATGCGATTGCAATTTTATTATCAATCTTAAAAAGTCTAAGCGAGAACCATTGACTAAGTTATACACACATCTGCATGTCTGATATGTCATTAATGAATACACATTTTTATGTTACTATAAATGATTAATCTTTAGATACATTAGAGTGAAATGTATTAGGGCGGAAGTATTTAAGTGGTTTATCCAAAAGGTCTGTCTTTGTTTCCGATACATTTGAAAGCGCTTTCTCAAGTATATATACGCCGTTTATAATTACATTTGAACTAGCACGAGGCAAATGAAAAACCTACTAATTTAATTGGGAAAGTGGCAAAACACTGACACGAGACATTGCACAAAACATAATACAAAACCAATAATAACCGCGGTCTATCGAACTGTTAATTACAATAATTGGACACTTTTAGAACAATAATCTCCGTAACGCTATAATTGGTCTAAATTTGCTTTAACATGGGTTTATTGAAAGCCTGACACTTTCAAATATGTAGTTTGTTGATGCTGAAGTTAGTCGCGTGGTGGAACATTTCAAGGTCAAGTTAAGCTTTAACCTTAGACTATATAGTAATGCATAATGTCGATTTCTTCATTGTGCCTATATAGCACGGAAAACAATATTTCTTACGTAAATAAACTAAAGAACGTTATCAATACACAAGAGCAGCTATTTATCAAAAATGTTCTATGATGCCTACACAAATATCAAAAAGACATAGAGGAAAAGCCGTTACATTAACTGTGGAAAATATTAATAATAATCATGCATTTCTCTGTAAAAAAATGCTAAAAGTATTAAAAGTAATACGTTTATTTTCACCTTATATTGAACTTGTGCACAAGTTTAATACATCTAACCTCCGCAGTTTTAACAATTCGAGTTTTATCAATCGTGTCACAACTGAAATTGAAATCAAAGGAGCTGATGAATTGAAATTGAAATACTTTTTTAAACTAGTCCTCTACAACGCATGGTTTTGGCATTTTAAAATGACTTCCATTAGTTGTGTTTGATAAAATGAGGTTCTTTTATAAAGGTCTAAAATGTATACGCCAACATTGCATCACGGCATTGGTCAGGGAAGATATAATTTAACCAAATGTACTGTGACATTCCCATTTATACAGTAAACGATATTCCAACATATGAAGAAACTATTTGACGTATATTTTATTGACTACATGCATACAGATTAACAGCTTTGTCGAAAATATTACAAAAACTTATCATCGTTAACATTTTTCAAATATAAATATAGACTGCTGTTATTAAAATAACTAACCAGTTACTTACTATTTTTAGTATTTCAGTTATTAGTTATTATTTTATTTAGTTATAATTCATAAGTATTTGTATTTCCGGAGAATTAGGATAAGGGACATTTTCTTGTTAACAGAACAATAAAGAAAATCAAGTAGCTTTTTTTTTTAATTTCCATATTGAACAAGACCCGTCTTGCGCCGCTGCTAGCTTATTTGTTTAGCAAAAAAAGCCCTTGGCGAAATGCATTCATTTCAAGATAGAAAAAAAATATGTTGCCGCATTTTGAATAGTTGTACGAGTATAACGTTTTTTGGCGTGTTCTCTCGCAGCAATTGTCTATATATATATATATATATATATATATATATATATATATATATATATATATATATATATATATATATATATATATACCGGTTTGACCGTAAATTCGGGCAGTTGTCCTGAGACCATGGTTTTGGGAAGACGTATTTCTACGTGTGAAAATATGTTTATAATGTAATTTTCAAATGTATATTTCGTTCTTTGATCTATATATACCTATATAGCACACCTGAATCGCAACCCTAATGTTTTCTGAATGGGCAGATCAAATGGGCAGTATATAAAGCATATATTATATCCGGGCAGTTTTTCTAGGCAGATGTATATATTCTAAACAAATCTTCCAACGTGTTTCTTTATTTCTTGATATCATTTACATTTATAAACTCATTCAGACAAAATCTTCAGAAGATGTTTCACAGCGTATGACCTTGCAAACAAAATGTGCATTGACAAGAGGTATTTCATAAAGTATGTTTAGCGCTTGAATGGATTCACGATTTGCACGTCCAAATTAGTCAACTAACATGCGTTTTAAAAGTCTTTTTATCACTTTGGCAATTATACGACTACACACCCAGCAGTGCTATTTAATAAGCGTCTTCTTAAGTCTGTAAGAATACACTCAATAACTATCAACTTCCACGTGCACCTACTGCTGTAATGGATGCATAAAACCTGACAAGACAGGTACGGTACGATAAACTGTACTGACCATTAAGGATAAAGTGTCATTTAGGAAATCTGTAAAAAGATGTTTATTTTTTGCTGTCGATGCAATATTTACATTACTTTCCCTGAAGGAACATTGACAGAACGATAGCAGTGTTCAAAATATCAGTTATCCAAAAGAAGCGGACTTTATCATTCAGTTCATCAGACGCTCTATTCCAAATAATTAGAAAGAAGGATTTGAAGTACGCATATAAAAGGAAACACAAAAGAAAACAAAAACGTGTGAATTAACAAGACAGCTGCAGAAAGAATTCCTCAGTATATCATTAAATTGAATTTTTTACCTTTTTCTCTCTGGAATTTAATATTCGTTTTATACGTATTTTGATATTTATTTCTCACGAGCATTGCAAATTGTTTTAGTACGGAAAGAAGCGGATCCCCCCCCCACCCCCCCTTTTGCGTGTCATTCCTGGTATTGGTGTGCATTTCATGGCTCACAGATATATGCATGTCATGTTTTTTATATATCATGTCCGAAAATATGCTGTTATCATGCATTGCCAAAATTGCCATATTATTGCCATTTGTATGTACATTTTTTGCCGAAATAAAAGTACTAACTTACTTAGTAACTAACTTACTTACTGTCGGCAGACAAGAGTAAATCTTAACTATAGGCTAGAATACATTTCATAGCTATAAAGGATGGGATACTGCTGCACCATCCATATTAAAAATGACTTCTATGACGAACAGGTTTACATCGACAGAATAAATATCTGCTTGTAAGTGACTCAAACGTAAATCCGTTTCCTCGCCAAAACAGGTGCCAGCCATTTTAAGTGCTTTAAAATGTATGTGAATGAAGTACAGCACGGCTTAAATTACTGCATGAAAATTTCATGACGTTACAACTTTTCGATGGTCATACACATATTTCACTAGCACTATCAAGTTTTTGTTTCATTTATTTAATATTTCTGGTATATATTTATCTATCTTTTATGTATGTTTTATTATTATTTACCTAATCGTCGTATAAGTCAGATACATTTACTCGTATTTTCTTCTAAAGAATCTTCGTCTCGGACAAAATTTGTTGTTTGAGCTAACGAACCGACACTTTTGAAGAAAAACTCGTACTGTATATATAACTTATATTGATTGTCACCAGGTTATAAGTATATCTAAAATCGTTTGGACGAAAAAAAGTCAGGAAACCAGCTGGAACTTACCATTGCGATTCGGCAGGAATGGAACAATTATTTCATGCATTCTAACCAATGCCTAAACGGACAAATTCGGAGACATAAACCGCGTTTTTATAAATGCGGCCGGTGGTAGCACCATATATTGCATAATTTGTGAAGAAATGTGGCTTGAAATCACTGGTGATTGATCTTAATTAGATATTATTCGCTGTTAATTAAGATTTAATAAATTCTAATTATGCAACCTGCTAATAGATGATTGTGAAATATGTGTGCATAGAAGCATTATTTTATGTATAATGTTGAATAAAATATTGATCAAAATATACAACAGTGCGTTGCAAGTTTTGTTTAGTATATATTATTCGAGGATATTGCTGGTAGTTTACCTAGGCAGATGTATATGTATAATTCGATGACATGGCGGGCAGTTTATCTAGGCAGATGTATATATATAATTCGAGGACATGGCGGGCAGTTTATCTAGGCAGATATATATATATATACATATATATATATTATTCGAGGACATTGCGGGCAGTTTATCTAGGCAGATATATATATATATATATATACATATATATATATTATTCGAGGACATTGCGGGCAGTTTATCTAGGCAGATATATATATATATACATATATATATATTATTCGAGGACATTGCGGGCAGTTTATCTAGGCAGATATATATATATATATATATATATATACATATATATATATATTATTCGAGGACATTGCGGGCAGTTTATCTAGGCAGATATATATATATATACATATATATATATTATTCGAGGACATTGCGGGCAGTTTATCTAGGCAGATATATATATATATACATATATATATATATATTATTCGAGGACATGGCGGGCAGTTTATCTAGGCAGATATATATATATATACATATATTATTCGAGGACATTGCGGGCAGTTTTGCAGGCAGATATATGTATCTATAATTTCAGGACATTGCTGGCAGTTTTCCAAGGCAGATGTATATATATAATTCAAGGGCATTGCTGGCAGTTTATGAAATCATAATTGGCAGAACATACATGTATCATTTGTATATACATTTTGTACATTAACACTATAGACAGAGCATTTGTTTAGGTATGTTAAAGCAGATTTCAGAATTGGCAGAACCTATGCCGGTATATGGCTTTTTTCATTGTTTCACCGTCACCTTCCATAGTGGTCATCTTCTGAATGTGGGAAATCATCATATGAAGTTTCTATTATAAATGCTTATGAAGATACACAGAGGATTCTGATCATTTTCACCTTTACCTTTGACCTACTGACCCTAAAGTTCATAGGGTTCATCTTTTCAATGTAGGCAATCATATCATGAACTCTGTATGACATGTGGTAGTCAAGTTACAGAGTGGACATTATTTTCAATGTTCATGTCACTGTGACTTGGACCTTCCAAGCCAAAAAAATCTAAAACAGTCTTCCACTCAATGTGGGCAATCATCACATTAAGCTTGAAGACTGTA